>JARVGW010000682.1:11220600-11257144 GCA_031762495.1 Anablepsoides rubrolineatus | reverse complement strand
TATTTTCTTGCTTTATTAACGAAGTACTAAAAGTTTTGACGTGAACATAAATTTCCAAATGCAATTAGTGCACAATGCAAGAGCAATTTTTGTGAGTAACTTTTTCTTTTAAAAGAGTTAAACATAGTCATTTGTTGAACTTGGATACTTTTTTGTAATGGATGTGAATTCAGCGCAAAATGAAAGTGGGTTGAATGATCTGGTTTGGTCCAGTTTTGTGGAAAAGTTGCTGACCTTTAATAGCAGCGAGGATGACTGCTGATTGGGTCCAAAGGTCGACTCGATGAAGATGTTTTTGAGGCCACTTCAGCAATGTCCTGTACGCTGCAGGAAAAGGACAATAACAATGAAATCTTTACTGTTTGTATAACCCATTTAACACTTGATTGCATCTTTGTTTTTCAGCTTGCAATTGTGAAAACGTGTTCTACAAGTGAAAGTTTTCCAATGTTCAGCCACAGTTAGGAACTAATCAAAAGAAAATTCTGTAGGCGTGTAGGAGTAATATAATACTAAAAACACCAAACTGACACCCATTTTCACACTCACCTAAAAACCAGAATACAAACACTGATGCATGATGATATAACCTTCTGTCAGGGCCGGCCTGTGGAATAGGCAGTGTAGGTAAATGTTAAGGGTGCCATCCAGGGGTCAACACAAATAAAAGACAAAAAAGTATTTTTCAGAGTATTGTTGATTTAATCTGTAGAACTGGTTACTCAAATTTATGTAGGTAACTTGTTCTGTGGGTTTCTCAGCCTGCTTTGTTACTACATGAGGTTTTATGGTGCAGATGATATTTCATGATAAGAGTACCATATGATGCAGTCAAGGCTGCTGCTCAGAGTGTAAATAGAAAATAAAATAAGGATAATGGAAGTTTCAGTTGTGATCTAGTCTGGTTTTCTGTGTTCTACCTTCATAAAATACAGATTTTATGTTGTATTATTCTATCCATCCATCCATCCATCCATCCATCCATCCATCCATCCATCCATCCATGGGCTCTTCAAATGATTGGTAAATGCAAAGTTTTGAGTAGATACAAAGTTTTCTGTGGGAGTATACCCCTGGACCCCTTAGAACTGCTTCACTCCACAGCTGCTGGTTAACATGAACAGATTTTCCTCATTGCTGTCGCTTGTTAACTATTTTATGTAAACAACCTGGTTTCTAAAGAAAAAAATATAATATCTCCATTAAAGAGAAAACAATTGTTTCCACAGGAACTATTCAACTAAACAATAATGACTAAAGAAAAAAAAATGAAGTCATAAAAATATATCTTGTATCCTAAACATCCAACGTTTAGAATTTAAGCAGAAATAAACTTTTTATTTTTACATCTTTGTATTTGCAAGATCTGCTCAAATCTGCTCCTCTTGTTCATTTTGAATGTAAAACTTTCAGCCAGGTCTGGTGTTCAACAAATCTAGAGGAGCTGTGGGGTTTCCTTCTAAAATCAGGTGAGGGCAGTGTTGTCCCGCACTTCAAGCACTCCTCTTGTATTAAATATAGACAAAAAGTTACTTGTTTTAGTAAAAAAAAAAAAAGAAGTGAATTTGATTTTTGCTGATGTTTACAACTGTGTTTTGCATTTGTCTCCATGATTCTGTTTCCACAACAGCATAACTGTGTAAACAGAGCCCTGATCATGTTTAAAGTATTTTGGTCCTCCCCTTCTATCCTTCACAGCCCAAAAATATGATCTTCACTGGAGACACCATCTGCAAATACCAGGCAGGGCACTGTAACGTTCCTAATATAACCTCAGTGCTCAGCCAGCTGGAGAAGTCCTGTCGGAGGCCTCGGTGTGTGCTGCTGTTTCTAAAGTGACAATCATCGAGTTTGCTCTTTTTCTTCTATTTTCTTTACCTCACCTGTTCCAATGTACTCCATGAGGAAAGGGGAAGAGTCTGATGAGGTAGAGATTGATTTGGGGGACTCCAGTGACCCAGAAGAATCTGAGAACGAGGAGGAACCGCAGACGCTGTGGAAAGCCCAGCCCTCAATGGAAGAGGAGGAAAACATTCATACGTCCACACTGGTGGAAATCAGTGACACCAAACCTCTGATTACAGCCCGAGACCCCAGAGGTATTAATGACTGCCTGAAGGTACAGCATTCAGATGCAACAGCTCAAATAAACCTTATGCATGTATTTTTGCAGTTTAGCAAGTAAATGAAGCACATTATCATGCTTGACTGATTGCACCACAGTGGATATAATTCATCAGCCCCCTCCAGGAAATATATGCATTGATTAGTTTGTGTCTCCAGGTGATGTTTGAGGATGTGATAGCTGAGCCGGTGTCAGTTCGCAGTGGAGACAGAGTGTGGATCTGGAGCCACGCCTTGTTTGAGGTGTGCCGGGTTTGGATTTACAGGATAGTCTCAGTCCTGTTCGCAGTTCCCATGTCAGTTATCTCGGGATTCCTTTTCGCCATCCTCAGCTGCTTCCACATTTGGTAAGTTCAAATCTCACTCTAATGGTGTAATCACAGAGAAGTTTTATTAATCATCAGATGTAGCCACCAGTCAAAACAGGAGATGGCGCTCATGTCAGGAATTAAAAAAGTTAATTAAAGGGGACATATCATGCAAAACCAATTTTTTAGCTGTTATGTACATTTTGTTGTGTACTTTGAGTCTTTAGGTGTGCAGAAAAGTTTAATTTAGACTGGATGGACAAGATTTCTGTTGCTGACACTTTTAATTAATTTGAAAATAAAATGTTTTTACGGTGCTAATCTCTCTAGAATGAATCACACTGGAAGCTGTGTGTGAAGTGCCTCGTTTGGATTTAAAGAAACAGCATTAAAATGAGTTGATCTGAGACACACCTCAGAAAAAGGGTGAAAGAGGGGCTTGTAGAGTTACAATAAGGAGGAATTCAGACCAAAGCATTGCAATTCTACTTTATATAGACCATAACAGAACGATTTAAATGTGAAAAATAAGGATTTAATAACATGTCTCTTTAAAAACATCAGATAAAACATGATAAATGATTAACTGTATTTAAGTTAAAAGCTAAGTATAAAGAATATTGTTTCTCTTATTTTAATTATTATATTCAATAAGTAAATATGTCAGATTTATCAGAAATCAAGCAATATAATGATTTCTCAACTTGACTGTTAATTTAGCAACTTAACTGATTTTTGTTTTTATTTATATTTTTTTAGATATTGCATTAAACCCACATTTCCCTCTCTCTTCATCACTCACAACTCTTGTGTTCTTTAATGTTTCATGCTCAAATGCTTTACAAAGTGTATGATATAAAACACTAGTAAAGGGAACTTAAATGAACCTCAACAAAATGAAATCACATAAAATAAAATACATCAAACGGCACAATGAAAGTCAGGATATCCTGCTTAACAAGCTCTAAAAGCCACTGAGTCTAAACATGCTTTTAGAATAAAATAAAACAATAATTATTTTTCTTCTATTTGTTTTCTGACTTAGCATTTATGTGTCTAACTGATGTGAAGAGAAGAGATGGTATCATAAGGAGCTTAACACACACAAGTCACAAAAATCAATCAGAACCGTTTTGTTGATAGATGTGGCTACTTCAGGTCACGCCCAGTTGATTTAGGGAATTTTGGGTGTTTTTTGTTTGTTTTTTAAAGATCTCAAGGGCCAAATTTGCTGAAAAACCGCAGAAATGAAGAGAATAAATAAATCGGAACCTCCCGTCCACAGAGACTTGCTTTATTCACAACCTTTCATCAGCAGTAAGTTAGACTCTTCATTTAAGTTTGTTTACTTTTGAATTTTTCCTTTTATGACAGGATGGTCAGTCCTTGTATCCAGTGTGTCCTTATCGCTACTCGCTGGCTGCAGAGCTTCTGGAGCGTCGTGCTGCAAATCTTTGTGGCTCCTCTGTTCACGAGTGCTGGGAAATGTTACAGAGGCTTCAGCATACACTTGGCCAAAGAATGACATGTTTACACAGGAAAAGCACGTCTCAACTGCATTTCCTCAGGACGTGGACACAAACACGCTTCTGCTCACTGAGCAATGCCAGGATTTGATTTTTGATTTTTTAGTATTTAAATCAAAACAAAATCTTTATTTTTTTTTTTCATGAGTGAAACCACTTTCATCAACATGTAATGGAGAAAGCTGCTTGTTTCTTGAATGTTTATATAATTTGCTCTGATGCAATATTTAACAATACACAGTCTGAAATCTCTTTGATGTTTTTATTAAATATACAGTCCTTTTTTTTACATGGATCTTACTGTAATGTCAGCGCTCAAGCCATTTCATCAGTATAATGTAATTTTACTCATTGAATTTTTCAAACTATTTGGATTTACTTTGTATTCTTGTACCATTAGTGATGCTTAAACATGTCTGTAATCAGGTTTAAATAACCCAACACAAAAATGGTTTGATTAGCAAAAAATCCTTAATTTGTGAAGATATCCTAATAAAAAACTGCCTCATTTTAACTGTGCAGCACATACAGTTTTGTTTTCTTGTCAGGGTTTTAAATTACAGTAAATACTTCTGTACTGTAAAGAAAGAAAACATCAAAAAGTTGTAATAATGATACAAAAATGTGGTTGAGTGTATTAATAATTAATATAATTGTTAAAACAAAAATATTTCAGTTACATGCAATATATTATTCAGTAGTAAAAAATTATTTATTTAAATTAGATAAAAAAAAAACTTATGAGTTATTTTAATTTCCTAAGTGTTAAAATAATGTTTTGTTACTGTCATGGTTGTTTCACTGCAGTCAACTTATTGTAACAGAGGTGTAGTGACAAAGTACATTTACTTCTTTATAGTATTTAAGTACCTTGTGATGATATTTTGTAACTTTTACTCTGTCATTCAAAACTTAAAGATTATACTTTAAATTATTTGCTTTAAAATTTGCCACTTTGTTACACACTGCAAATTTAAATATGACCAAACTCATAAAAGGAGTTGATTATGCACTCTAAAAAATGAAACATTACATTATGTCAACTGGTTCCACTAAAACAAGTTGAATTTACAAGCAAATTTTTGTCAAAAATATTTACATGTTTTGTCAGGCAATTTCTACATTTTCTTTAAAACAAAACACCGAAATTGCTCAATTTGCTCAGCTCAGTTTTGTGGAACATAACTCAAGTAAATTCAACACTTCATTTGTTCGAGTGTGTGTAAGTACATTTACTTTCTCAATTATTGTAAGCAGTTTTCTGACTTATACTTAAGTGCTTTTATTATGAATGAAATTCATTTTACCAAAGTCATTTTCTGTTAAATTACTTTTACTTATATCAAGTACTTTATACACATCTAAATTTATTTTATTGCTACATAAAGGGGAAAACAAACTGGACATAAGCACATTCTGTATTTCAGTTGTAATGTTTTGTGATTACTTCACAAATCACACAATTTATTTTGTGTCAACAAAAGTAACTGTTCAAATGGTGTACCACCACACTTTGGTAAAGAAGGTTGACGGTTTTGCCAACTTAATAAACTTCTCAAAGACATCACATAAAACATATTTTTTATGTTTTCACAAGTCAGTGCATAAAGAGAACAAGACTAAACAGACAAAACAAAATATAAGTATTGTGAGTGTATTTATGGAAGAAAATAAATCATTACATTTCTGTGAGTTATAAAAGTTTGAGACAAACTTTCAGTGCAGTGTGACCCATCAGACACAATAATGTGCATCTGATGTGTGAATATGTGCATCTAATGAGTTCCAGTTTAACTCATGCATGGTGAAACTGAACAGTCAACATCCAACGACCTAACGACAGAGCTGATAAAATAATAATGATGATGAAACACATGATCAGGCTGTTGGAACTAGGGGTGCTGAGGATCCTACAGCCACCTCTTGTGGATAACAAGGAAAACAACATACAGTAAAATAAAAGAATGAATGAACTAATGAGTAAACAAAAATAAACATATCAACCAGTGTTATGTAAGTTTAAAAATCAATGTTTTTAAGTAATGACGTATTAATGGGGGGAAATTTAATTATTTTTCTTGGCTCACTTTATAGTTCTCACAGTTCAGTCTCACATTCTCAAGGCTATGTGGGAAAAAGTTAATTAAACATGGCAGATAAACAGTGTTTAATCTGTTTCACAACATACAACCTTGTAAAATGCACTCATATATTTTTAAAATATTGTAACGTGCATCTGACATGCTTTCATCAAAACGACACAAATATAAAGTACCAACCATTGTTTCACAGGTTTTAGGGACAGAGCAAGCATCTCACTTCCACTCAATATCATTTGTTGTCTGATGCAAATTTTACACATTTTACTCATAACCCTTGCAGCGTGCCATTCCTGTGTGACAAAGCATACAGTACCAAGTCCAAGAGCAGCAGCTTAAAACAAACAGGACATTTTATTTGAAAACAGATAAATTTCTGTTGTCTGAACTGATCCCTCTTTAAAACACAATCTAATTATGTGTTAAATTGCTGGTTGAAATGTTGCAGCCAGCTGTTACATTTTCTTCTTTCTATTTTAATTTATGCGACCTGTGTGCCCCCCCACCCCTCCCCTCTCACATATGGGCACCAGTGACCCTGAAGAAGTGGGTAAAAGATAATGGATGGATATTTTAATTATTATTATTATTATTATTAATGATTTTTTTGCCATATAAAGTGCCGTGCAAAAGTTTTTAAATGGCTGAAAAAGCAGCCAAAGAACTTTCTGGAAGCCTGAAGAAATAAAACTACTTAAAAAAAAAAATCCAAAAATAGGAAAACTTGGATTTAAAAACATGAAGGATAGCTCAGGACTTTTGCACTGTACTTTCCTGTGAATACCTCACTGTCAGTTCAGTCATGATTTTACTCTGAACCCGTCACTTTTGACCTGCTCACTGAATAACTTATTTGGAGGACCCAAACACAAAGTCACAGTTTTTTTTTTAAGTTTACGACTTGGTCCTGACTACAGACACCCAATTAGACTCATGTCTATGTAACAAAATTGCCGCCGCAGTTGTTCAACATTTATCAGCACATCACTCGCCCATTTTTTACAGCAAATAGGTTAAAATCTGGTGTGGTCGTGGCTCAGAATCATTCCTAACACATTCTATAAGAGACAACAGATTGCATGAGATATTTGCTTAAAACTTTGCCTTGAAAGATGTCGGGAGATATGCATCCCTTTAAATCTGTTTCCACATAACATTCCCTTTAAAGATTGAGTGGGAGCTCAGGAGAGAACATTCCCTTTAACAATATTCTGAGCCAACTAAAGAACAGAATCAAGTTTAAAAACCTTGACAGTTGTTTACACTTAAAGATAAAGGAAGAATCTTTTAATGCTGAACATTCAGTATAGGTGAAGGTTCGCTACATATAATATTTTAGCTTACACAAAGACATGGACACAATCAAACTTCAGCTTATATTTAACAGTAATTCCTCCATCTTTCTCACTGAGAACAGGGGTTTATTCAGAGCTGCAAAGATGAAACTTTTACTGAAGGAAGATTTAGTCCATGCTGTATGGTTGAAGCTGACAGCTGCAGTGGTAAAAGTTGATAATCCTTTTTGTTAACTGTCACAAGTTTTGTGAAACTCAAATTCACACAATATATAACGTACCTGTGGTTGAAACTTCCCTTTCCACCCTGCTGTGCCCTCATTTTGAGCACAATAGGACTTTGTCCTACTTTCTGTTATCACAGGGCTTTCCTTTTTTTTTTTTTTTTTTGCTGGACAGCAGGTTTATATTTTCTGTTTGGCCTAATTTAAGGTATGTGACAACACGCATTGTGCTGTGGCAGGCACAGCTCTGCTGGAGTTGATTAAATGCCTGAAGTATGAGCGTTTGCATGATTGCATGGATAAGTCAACAACAGGAAGCTTAGAAGGCTCAGTGCGCCGGCCCCCCTGTGCTGGACGTGTGCGTGAGGCTCCTCTGGCTGCCGGCGTTCTTGATGACGTAAGTGGAGGAGGGGCTCTTGTGCGTACACTGATGGTCGCAGCTGCAGGAAGAGTCCGCCAGAGAGTGTCTGCAGCAGCAAAAGAAGCACCGCAGCAGGTCCTGAAAGAGGTGACCAGCAAAGAACATGTAGATCCAAGGGTTACAGCAGCTGTTCAGGCTGGCCAGCAGCATGGAGATGATGAAGGGGATGTCTGAGGAGAGAGGAGACGAAGGTCAGGGAGTTTGTAAAAAGGAATAAACCTAATAATTATCTCAAGTGTCCAATCCCACAATCTGAAATACTTATTTTGACCTTTGAACCTTAAACTATGTCTGAACTGACCTTATAACACAGATTTTATATATACAGTTTGTATAGTTTGTCTTTAATGTTTTATAGCTGCTGTTACTGAAGCTGGTTTTGCTCCATTGGGATTTGTTTGTTTCTAAGTACTGCTAAGAAGCATCCCTATAGAGCAGTGGTTCCCAAACTTGGGTTCAGGACCCTACTGATCCATCCCCATAAAAATAACATTTTTCTTTTGATACTGAGTTAATATTTGGGAAGCATGCAGTGATGATGCACAAGAATAACACCCAGAGATCTATTCACCATTTATGTTCTGATATGTGAGATGGCTGCAAAGGTTTGGTCTGACCACAGCATACTCAACCAAATAAACTGTTATTTCATGCTTTACTTGTATGGCAAATATCAAAGCTACATTAGAACATAACCCCAGTAAAATCTGGTGTCAAAGCAAAAAGTGCCTCTCAGTGATGTTGTTTATTAAATCATCTAGATTTTAAATGCTTAAATTTCTTTAAACCCAAGACTTTTTTAATTCTTTCAAACTAAATTATTTGTTTTGAAATAAATCTTGTTCAAATTAAATTGTAATCACAAGTTGCTTCTGTTGTTTTGTGAGTCAGAGGCTAAATAATTTGAGATTTAATGAAGTTGAATTAAGTTTATCCATTTGTCTTAAAGGTTTCTGTCTTCTGGATGCATCAGTATGGAATTAAACATGTTAAGAGACAGTTTCACAGTGAAGTTCGCTTTATCTTTTTAATTTAACATGGTTTCTAATTATAAACCAAACATATAGATGAGACAGGCTAAAATATTTCCACATAACAAGTGATTTGCAAAAACTCTTTAAAATAAGTCATTTTTCATAGCATTAAATGTAATTGTATTTTGGACTTTAAATCTAGTGTTATGTTTCAGATATTTCAAGCTGGTTGTTAATCTGCTGGTTGTCCTAAAGGTTTGTTTTCACAGAAATAATTCCATGATGAACATAAAGCCTGATGCTCCGTGTTGGAAGACAACCAAATGACTTGGCATCAAAAACAGCTTCATAACCATTAAATAATCATTAAAGCTTCAATAACAGGTTATTTCTTTCACTCTTCCAGAACAATCAAGGTCGTTTTTCTGCTGTCAAACTAATGTCTGCGGCTAAATGTGTGTGAAAGATGTTTTATGTTGGCTCGCTAAGCTGTTAATCTAACACAGTTAGAGAGGTGTTCAGTGATGTTATACGTTAGAAAAAGTCTGGAATTTAAAGTAAGGGTCAGTGTCATGTTAAACCTGGAATATTTTTACCTCCTTATTTATATCAGCACTTGTTTGGATTTAAAGTCACATATCATTTAGAGAGCTGACACAGCGAGCCTTTTTTAGACTAGCCCTTAAACATTTTAGAATTAATGAAAGCAGCAGAGGTTAATGGATGGCAAACACAGATTAATTCTCAAAAATGACAAATAGGTTCTTAAAAGAGGCTGTCTCGGGTGGAAAAAATACACCATATTTCTTCCTCCCCTTCACAGCTGCTGAGTTTAGACAGTTGAAAGTTATATTTTTCCTCCTTCTCTAAATCCTTAAAGAAGGAGGGAGATTTAGCGCTTATTGTCTTCTTCTCCCCTCAAGTGCCGAGCTTCTCCTTTTCCTGCCCGACTCTGACTCCCTTCAGAACTTAGCTTTATCTTCAGCTCTGCGTGCAGCTTCAACCAAACGACCCCAAACTCTGAGAGATGTTTGTTTAAGAGATAAGTCAAACAGCCCGACCAGAGCTGGATATCACAAACATGTGCAACACAGGTTCCTTCGAAACTCCATGAAGGGAACACATGAAAACATTTTACTGTTTTACTTTAAATTCTTTTGTGATGTTCCCCCGGTTCAATGTGTTAGCTGGAAACATTTTTTCTTAAACCTTTGGTAATAACACTTCAATGTTTTAGACAACTTATGCCAACTTGAAAATTTTAAAGACATCTACGTTGAAGATGGAATTAAAAGAATCAAATGGAAACCTTGTTTAGGTGTGTACATACTGTAATGCTAACAAATTGATAGATTATATAACTTTTATTAGTAATTTAGATGAAAAACAAATTTTATAAGTTAGCATAAGTTGATGCATCTTAAAATTCATCTACACAGAGTGTTAACCAACCAGTGTTACTTAAAATAAATTGTACTAAATCCAAAAGTAAGAACAGACATTCGGCTCAGTTATAAATACTTTCATACTTGGATTTAAATAGAGATGTAGCCTACTTTTGCAAAGAAAACAACATCATAAATAAGCTCAAGATCTTCAGCAGTGCCATACTTTTTCAAACCATATTATAAACTTTTTTGTTTACATATTATTATTTCTATATGCATGCAGTCTATTAGGTAGATTTTGTTTCATAGCCAGTTGTGAAAAATACATTTATACCAAAATACTGTTAAACACTGGTCAGAAATGATGGAATCTTACAGAAACTATTATGAAAATGTTGCATTTAGGGCTTGATTAGTAAAATTACCAAAGCTTTAAATGGTTTACCTGATATACAGTAGATCACTTCTACTTTTTTATTTTTTATTTATGAGCATTTTTTATATAAATTTCCTTTCTGGAACCATACTGAGGGTAAAGTGGAGTTCACGGTGTTCCACAAAGACACTTTTTGTCTCTTGGAGACGTTCTGAACAAACCATTGGTCCTAACCACAGTTTTCTTCTCATACAGTGAAGAAAACAACCAATAAATGGAGACAAAAGAATTAAGATGGCCTTGATAGAATTTGATCTCTAACCATCCCACAAAAGACAAGAAACATGTGTAAAACAAACTCAACAGTTTCATTTTGATGTTTGTTTGACCTAAACTCACCAATGAATGGTTGTTTCAGTTCAGCCAATTGTTTGTCCTCTTGAGTAATATAACACCAACACTTAAAATGCAAATGTTAATTATCAGACTTGTTAAGAAGGTTCTATATATAAAAAAGAAAAAATGTGGAATGGCTTTAAGGAATTGAGGCTAAAAAAGGGTCAATTAGAAAACTCTTCAAAGGTTTGTGCAGACTAAAACCACCACAGAGAGGTTTAGGTTGACCTGGAGGGATACAGTAACTTTAAGAAGTGGGACATCCTGTGTGTATCATTATTATTATTATTATAAAAGCCACGCTGCTGGAGTTTTAGATATAGATCATTTCACATTGAGAAACGACAGTTGTTTTGCTCAAATTTTTTGAAATAATTATTTCCACAATCTGTGTGAAACAAAGAATCAGCAGAAGGGATTTTTTTTATATTATCACATAAACATTCTGAGTCCAAAGGTCTGTGAAAAATGTAAGCACATAAAAAGTACTTATTATCCAAGAAATACCTTTTCTCTCTTAATGACATTCATACAGTTTGAGTTTGTGTAAAACCACTTTGAGTTTGTTCATTAGCTTTATTTAAAAAACAATTCACTTTAATAAACCCACTTTATCTGCTTTCTTTTTGAGGATTCTGCCAAAAAATCTAAGGGAGACTAATTAGAAGCAGCATGAAAAACAAACAATAAGTTCATCATGTTAATGACTTGACAGAATTTGTTCTGAAATTAGATTTTTATATAGATAACTCTGATTTAGTTTGTTGTTTGCTGGGATGGTTTTGTTTTAACATTTCTGGCTAGGGAAACAGAAAAAGATGTGTTTTCAGTTATGTTATCTGTTAACATCCTTCTTCTTCTTTGTCCTCTTCATCTCTTTTGAGACATGAGGTCGTTATTATCGTTTTTTTTTCTGCTTAGCCTTCAGAGTAGCCACTTTTTTTCCTCTCTCCAGAACCTGCCCCATGTAGGACCTGCCCTGTGAACCCAAGGCCGAGAAGAGGAAACTCTGAACTCTGGTGTACCAAGCGAGAGGCAGTAACATCATGGACTTTGGACTCTGGAGGGTTCTAGGGATGGATTCCAGCACAAAGACCCACCTATAATGTCACAGACTCCACTGAACCCCGCCCTGTCTCATGTGTTGTACCTAAGCCCCATCATCATCATCATCATGTCCACCTTTTATCTCCACTCTCAAACTGCTGTGCTTGGTCTTCTGGTATAGATTGTCAGTTGTCATTCACATGGGCCAGAATATGCTACATATCTTACCGGACAGCTGTTATGAAAAACATCCAGTTTTTTTTTTTCCTTTTGCTTTGTGTTCCAACACTCCGAACCATACAGCACAACAGATTTAACGTTCCTGTTGTACATCTTCAGTTTGGTTTTGAGGTGGTATTGCTTTGACTTTAAAGAATAACAGACTTTGTTCATAAAGACATTTGTGGCTTTTGGAAACTCAAACATGGTGCTAAATGTTTCTGAGAAACACTAAAATACTATGAATAGTTTGGTATTTGGATGGATGATAGCTTTCTTGTAAAGTGCATTATGACCAATATTACATGTTGTGGTTTTTAACATATGATCTGGTTTCTTGGCTTTTGAGTCTTAGGAGAAAACAGTGTTGTGTTTGTTTATTGTGTGTACAGAGTTATAAACTCACTTCCTATTTGTGTAAAATTTTATTATTTTCAAAAGGCCTGAGTCATCGTCCTCCAGTTACATCCTCTTTCCCAGGATTTCCTCTGAACTTGTCACGATGTGTGTTTTTCAGACTTTTGAAATATATATTTATTTTCTGGAGATTATGTACTTGCTTTGTGTTTAATTACTTTCTTGTACCTTCCTTTCCACTCAATCTTAGCACACTTCCATGTTCACCCTTCACTCCCCAGTTCTGACCCAACCACTTATACCTGTTTACTTTATGTCATTAAGCCACATGCCTCCAATCTCAACAAACCCGATCCACTCAGGGTTTTCTTATTCATTTTACTGCACTTTAGTCATGAAATAATTGCTGCTTTTTTCCCACTTTATCCAGAAATGAGCCTCTGAACAAATATTCTATAAATTAGCACTTGGACCAGAGAGATAAACTCTTTGATGTTCTGGTACATTTACGTTCCCTGTGGCTCTGAGGACTTTTTCTCTGGACTGATAACCACTGTAAATGACACTCCCATTCATCCATGCTCACTCTGGGGAAGTCTGGCTTTAAACACCATTGTGCTGCTCTGAAAGGAGAGGGGGAGACTTGCTCGTGCGTTTCAAGAGTTATTTTATGACTTGGAAGAAAGGCCTTTGTGTGACTGAGACAATTAGTGCTGAAATATTGTCAGGAGTTGATGAGCAACACATTTTCATCATCATAAATCTGCTCTTAGAACAAGCCAGTCTTAGTGAATGAAGTCATCAACCATTAATCAGGAACATTTACTCTTTTTCATAAAATATTTGCAACTAAAGTGACTTTACCTTCCCTTGGTGCAGCAGGATCCCATGCAGACCACATTTGGACAAAGAAAAATGGAGTCCAGCACACAATGTAAGCCAGAACCACGACAAAAGTCATTTTGACTGTGCGGATTTTGGCTTTGGAGATGAGCCTGACGCTGCTGACGCGCGCCAGTGGATGCGCGCCTTTGGACGGCCTCGGGGTGAGAGTCAAGAAGTGCTCCCTCCTGGTTTTCATGTTGATGTTCTGCCAAATTTTAAAGCATATCAAGCCGTAGCAGATGCTCAAAATCGCCACGGGAAGGATGTAAATGCTGAGACTCATCCACGTGATGTAGGCTTTGGCGCCCCACGGCTCCACGAAGTCCCCCCAGCAGTCATACACGCCGTCCCCCATCTCCCTAAGCGAGAAGATGTAGACCTGCGGGGTGCTGAAGACCAGGCTGAGGATCCAAGACGCGATCACGCAGAACCGGTCTTTCCCCTTGTGGACTGAGCGCAGCGGCTGGCAGATCGCCAAGCACCTGTCCACTGACATCAGGACCAGCATGTAGGTGGACGCGAACATCCCCACGACTTGTAGGTACTTGACCAGCCTGCAGAGGAAGTCGGGTCCGTAGAAGCGAAACGTGATGTCCCAGATGAGCTGAGGCAGGACCTGAAAGACCGCGACCACCAGGTCCGCGATGCTCAGGTGCTTCATGAAGTAGTACATGCGGGACTGGCCGTGCTTGGTGGTGTGGATGGCCCACAGGACGCACAGGTTGCCCGTCAGAGCGAGCAGGAGCACCAGGACCAGCACGGCCACCTCCACTTTGGCCACTTCCTCGTTCCGCTTCAGAGGGTTCACCGTGGCGTTCCCCGCGTGGCTTTCATTCACGCGACTCGCGTTGCACCACGAAGCGTTCTGGGACCAGCCGTCCTGCGCGCGTAAAAGCTCCTCCATCGCGCGTAAAAGCGCCACCGTGGCGCAGCCGAGTTGTCACATCACCAGATCCAGGAGCGCGCTCAGCTGAGGCGGGTTAGCTGCCCTGCGCAATTTAGATACTTGTTTACTCCAATAAAACTAGTTATTGTTGTTTAGTAACACGCAGAAGTTGTGTCTATAGGGAGACAAATAAAAAGGGCGCATGAATTTAAACTCTTATTGCCCTGAAATGTTTTAAAAGCTGGAAAATAATAATAATAATAATAATAATAATAATAATGAAGACATGATCAAATGAAGAGGTTGTGTTTTGAAGAAGCTTACCTTGAAAACAGTTTGATAGGATCTTGTCAGAGCCCAGTTCTCTCCTCAGTCTCTGCGTGCAGCTGGAAGTCTGCTCTGCAGCCTCCGTGCCTCACTGATGTTTCTGTTGCCCCTCCCGCACCCCCCACCCTCTTCTTCCCCACATACATCGAAGCAGACAGGAAACTGCGCTGAGCAGAAACAGACTTCACTTCACAGAACCTTCTTTATCTCTGACCTTGTTTAAATCTTCATATTTCATATATGTCAAACCATCTCCTCCGTGTTGTTCTGACTATAAACTTTCAACAGAAACTCTATTTACAGTGAATTATAGGAGCTGCAGAGGTCACTTAAAAAAACACTCTCCCCACCACTAATTTCTAAATAAACAAGAGTCCAGTATGGATTGAAACCTGAAACTAGTGTTGTTGTTTTAATAATTATTCATTTTTTAAATTAAATTTAACTTAGTTGGGTTCAAGCACTGACTATCTGACTAAGCTGAACACAAATACAATATGTTTATTATAAGGGGAAAAAATAAAAAAATAACAATTTTAAATTAGTTGATATGCTTGTTTCAATATTTAAAGTTTAACTACAACAAAAATACTATAAAAGTTTCAAGTTTCCTATTTATGTTATATATAACACAAATTTGTTGTAAAAATTCTACCTAAATTGGATTTTTCTTCTTCTCTATTAATATTGTTATGTTTTTTTTTAGCCCAAAATAGTGTCACTTCTGATTGTTTGATCTAACAGCACAACTGTGTGAACGTCAAACAACTGTTTCCTTCAGCTTGTTGTACAACTGAACACATGCAGGTGTTCTATTGTTCAGTTTTTTACACCTGGACCTCACACGTTCACCGTGTGTGTGTGTGTATGTGTGTGTGTGTGTGTGTGTGTGTGTGTGTGTGTGTGTGTGTGTGCTCGTGTTGTGTGTCAGATACAATCTGACCACACAGAGTGGCTGGGAAACAAATGTTCCCCCCCCCTTTTAATAGGAGTCAGTGTTGTTGCCCAACATAATGTTTGTGTTTCTCACCTGCTGAGACACAAACAAACACTTTTACTACACAATCTGAGCACTGGAAAAAGAAACTTCAACAGATTGCAACAATTCATCTCCAAAGTTGTCACGTTTTAAAATGTAACTACTTATGTTTTTTTTATCTGCTGCAAGTTTTAAAGATTATTGCTATCAGTGATCAATTTAATGGATATGTTCAGTCAATAAATACATTTTTAATGATTGCACCGGTGACAGACATGACAGATTTGCTTTTGCATGGACCATACACAAACCAGTATGCACATTCATAATTAAAATATTTATTTTCTGCAGGTGGAAGAATATAAATACCTCAGATTTATCCCTTCAATAAAGGGGCAGCTGTTTCCAGCTCTCTCAGGAATTTCCCTATTTAAAAAGATAAAGGGAAATCGTGTCTATTTTAAAGGTCTTGGTTATTTAAAAAAAATAATAGTTGTGTTGATTCAAAGATTCACCCACTTAAATTAATAAAGATTTTTTTTTCCTACAAAAAAGCACATCCTGAAAACAATGAATAGAAGCAGAATTAATCAAAGATTTGTCTGTTTTCCAGCACATATGGCTCCCAGGTGTTGATATTTTTGTTTTCCTGAGTCATGTGAATTCCCCAAATTCCTGTAGAATTGATGGGTGATTATATAGTATATATAGATTAGATTAGATTAGTATAAGGCCTTTATTGTCATCGTACAGAGATGCACGGGGAGAACATGCAAACTCCACCCAGAAAGGTTCCCGGGCCGGGATTTGAACTGGAAACCTTCTTGCTGAGAGGCATCAGCTCTACCAACTGAGCCACCGTGCCGCCAAAACAATTTTCTATCAGCCTTAATGTCCGCTAGTTACCTCTCATGTGGCGAATCCAATCAGACAAATAGTGTGGACCATTCTGCCGAGCTGAACTATCAGTTTCATCAAGATTAATTCCATCTGGCCAGCAAAGTCCAGGGACCACAGCCGGCCCGCAACTTTTAGCAGAACCGCTTGCAGACTGAGTCCAGCTCGCTCAAGGCAAAAGTCTGAGTGCTGATAAAACGGCCATCCTTCAAAGGTCAGGCAGCCAGGAGAATGACTACCTACCTATCTACCTATCTATCTATCTATCTATCTATCTATCTAGATAGTTTTGTCATGACAAAAATAGTTAAAATTCCAATGTAATAACTCAAGCTGCAAGATAGGAAAAAACTTATTTTCTGCCAATTATTGTTCTCCTAATGTCAGCAGGTGTCTTGACCTTGAGATGGATATAACAAGACCTCTTCTAAATGGAATTCATTGTGCTGCATCTTGATTTGTCTCCTGTCTCCACACAGTCCATAACCCCTCCCTCACATGTTCTTATGAGAAAGATTTAACCTCCTTTATGTTTAGTGTTAAATCCCCTCTATAACACCCTGATCTCTCCTGTAGAGGAGCTGCGTCAAAGTAAACAGCTGTCAAATCCATTTTCCAGTCAGGCGTATTAAATCGTAATGACTTCATGACCCCAAGCAGCCACTTAGTTTGTTTATGCCTCAGGCTGGCCCTTAGTGGGCTGAGCAAAAAAATGCAGTTTTTTTCTTTAAAATTCATCCAAAAACATCTGAGTGCATCATTGTGGTGAAAGGTTTAACACACCATGTATTGTTAGCTGTTTGACCTCCTGTGATGGATTTTCACTGATCCAGACGGTTCTGCTCACAAACTAAACCCCATCAGAGTCTGCGTTGTGAATTTTAAAGCCACTTTTCTCGAACAAAAACTCTTCATAAACAAGTTAAATGAGCACTATTCATGAGGAAAGTCCAGATAACTGTGACAATATGCAAAGCTAAAAAAATGAAAGGAGTTTTATTTGAGGAAGGTTTGGATGGATTCAGTTCTGTTCTGAACCCTCCTCTTATTAAGACATTCAACATTTATCAGAAGCTTTGTCTTTTCTGTAATAATTTGTGTATGAGAGAAATGCAGCTTCAAGACAGACCTTTTTTTCCCCCCCCAGACAATTTGCATAATTTTTCTTCAATCAAAAAACAGTTTTAATGAAGCGCTCAAAACTTATGTACATCTCCAACTGTTAACCTTCAGAGTCATTTCAAGATGGCTGCTACAGTTAATCATCCATAAAACCATCAGTTTTACAGATACTGAGCCAAAATTTGGTGTGGTAGTAGCTGAGAGTCATCTGCAACACAAACTTTAAGCTTTATTTATTGTGCAAATTCATTGTAGAAAGTTTGACTGTTGGAGTCAACTATCTTTCAGCAAAATGTTCATGAACCCATCAACTGTCTAATCAAATTGCAAAATAAATAAATAAAAAAAAATAAAAATCAATGAATGCACATCCACATTTGATAAATTTAATTCATGCAACAGCTAATCAGCCCTAGCCAACACAAAAATGGTCATGATTCAGTCAGTTTGGGAGATAGGAAAGCCCATAATCTGAGTGTTTGTGAGAGATCTCCCATCCTGTTATTTTCAAGATTTTACCAAAACTGTATAACTTGATACTGTGGTATGCATTCCTTCAGGGAATGCTAGGCCTTCTTTTTAGTTACTATTAATCTATCCATTTTATTTTTGATTGGATTTTCTTTTCTTTCGAGGGTCAGTTCAGATGGACATGAACGTAAACAGATCCTAACAGGAACTGTCTTGGTTCATATTACATCCAGCCTCAGGCATTAACAGGCTGCCTCCATGTTTGTGCAGCAAGTGATTACTTTAACTCACAGACATGAAGATTGCTGGAGAAGAACCACAACAAACTTTAATAAATAAACAAAAGGACAACTGTGACAAGATGTCCTAAAACAATCAATTTAATTTGACAGAGGGAAAAAAAAGCAGCAAAAAACCAAAACGAAAAAACATAAACAAAGACAGTTTTGGTTGCAACCAAAAATACACATGAGAGGTTAATCATCACTGAGCCGAAGGAAGTTATCTGGTTTTGGTTTTGCTGGTTTTAAATGCAGCAGTTTGGTCAAGAATGGAAAGGCAATAATCGTTAAACAAATTCAATTCTGGTCAGAGTGGTGGTATAATAGGATTGAGGGATGTTGAATTAAAGCCGTTGCAGAATTTGCCTGCAGAGCCGGGCTGTAGAAACAAACTGATCAAAAGACCTTCTAAAAACAGCAGCTTTATGGTCGATGACCTGTGTGTTCAATATTTTAAAAGAGTTTAAAGCCAAATTAGATGAGAAAACCAGATCTAAGGGGTGACTTTAGAGAGGGCAGGTTGAGTAAGATTAAAAAGATTTGTAGGATCTAAGAAATTAGAAGTCTGTGAATTGGAGACAAAACAAAGTTTCCAAAAATAAGTGCCCTACAACAAAATAAATTGTCCCACAATCAACCTCCATTTGTTTTTTTTAACTTGAATTAAAATGAGTAAAGCTGAATTATTACAGAACAAATAATGAAATTCTGACTACATTTTTATCACATGAATTCATTCTCATCTGTTCAATATTAAAAGGTTCTGTGGATCCATATATGTTCAGAAAATCTTGTTGCACAAATTTGAAACAAAGTGTACAGACTGTAAGCACTTGTATAAATACTGTCAGAAAAAAAAATGCCGTGTTACAACCCCAGCCACATAAACCTGCTGTCTGACACGTAGTTTAGATGCTTGTAAAAGCATCCACACCTCATTGGTTTGTTTTAGTGACAGATGTTTGAGAGTGGACATAACCTGCTGTAAGAACATGAGTGTCAGAACATTATAGCAGAACAAACCAGGGTGTTGGCACAGCTGGTTTGACATAAAGTAGCCATCACACTCTTGTTCCTATAACCTAAAGCATGTGTGTGTCGGTGGACGGGCTCAGAAACCCAGACTTAAATTATCGTGACTAACGTGAGGTCGCTGTGAATACGATGAAACAAAACATCACCTGGAGGCAGCTTTTCATGAAACAACATAATTACACTTTTAAAAGAGAAGAAGCTTTATCCTGGGGTTACATATAGTAACAATATGCTTATGGATTTTTGTCTTTATTTAATCGTGCCATCTCAGGCAGTTCAGAAAAGCCTTAACGTGTTTTTCCTGCTAAGTCAAAGTAAGCAGTGAACTCAAATCTTTAAATAATATTATTCATTTTCAGGGTTTTTAATAGTTTTCACAACAAACGTTATGTTTTAAAAACTCATCATTCCTAATAATTAATGAAAATTAAGGGAATTTAATAATAAAAAAACACTTTAAAAAGGGTTTGGATTTTTGGAGTTTCAACAATGGTGTTGAAATTCATTGTGTTTTTGCAACTTCAGCTGAACAAACTCCTCTTCAATCATTTGTTTCTAAAGAGTCACTGAAACCTTTAAAGAGGGCCTGAATCTAAATGTCACCGTTTTCTGCACACTAAAAACTGCAGGGTTAAATACAATCCAGTTTGTACCCAGTGTTGAATCAAAATTGGGCTCTCAGTTCAGTTCAGGACACTGGGTTAAGTTTTCTTCTGAAAAGAAATTGGTTAAAATACATTCCTCAGCAGCTAGTATCAGCTACCGTTATTTTAGGAACTCAAATTGACCATCTAGAACAAACTAACCAAGCAGGTTTGTCCAAGTTGTTTTCATTGTATTATCTTTACTTGTTACACCTTAAAGCAGAGGTCCAGTCAGGTCTGATTTGATCAAGGCCTGCTTTAAAATGACAAGCTATTTAAGTTAATGCTACTCTTTTCTGATTCGATATGTGATCAATATCCATAACTGTAACCTAGAATTATCAAAATAACTCTATAGTTTTAGTGTGGACAATTTCAGTTTAATAAAAAGTTGCTGGTATTTTTTCATGTTGGAAAATATCCATCCTTACCTTTTAGCCTTGATAATTCTCCAACATGTGGATGTGATTTAAAGTCATGTTGAGAATAAAAGCCACAGAATCCATACAGCAGCTTTATACTATGTATACAGTAGCCCCCGGCACCTTTCTTCAAGGGTGGTTTACGAATCCAAGTGTGTGTAGCGTCTGCAGCTGCGCTCAATTACAGACAAATCAATAGCAGATACTGCAGTGGGGTGTGGAGGGGGTTGCATGCAAACTGCTATCTTTGACAATGTGTTTTTTATGAAACCTTCTATCTGATATATTTTTTAGAATTTAGAGGGAGAACAACCCCTACACAAGACAATGTTCAGAGGAAAAGTGGGATCTAGAAGATCAAAATGTTGAAGAAATGTTTTGCAGAATTGTTACATTTGGTCTTAGACTTTATACAACCACATAACAAATCTATTTGTTTCTTTTAAGTATGTCCACTTAATAAGTTTGTTGTAAGCTTCTTGGTAAATACCAACCAAGTGGGCAACAGCATGACTTGATAATATTTAAAAGTAGGCCCTCCAATTTGATGAAAAAATAGAGAAACAGTTATATTTTGCATTGATCTAATTTATCATTCCCCCTGGACAAAAAGGGGATTGAAAAAATGTATGTGGCAGAAAAAAAAAAGTGAAAATAAACCAAACCAGTGAAGTCTACAGATCCACCATCAGATCTATTCATTATTGGTTACAGCAGGAAGGGATGTGGAACAGACTTTGTTTGACTTTATAAGTTATAAAGTCAAACACAATCTTCTTTATGCTGATTAAGTTACAGCAGGTGGGGCTGAGCCAGGGTAACGTGTGTTGGAGGCAGCTGAGAGTTCCTGTTTAAATGTTGGATTTCACAAACAATGAACCACAGCTTCAATCAGATTCTTTGAATCTACAAATAAATCTGAACAAGGGTAAAGTGATGATGTCCTGAGTGATTTGCATTAGTTGTGTTTTCTGACGTTGTCAAGGGGTTTTGCTACATTTGTTGGCTGCTCACACGTGTTAGCCATTTCTGCACCTTGGAGCAGCAAACCCAATTTCATTGTAATGCAAATTATAACGACAATAAAGGCGATTCTGATTCTGATTTTGTACCAACAAAAGACCAAATTGTCTTTGCAGCAATAGTTTTTGGTACTTTTAGCTAGCCTCTGCTACTTTTAGTTTTTAAGCAGTCATTTAGCTAATTTATATTTTAGCTAAATGTTTTTGCTTTTAGCATTTTTCTGCTTCTAGCTTTTTGCTAATGTTTTGCTTCTGTTACCTGCAACAACTCAGTTTCAGATTCTTCAGCAAATTGCAGCAGTTTTTGAAGAAAATGCTGATTTTTTTGGTTGTTTGTGCTACTGTTGCTCCTTTTTCATTTTGAACCAGTCTGATGTTCTGCTCTGACCTCAGAACACTAAAAACTAAATCAAAGACTCTAAAGTCATGAAGAAATATGGATATTTAAAAACTTTTCTTTTATTCACACAACATTTTCTGATATTCTTAAAGAAGCTTCACATTAATTCAGGAAGTTCTTGTTGAAACGTCTCAGTTGGAAGCTAATCATCCTCCTCGGAGCCAGGCTATTAGTGGAATTAATAGGATATTTTTAGAACTTACCTGACGGATCCTGAAAAATCACATTAGCTTTGATGAAATGACAGTGCTCCTTTGTGGCAGATGGATAGATTTTGTTATTTTCCTCTTTGCAGAGCTTTGGGCTGAGGAGTGAGCTAACTCGTGTATGAGACTGAAATACATGGTATACAACGGTATAAGAAATGTTGACAATATTTGACTAAACTTAAACAATTGGACTAAGATGAATACCAACTCTAGTTTAACATAATACGGCACACAACTTCTGACATGGCAAAATAATTTCATATTTTCCAAACAGCAAACATAAAAAATGAGAAAAACCACAAACGTTTTGGATTTAAGGGATTAAGCAGCATTCCATTGTTTCCTGTGTAAAGAGCCCTCTACTGTCCCTCGAAGATTGTGAGTTCTCATGACAGGATTAAGAAAAATATAGTCTGGGTCATTAAAAATAAACAGGGAAAAACACAAGAGACAAACAAGATGGAGAGTTGTATTTATTTCATTTAATTTAATAAAGAAAAACCTGATGCTCCCATGCAGGATGGAGGGGAGTTATTTCATTTTTACTCCTCTGGTTTGTCATGTGGAAGCAGCAGCTTGTTTACATACATTTACAAATCTATATCTGTATGATATTATTTAACAAGTATGGATGCTTTTCATTAATCATTACCATGAATGAAATTTACCTATATTTACCATTTTGCTATTTTAGCTACTTTTAGCTTTTGCTATTTTTATTTTTTGTCTTGTGCAACTTTTACTTTTTAAATAGTAAGGCTCCATACAGATTCATGCATTCAAACAGCAAAGAAGTAGCAAAGTAGAAAAAGTAGTTTGTTGTTTTGAGCTTTTAGCTAGTGTTTTGCTAATATTAGCTTTAACAACTTAGTTGTAGCTTCTTTAGTTTGAAGCAATGCCATTCAGCTCTCAGTGCATTTTTGTTGAAAATGTAGTTTCTCTATATTTTATTTCTGTCTGGACTGAAAACAAGAAAACAAACTGTCTTTTGTTATCTTGTTAAGTTTAGCTGACATTATGACAGAATAACATGTATTCATTTTCCATCACCATGTGGTTTATGGTTGTCATTATCATCAACTGAAAAGCAATAAAAGAGCGTGACTCTAAGCTGATTTTAATATATACAGTTTTCATATTCTTTTTAGTGGTAAAAAATAGCGATTTACATCTCAAGCTAAAAAAAACATGTGAAAATGTTTCATATTTGCAAATTCTAACATGAGTCTGTTTAAATGCATGTTTCTTCCTCAAAATATGTGGAAACCAGCTAATGAGATTTCACAATTCTAATTTCACGGTGGGTCTTTGTGTACATGAAGTCATTCTGATGCTTGTTTGTTTCAGCTTTCACTTCCTGCTGGAACATTATGGGATGTTTTTAATCAGAATCAGACCTCAGCTAAAACTGATTTTAGGAGACCAAGGCTAAGAAAACACCATGCAATGGATGTGTGTTATTTGTGACCTGACGTGATGACAGCACAAGCACTTTTACATCTGTCGTCAGACTGCATTTGTTTGCTTCAACTTTTGAACTGTATTCTTCCTAAAATGTTCCCACAAGTAACTTTAAAAACATGTTGTTCCCTATTTAAATTGAGCTCTCTCAAGGTATTTCAGTAAGCCAACTTTTAGATATAACTGGATTTAAAAATAAATGTAGTTTACATAAATTGTGCATTTTTTGGTGTTATTTACAGGTAAATTTAAGCTACATGCATTTAGATTCCTTTCAAGAAGTCTATTTTGGGAACAAATGTTAAGTTTTATAAATAACATGTCAGTCCGTTTATTATTAGGATTGTAAAACATCAGATATACTGCTGAAGATAATACAATTACCTAAGTTTAATGCACACTAGGAATGACTTATTTCATATCAAAGTATGAGATAAAAATTAAATCTACAGTGATGAATGGCAGCCTCTGTAATGTATACATTTTAACAAGAAAATTGAATTTACAGCTCACATTTTGGGACAAAGAGGTTTCTGTTTGGTGAAACCTCAAAGCTTGTTCTATATAGCACATCCTTTTAAAACTGAAGCTGTTTCGTATCATTATTACATCTTTCATGAGAATAAAAACAAATTATGCAGCAATTTATTTCTTTGACACTTATTTTTTGGCCTTTAAATTGCCAATGCAGACCATTTCTATAGACTTCAAATCATAAGCTGCAGCAGTTATTGTCTTATGTGGGCTATTGGAGAAAACACTGACGGTATAATACACCTCATAATGGCTAACAGGGAAGCAATGCAATCCAGTTTCTACCAGGTGAACTTGTTTTTGCACCATTGCCTTCCAGCTTTTAATAGAAACCAATAAGGGTTTTTTTCTGTTCAGAACAGAACTCATTATGATGTAATTTTTTTCTCTTGTTTTAATTTTCTGTCAACAAATCAAATAAATCCTCAAAGAATTAGAGTTTGTCAGGTTTATGGAGCAAAATGAGATGAGAAAAACTAGAGAAACTTCATCTTCTGTGAAAAGTGTGAATGCTGAGCACTGAATGACTTTGCTAGCATTTGCTGAAAAAGCTGAAAGAACTATACGTAGATAAAAAGTCAAATAAACTAAATGTTGGCTAAAAAGTGCAAAACTCTTGCTAAAACAAGTAGCAAAACGTTACAAGTCACAAAAAGTGAAAGAACAGAAGAATTAAAAAGACAAAAGCACAATCGAGGAGCCAAAAGTAGCTAATGGTAGCTAAAATATAGGTGTATTGTAACAGCAGCTAGAAAATAAAAGTAGTAAAAGGCTATCTAAAAGAGGCTAAACATAAAAGAAGCAGAAAAAAAATCTAAAATAAAGAAAGTAGCACAGCTAAAAGGATTAGCAAAAGGCTAACCTAAACCAAAAGTAGGACTAGCAACCTAAAAAAGAAAAAGAAAAAGAAGAGAAAGTATAATGAACCTGATTTCAAAGGGGAGAATGTTTTGAAAGAATTGAAGAGATTCGGACATGCTTTTATTGTGAAAATGTTTCAAAATAAAGTGAAATATTTTTAAGTATGAAAGTTACATAAATCTAAAATCATAGGATGTTTCTTCTTCATGAGTGAAACGTGATATGAAAGGTTTTCAAACTATATGAATTATTCGTTGCCTATTTCTTAATAAAGACTTTGTTAATTTATTTGAGTTGGTAACAAAACAATAATAAATCAGCAGCTCCTGACTTCGACGAACAACACATCCATTTATCAGCTCCGTTTGGATAAAAACCGGTTCGCAGCTGATTTATTATTTGAATTATTTATTTTTTTGTTTTAGAAAATGTACAACAAAGTGAAATGTTTTCCTTTGATTTCACAGATAGCACAAGTAACAACATAACTTTCCCACCAAAGGTTTTCAGGAACACGAGTTCAAAAAGCATTGGCAAAGAAGGAAAAAAATAAAATAAAAAAAAAGTGAAAAAAGCATTTTTTAGACCTGGAAAAGTCAGCAAAAGCAGTTTCTCACGCCTGGTGTACCACAGAACATGATGTCAGCAGCACATCTCCAGAGAGATGATCAGTAAAGTCTGCTTGTTAAGGGAAGGGGGGCCAGAAGTTCAGCATTTTCTTAAAACAGAACATTTTTTAAAATGATACATTTTCACTTTGAACTCGATGATCTTGTTTTTGTTGAATGTACAGTAAATAAGGTATGTAGCCAACTTTTAGGTGTAATTTATACAAGTCTGTTTTACAAACGGTAAGCCCAAAGTTGGCACGGTAGTAGCCGAAAGTCCTCCTAAAAAACTATTCACAGCAACATAATGCTGAAAAGATCTTTGTTTGAAACAATGTGGTGGACAATCTGCATGCTGATGTTGAGAAACTGAGGAGAAGAAACCTTGTAATCCTTTTAAGGAGAACACAAAGCTGAGCTGCTATCGTTACATCTTTGCACCAAAAATCCAAAATTGCAATGTACCATAAACTCACACCCCTCAGAATGATTTAGAAACTGTGAAGGAAGTGGGTGTGATGTGAATCTAAATTGTTGACATGAAGACTATTTCCTTTTGTGCACAAAGTGTTTCAGATAGGGATTCCAGCAGAGATCAAAGTTTCTGACACAACTTTGGTTCTATAAAATAAATTAAATGACAAGAAAATTGACTTTTATCAATACAATTTTTATTGATTGCTTTGACCTGTTTGAAGAAACTGGGAACCTCTCAGTTTTCATCATCACCATCTCAGCAGAGCAGAAGTCACCTCTTGTAATGTGTTAACCCATTCTCATTGGATTGACACAGTTTTCCCACCCGTTTGCAAAACAGTTAACGCAGATGTCATTAAAGAAGTCCAAACTCTGTTTTAGCTGTCAGTATGAAATAACCTAAAGCACCTGTTTGACACTTCCTCACAGAATTCTTCAATTTGCAATCAGTCTGCAGGTCTGTGTTGTTCTTTGATATCACCATCCCTATAGATGTCCTTGCTCAATGCAATGACTGCTGCTGCCCAATATATAGATGCAGAGGCATGTCAAGGATGGATCAGCCATGCTAGATGATTTTTCCCTCAGTGCATTGCACGAGAGAATATTGAATGTGATGTGGATGAGACCATGTGGTCCATTCTTTAAGAAAGAAGAGACAGAAGAGTTTCACTTGTGGCTATCTCTTATACTCATACTACTATAGATTTTTGTTCTTTACTGTAAAAGACTGTGTTTTTTATTTACCTAATTTCTCACACAGTAAAGGATTTTACTTTTATTCCCATGTATTCTCTGTTGGAATATTTCATTTGTCAGGTACAGTCTGAAAAAAATGTAATCAATAAAATTTGCATCAAACCATTACTGCTGCTGGATGCATTTTTGCAAGAGGGCAAATTTGTCTACAAACAGCACTGACATGTAAGCTACATACAGTCATAGACTACAATGACAAGCAATGATGCACTGATTCACACATGAGTGCTGTATTTTGTATTTTGTTGCCCATTGTGTAATGATTGTTTGGAGGTGTTCATACACTGTGTCAAAGTTGAGTTGTTTGAGGGCAAATTTTGCTTTTGTTCCATATTTTAAACGTTTTGACACAGTTAGTGTCTTTTGCAAACAAAGCATGTCATTTTGACCACTGTGGCCTTGTTTAGGCCTCTGTGTTACTGTGTTGAAGATGTGGATTTTGAGTTGACGACTGCGTCAAAACAATCAATAAAAACTGTAATAATAATAATGATGGAATTGCTTGTTCTGCTCAAAACTGAGCCGATTATTTCTTGATTAAAAAAAGTCTGATAAGTTCATGGTGGTGCTACGTGTTTGGCTTAGATGTGCCTCGGTAAATGGGAGTTGTTGGTGGTGAAAGATTAGTGTGGCAGCGTGATGAAACATGGCTGCATGAGTGCAGCTATGCAGAGAGGACTTTTACAGAGGGCATCATGAATTCCTGAACAGTGACTGTTATAATGACTCCTAGTCTGCAGAAGCCAAAGAAAATAAAAATCCTAAAGCATGACAGCAACTTAAATCGCACTACCAAAATTAAGTGAGTTTCAGTAAAGATGATAAAGAACAGCAGCTTTTAAACCCAACAGAAATAGTTTAAAACAAAAAGTCTCTCCTGCAGTGAAAACTGAAAAAAATGTTTCTGATGCTTGAAAAACCAATGACCTCTATTTAGAGACAGACCAAGTTACTGCTTAAAAATGTATGTAGGATACATTCACTTAGTTAATTTCCAGTTTACACTTCAGCAATCTAATTTCTGCATATTTTGTGCTGTTTTAGTTTGCTTTTATCAACACATTCAGCTCATTCAGGCATGAATTACTTTAACATTTGTTTTTTTAAACTTATATCTTCAAAAATCTTGATCTTTTTACATATTTGTTACTTTTAACTAATAGCTAGCTTTTTACTACTTTTATATAGCTGGGGTTTTGCTACTTTTATCAAGCATTTATTTTCCTAATGTTAGTTTGTGCTTTGCTGCTTGCTCTGTTTCCTTTAGCTGGTGTTTTAATATAAAAACTAAATTTTAAATCTTTCAAAGTTTTTTAGCTCTTAGCTACTGTTTTGCTACTGTTACTTAGGTATTTTGATATTTTAGTCAGAATTTCTTCCTTTTAGTTGGCATTTTGCACCGTTCAGATTATAGCTATATGTGTTCTCTTTTCTCAGCAAGTGTTTGCTGTTTGTAACTTGTAGCCAATATGTTGCTTCTTTTAACTTTAATCCAGAGCTTTGCTTCTTTTAGCTAGTGCTTTTTTAGCTTTAAAACTCAGCTTTAAACCTTTCAGCATTCACATTTTTCAAAATGCAATCTCTTTAGTACGACGGGGTATTAGGGTCACACTGTATTATGCAAATAAAGTCATAAAAATACAACATTAAAGTTGTAACATTATATGAGAATAAAGTTGTATGAGAACAAAGTCATATTATTACAAGATTAAAGTCATATAGGCTAACCTTTACACATAAAAGCAATCTTACCACTGCATTAAAATAGGGTTGAGCAACTTGTGAAGTTGTTCTTTAGTATCAGTTAAAAGAAAAAATCTTTTAGCAAATTAGCATCAGTAGCAAGGCTTTGAAATGATTGTGCAAATGACTGTAAACTGAAGCAATTAATGCCATATTACACTAACAGTGACCCCAAAGTCATCGCCGACTACTTTATAAACACAGTGACACGTATGGCTGTCGAAAGCATGTGTGAAGAAAATGATGAGGAAATGAGTATAAAATCAGGAATGGAAAATGTACATGTCAGATAATATTATGACTTTATTCTTGTAATAGTATGATTCTAATCTCGTAATATAAAAAATCTCAGTGTGGCCCAAATACTCCATCGTACTTTAGTTTGTTAGTTAGTATAAATTCTAAAAAGTTTTATATTTACCATGAAAGACATTGCCACACTGTACTAAAGAGTTCTGACTCACTGAGCTTTAATTGAAGCTGAAAGCATTTCCCGTGTTAGTGATGCTGCAGAGGAATGAATGCATTTGCTGCTCTTTTATCCCACGTCTTTTGTATAAAAGTGAGAAAAAAGAAAATTGGGAAAATAATGAAATATGTCTTTGTCTGTTCCAGTTTTGCATTTAAAAAAAGAGATTTGTTATGAAATTTAAATAAACAACCGTGTTTCCTCACTCCTTTCTTGGACACAATGTTCAGATGCCGTGCTCTGCCTGCGCTAACATTGTTAGTCAGATCAAAGGAAAAAGCCCCCCTCTTCGATTTATGCAATCTCCTTCAATTAGCATGCAATCCCTCCACCATAAACAGATTCATAAGGTATTTTTAGTTTCTGGTCTTCTGCATTTCGCTGAGTCTCCCACAGCTGGGGGTGGGAGGGTGGATATTTTATAAACTAAACTATTATAATCCCTTTTTCCAGTGCTGCCCCTATAGATCTACACAAACTAATCTGGACACTAAACAGCAGCCCAAAGTCCCTCAGTTAATCAGAACCACACTGCGGTGAAGAGATATCCCTGCCAATATTCTCTTAAACTGAATTTACTTTTGTCACAGTCTAAATGGGGAAAAAATAACAAGCAAAGTTCACATTTTAAGATTAAATATTAACATTGAAACAATTTAGCATGGATCCTTTTGAATATACACAGCTTGAAGTGATGAAAAGTAAATTAGTAGGTGCTGCAGTGATACAGCAAAGCTTTGATGATGCAGGAATCTGTCCGTCCAAATGTCAGCTGGGATGGGCCGCAGCCTGCCCATGACCCTGAACAGGACAAAATAAGATAATGGATCTGAAATTCAGAAAAAGAACACAAAAGGAAACAAGAAATTGTCACTATAAGGACAGCATAATAGTTAGAGTGAAGCTGCATCTTTTATAATGTATGTGTTTTTATAAAGAGGATTCACTAAAGTTTAATCAGATGTCTTCTGTTCGTGTCTGGAGAGACCCTCTAATGTCCTCTGCACAGTTTACATGGCTGGATGTCTTTTTAAAGGAGTGGAGGAACAAAGCAAAAGTCAGTAGCATTTCTGTTCTCAATTCTCGATAACAAACTCTAAACATTTTCTTGTTGGGTTGGTCATGTTTGTAGAGATTACCACTAAATGGTTATTCAGCTTTGATGCTTTAGATCTTCATTAATCCTGACTCTCAGAGCGCTGAATGAAAGTTTGGCTAACAGTAGTCCAGCATGATCTGTGTTCCCTACCACAAACACCAAAACCTTTCAAGTTTTGTTTTCCAGAAAACCTTCAAGTTGATAATGTTTTGTGTTATAAATTACTTTTGGCAATGCTCAGTATAGCTATACTTTTATGTTATCAGTGTGCCAGAGTTATTTACATAATCATTAAGTGATAGACTTTGTTACCAAAATAAAATAGTTTTCCACCACAGCGGTGACTAATGGCAAAAGCTTTAGTCCCTTCAGCCTTTGCAACATTGCCATGGAGTGTTTGTATTTGGCCTCATGGCCTCAAAACAACAACATTCACATGGATGACAGGATCCAACATTTGCAACGAAGGATTGGACTTCTGCCAGTTTCCCTTTGTAATCTCATCCCTGGGTATACATGTGCTTGTCCACACATTATGAAATAAATAACAATCAATCTATTTACTTTACTTGGTTCTCCTTTCTGTCCTGCAGGGAGCTGGTGCCGAACTCCAACAGTCAAGAGGTGATATCCTGAACAGGTTATCAAGTTCATCATCGGGACACATAGAGACAAAAGAGACTCTCTCAGTCACGCCTCAGGACAATTTAAAGTTGATAAATAGCCTAACATGCATGTTTTCTGTCTGTGGGAACACGCCAGGAGGTGAACCTCTCTGGTTGAGAGACAGCTCTAATCACTGCACCCCCGTACCAGTCAATAAACAACCATACATCAGGAAAAACAGTTTATTCTAACATTTCATTCCTCCTTCTGTATTGTTACATGGTCCACTTCCTGCTACAAGAACGTTATCTGCAGCTGCAGGGTACTTACTGTGTTATTACACCTTTCTATCATGGCTAGCACTAGGGTTTCCAGCAGTTTGTGCTCTCTGTGGAATTGAACCACCATTAAGCCTTGAATTGGATTCAGTTTTGCTTTGGTGAACCTTCAGTACCCACAAGTCTATTGGCAATTTATTGACACTCAGTAGATAAAAATCTGACTTTTTGTTATTTTCAATGTCACAAATCAAACATACTTTCAAAACTCTTCACTTCCACCATAACACTCACTTCACCTGTCAGTCCCTTTAAATGTCTCATTCATGCTTTAGCTCTTAAATTTCTAAATTCAAAGTCATAAGTAGCTATTATATGTAGCTTTTTTTCTGTGTGATTTAATAAGGTCAGGAATGCGGTCTGCTGATGTCCAAACAAATTCATCCTTTCATTCCTCAGCTCCTCTCACCCGTGAGACTCTTGCAGGCCAATGCCACTGTCCACCCTGACTGCCTACTGCTGGTCCACAGGAAGAGCAGAGGCTAAGCAAACAAACAATCCCCAGCTCCAGTGTTTCGTATGTAACACGCTGCATCTCAAATGTGGGAAAAGAGCGCAACATCTGTGTCTCATATGAAACTCCGAAAGATGATATCTGTGAAATTGATACTGGGAAAGTTCTCCGCTGTGTAATGAAGCAAAGCTTCAAGCTACTCATAAGATTTTTGAAACTGCGTCCCTATCAAACCTCAATCTGTGGAGCTCCTGGTCGTTTATTCAACAGGCCTTCTGAGTCGTTTGCTCAACCAACAGGAGTTCAGGTTGTGTTTAGTGTAACAGCAGGTGATGATGATGGCAAAGCTCTCATCAAGTGAGATGATTTAGATCTCTTATCACTAGCTGTAAAAGAACAATGACTATAATGATGGTGACAAAAATACCTATTTGTTATGTACGGCAGGCAGTTTTAACATAAAATCGTACTCAAAACTGGTTTATGACTAGACACATTAGTTGATTAAAATACCTTTAATTACATTCTGACAAGTATAAATGATGTCATGTTTACGATTATGTTGAATAGAGCCTCAAATTCAAGATATTAGGAATAAATTACTGAATTTCTGAAACATATATTGCAGACATCAACAATCAAAAGACCAGTCATAAAGTAAACTTGAAATATCTCGCTTTTTGTTTTGATTAGTCATAATTCAAGTTAAATATATTTTAAATTACATCATTATTCAAGATGTCTTAAATGTATAATTAGATATCAGATATATAATGTTTCAACTAGTGCAAATTAAAAAGAAAGCAAGAAAATAATGACTAGACAAAACTAACTTAGAGATATCTAGAACTGTATTTTTGATTTACTTAAGGTTTTGGCATGAAGTTTATAAGGCCTACTTGGATGTTCAGTGGTCTGTAATATCAGTGACCGTTCAAATGACAAATCCAGTAACACTATTTAAGAAACTAATATTTCTAATATTTAGTTCTTTTTTCTACTGAGGTGAATTTAAAAAAAAGAAAAAAAAAAAAAAAAAAAAAGAAAGGGATTTTGGTTCGTCCAAAATGAAACTGAAGATATTTTAAATTGTTCTTTTTACTAATCAGAATGTAAATGCAGATATCTTAAATTACCATTCAGGACTGTAAGAATGTGGTGGTTTCCAGTCAAAACATATTTTTAGATATTTAGAATGTAATTACAGATAGTCAGACAAAGCCAATTTTATGTTACAATGGCCACAGAACATATTATTCCTTTATTCAATTTTTACTAAATAGTGTTCACATCACTGTCAATAGTTACATACAAAACTGATAAATCTTCAATTAAAAGTATAAATCAAGCCAAGCTGAAATTATTTATGAGACAGACATTATCATTAAAACTATGCACTCAGATATAATCTTACATCATCATCTTTCTGAATTTCATATGAGGTACAGATGTGCACAATTTAAACCAGAAATAACTTCCATCAGTCTTCTCTGTGCAGGAAAACACATTTAAATCCAGATAAAAAGAAAAACCATTAAACATGAAAGCAAAGCTGAAATTTTACTCTTTCATCATATATAGATAAAACCTTCTAACCAATAAAAACAGACTGTAATTGACTCATCCACTGTTTGTGATGACGGCACTTGTAACTAAAAAGCCTTTTCTTTTTTGCCTAAAACAAACAAAAAAAAAGGAAATTTTGTAAGAGAAAATTTGTCGGGTTCAGCTTTTATGTGCAGCGAGCTGCTCCACATTGTTGGATGCTCATTCTGTAAAAGTTAAACTTATCGTCATGGTTTTTGTTCTCAGTGTTGAAGGCTCTTTCATTCTGCATTTTACGCTGCCTTTATCCACATAAACAGGGTTTCTTTTAAACTGTTCCACTATGTTTACCTTACGGCCTCGTTTTTTTCCATCGGCTTGCTTCTTGTTGCCATTCAGGTAACATAAAACAATTTTATCAGAGCTTCGTTGACTGAAAACAGCTGTTTGCTGTAGCTGTTTTCAGACAATACAATACAACATATAACCCAGAAACAGGTTAATCTCATAGAGGTCCAGTTTGTTTGGACCACCTGCTACACTGCTGGGCTGCTATACAATTAGTGTCTAGCTTTACTTTACATCCCCAAGTATTACGTCAATAAAAGAAAGTCTTGAGCTGAGAAAAAGATATGAGTGAAATTTAAATTTGGGCCTGAAAAACCCAATCTTGTCCTCATCCAGATCTATTCCTCCCATCTGCTGCATTTTTTTTTCATAAGCGCTTTTGTTCCACTGCTGATGGACGCTGAGACCCACTGAATGAGATACTAATCACAGCGGCACGCAGAGGTTGGTTTGGCACGTTCGCTTCTTCCTGCAGTCAGCAGCTTTTGTCTGATTGTTTTATCTTCATCACACTCCTGGACTAAAAAAATGCTTTACCTTTTTTGAGAGATGTAGTTAAGTGGACCCCCTGCTTCCATTGTCAACTGTTGTTGGTAAAAAAGTGGAGAAAAAAAGCAAATAAAAGGAGGGGATTTATCCTGCCATGGTCTGCTGATTAGAAACAGACACCTCTCACACCAAACGGGCAGGAGAGCCCCGAGGCTGCATGGTAGAGCTGGATTTATAATCAACTTCATCCTATTCAATTGTATGAATAAAAAGACATGATTTGATCCAGAGCTCCCCTCGGCTGGCTTCTCTCATTCACCTCAACAAAAGTGAAAACAGTGTTTCTTACCCTCAGTGTTTCAAAGGCAGTGTGTTTCCGATCATTTCTCCGGACAGCGGGGTTTGTTTGAACAAACTGTTTCCTTCTGCAGCAGCTAATGTGAAGATAAAGCAGCGCGCAGATGATTTTATGTTCTGTGACCAGAAAAAGTTTGACGAGTCCGATCAAAGCAGCATTTGAAGATTAGCATTAACGTCATTGTCATGTCTAAACAACTCTAGACTTCCAATTTCATAGCAGTTCATGCAAACAGTGTTTTATAAACTTTTACAAAGTTATTCTTGAAAAAATATTACAATATTTTTTGCTAGAATTACACTGGAAGTGCCACAGCTAGCTGTTGCTGCTAACTGTACCTGCAAACATCCATTTAATTCTATGTAAATAACAGTGCAACACAAAACTAAAATTGATGATGAGATTTTAAAAAATCAGTTTGTAAAAACCGTCATGAAATATTAAAATAAACCTGACTGAACAAATGAAACAGCAGCCTTTTAAAGAACAATCTACAACAGGTAAGATGTTAACTGTTCATAACTTCCCTACAAGAGGTGGGAGGGTTGCAGCAACTTCTACTGTAACCACACAACAAATTAATTTTTAAGTTTCTGTTTATTTATTTATTGCTAGTAGCTTATTCTTTAAGATTTGATAGTGTTGAAAGATTTCTTTATGTATGCAAATTCTCTATGTTTTACAAACTGTCTACTTTTTAGTTATTTTTAATTTAATTAAATTTTTTGTCTGATGTTTATTGCATCAGGGGTCTGAGAAAGTAACATTGTTTCAATCCTCTGTATGTACATTATGTCAATTTGATAAGAAATCAACTTTGACTACAATCCTTGGAACAAAAAATGCATTTCAGTCAATTTTTTATAAAAATGAAAACATGTGTCTGACTTATTACCTGCAGCTTGTTTCACTCAAACGCATAAAGGATGATTCAGCTAAAAAGTTATTCTTTTAAAGCTAGAAAACTACAAGACATTTCAGAATATGTCAGTCTTTTTTCTGACTGTTTGGGTTTGTATAAGGATCTTATTCATTATTTGTATACAAGGTAGCCATAAAAAGCTATACTCCTATATTTTATTATGGAGACTCATCAATCAAGTGAGCAGCAAGTGAAATGTACAAACTGCACGGATCAGCATAAAACAAACACAGCTTCTGATTAACACCCCCTCAGACTTAATCTACCACAAACAGAGAAACAGCCTTGAGATAATGGGAGCCATTAGTCTGCAAGCAACCTTTGCAAATTATTTGTGTAAACAATTGATGGTTTATTCTTCTTCTTGAACAAAAGATGACATTATTCTCTAAAAGAAAAAAAAAAAGAAAAAGAAAACCTGGAGCTCATCGATAGCAACTTCTATTTTTTTTAAATCGAAATTACAAACAGTTCTGGTTTTTGTTTTAAATGAATTTGCATTAATCAAGAAAGACAAAAACAAAATCAGGTTTTAGGCTAATTAGGTCTTACGAAATGCTTACATGGTGTTACCTTTCAATATGAAAAAGCAAAAGCTTCATTAAAGTGAGAAACCTCAACCTCTCAATGGGCTGGATGTAAAAGAAACTACTTCATAAATTAAACAGACTTTATTGTTTCTTTTAAAATAACACTTTTTATTAAGCTGTTTTTTGTAACATACATTTTGTTTTTAAGAAAAGTAAAAAGCAAAAATAATTTGTTCCAACTGCATTCACACTAAACACACATAATTCAGCACAGCAGCTTTTATTATTCACACACACACACACACACACACACAAAAAAAAACACAGCATGATTGGGTGTCATATTGTTCTGCTGTCTGGGATAACAGGAAAAAAGCACAATCTTCAGCCTTGTGTTAGCTTCAGCCCTGATGGCCTTATCATATCTGAACTTTAATGAAAAAACCTTTTGAACTACGCAGCCATCACCACAGAGCTGAGCGCTTGTCTACAGGTAGTCCGCTCCCTCCCTCCTCTCTGAGCCATTCAGGCCTGGTTGGACCTACTAATCTGATTCCTTTCTCACTTAAATCTCAATAAACACAAGTAAATGAATTAAAGCTGACAGTG
>JARVGW010000682.1:11198027-11220590 GCA_031762495.1 Anablepsoides rubrolineatus | reverse complement strand
CCCCCCCCCCCCCCCCCCCCCCCCCCCCCCCCCCCCCCCCCCCCCCCCGAAGGCAACCGGACTGTTCTTTTTAAACAAAGCACCTACCTGGCCTTTGAAGGAAGAATCATACACTTATTGTCTGTGCCCATGGGACACTTTGCTGTATGACTGCACACTGGTGGAATTGAACCTCCAACTCTCTCATTGGAGCATGTCTGCTTTGACACACACACACAGCTCCCTCTAAGACACTACCACAAAATCACACTTTTAAGAAACTCTCTGCAGGTGAACATAAAGATGCAGAACTTTGTTCCTTCCTATTTTCATCACCTCCCATTTGTCATGCCATCCACTGGAGGCTTTACTGACCTGTTTATAGAAAACAGGTGCACATGTGTGCTTACTTCTCCTTACATTCCCAGTGTCAAGTTTTGCCTTAAGTTCAGTTTATGTTTATATGGATGATAAAAAGAAGAAACAAACTGAACACCAACCTTTTCATACATTTACCAAAGTGAAGCATTTCTAATAGGATGACGATGCCTCCATCCAGAGGACATGATTAATGTGCACAAATCCATTTCATATGAAACAGTTTAATCATCATAATGTTTTATCATATTCACCATATTTAATGATAAAACACTGAAGTTTTATGTAATATTGAGAATACACACTTTATATTGAGAACGTTTTGTTCATTCTTAAGTTTGCTGCAGAAATTTTAATTGACCAGCAGGTGGCAGAAGATAGCCATTAGTTATTCTAATGGTTGTCTGTGTGAGTGTGTACAAAATGTAAAAAAAACTGTGCAGAAAGTAATCATTTGATGAACATCTACAAGTGATACCTTTTTGACTCAAGATGGCTGCCACAGTCAGCTGAAAGAACACAAAAACTCTTAAAAACTCAGTCAATTTGAGAGGTTTTGAGCTAAAGGTATATGTGACAGTAGTTGCCATTGATCCTCAACATATTACAGGTGTCTGTTGTCTGTTAGCAAAATATCTCCCAAACCATGTCACAGATTTTAATAAAACTTTCAGGAAATAATCAGTGACCATACCTCTACATCTGATCAATGTCTGGAACAAACCCAATTCAAGATGGCTGCCACAGCTAACTGATACTAGCCAACACCTAAAAGTCTTAAACTCAGTTAATTTTACAGATATGGAGCTAAAATTTGATGTGGTAGTAGCTGAGAGTCATTCCAACACATACTCAGAGCGTGACATCTCACACAAATATCTATGTTCTTCCAAAAACTGAGACCCAAGACAAACAAAATGATGTTGAGAAACAGCTGAGATTTTGTCATTTTATTCTTCAGCTACTATCTGTGCAAGGATAAGAATTACAAAAATCTACACGCTACAGATGATAATATATCCCAACCTATGATACAGCGTTATATTTACAGGCATTCTTTAACAGTAGGTGTAAATTTCCTTCTATTATATGTACCATTTACAATTTAAAGATCCAACCTCATGAGACAGACAAAGAGTACACAGCATGTTCAGCTACACATCCACACAGCCTGTGGTGACAGTGTAAAAAACAAACAAAAAAAAAACAAAGAAACAAAAAGACAGGTCTTAAACGCGCTTTTTTTCTCGCACAACTTCATCATAATGAAGACACAGGACCCTGTAAATGTTTATTAGTGCATCAGTCAACTGAATTGTGCGAGTGTCTCACTTGTTTGTTTGAGGTAACAACTACTATTTTATAAAGATATGATAAAAGAATAATAAGCACTTTGACATTTATTTATTTTTTCAGTTTTCAGGATGTCACAACAACTGTCAGAGTTCTCTGTATCACTGTAGCTTCCTACACCAACCTCTGGTCCATTCAGAGACCAAATATAATAGAAACTGAATGAAAGCTACAATATTAGTTTTCTTGTCTTTATAATGAGGATTTATTAATACAAACCGGGCACTATTTAAGAGATATCAGACATATACCAAGATTTGTTGCTGTACTTGTTCATAGTATGAGAAAATTTGCCAAACATTTAATGAATATGTTTTGGAGAATATCATTGTTTCACATAAACCTACAATGCATAGAGAATAGTTGCACAACCTAAAGTAGCGGTGTCCATTCCAGGACATCGAGGGGCTACTATCCTGCATGTTTTAGATGTTTCTCTGCTTTTCAGCAGATCTTTAAGTTCTGCAGAAGCCTTTTCATTCAAATCAGGTGTCCCAAAACAGGGACAACATGCAGGAGAATCGGCCTCGAGGACCAGGACTGGACACCGCTAACCTAGAGAATACATAAATATCTTGATTAAAGCTGTATCATAATGTAACAGTTGTGATTTAATTGGAGTCTCCCTCTAGTGGTCATGAGAGGAACTGCAGCATTAAGCCACGAGTTTCATTCTGCAGCCATGTTGTCTGCATATATCGTCACACAGTGGTTGATTTCCTCTTTTCTTTACAAACTTCTCTGTCTGTATAAGTGGTGTTGAAGAAGTTACTCAAACTGAAGATATTATGTCCCACCAGAGCGGTCTGGATGCCTACATAAGTGGGGAAATATTCCTGCAAGTGATTTGTGATAATGGAGCAGGAAACCAGACGCAGAGAACAAGCTCACAGCATCTTTTTAATCCAATAACATTTCGATGAGATGGTCCGCCACCATATTTTAGCGAGCGGAAACATTTCCCAGTGAGTTTCTTTATTTTGGGTTAGTTAGAAGTCTATAAAATGATTCCTATAGATTTAAATTCTATCTCTGTGTAATATAACCACTGCATTACACTGCAGCACGTGTGTGTGTGTGTGAACAAACACCCAAAGCAGCTGTCAAAGTCTTCATTGGGTAATAGTGGTAAATATTCAGACCGATCAGATGGTTTCAGTCAGAAAGAAGTGTGGGGGTGTGATGATAGTATCAGTCAGTTTCCGCAGTCTTCATTTATCTTCTTCACAGCCCGACAGCCTGAAGCTACATGTTGCCCTGTTTGTCAGAGGAGGACGAAGAGGTGGATGGCGATGGGGAGGGCGCTTTGGGGAAGACTCTGTCGGTGGGGGTGATGCCTGGGCTGCCCAGACCAGAAGAGCTGGAGCTGCTGGAGCGGTGCGGCAACTGGCCCGGTCCGATGACGGGAGCCGGCCTGACCGGTCTGACAGGTGGGGGCCTTAAAGGTGCGCTCGGCCTGCGCACCGACAGAGCGGGCTTAAAGGTGGTCATGGTCTCGGAGGAGGAGCTGCTGCTGCTCCGGCGCTGGGCTGCATCGGGATCTCGGATCACCATGGTGTGCAGGGGGCTGGCCGACACATCCTGGGCTCCACCGGGCTGCTTGAGGGGCTCCAAAGTGTCGAGGACCACGTCGGGGGCGTGTTTAGCCACATTCTGCCTCTCTAGCTCACGTAGCTCATGCAGCGCTGTATTCATAGTTTTCTCTATGTCCTGTTGCAAACAGAAACAAATAAACTGTGTTCCAAGATGACAAAAAACTGAAACTACTGAGCTACTTAGTTGAAATCTGCTTAAAAAGCAAATGCTAGTTAAAAGCTAAAAGAAGACAAAAACTTCAAATAGCGTCAGAAGATGAAAATATCAAACTTGCTACAGAACAGTTTTTAAAGGAATTGATGACATCTCAATATATTTCTAATGGGAAATTAATTATAAATAAAAGCAAATAATTCAAAATGTTTAAACGTTACAATCAACAAAAATCATATCACTAAACTTTGATTGTCCCACTATGACATGCGCTGACAGCTCACCTCAGCGAGCGCCTCCGCCTCCAGAGCTTTGTGGTCCCCTAAACTCGCATGTCGAGTTGTGCTCGGTGACGAGCGCTGCGAGTGGCTGTCGATGAACGCCTTTCTGTCCGGGTGGCTGATGCAGCCAGCGCTGCCGAACGTGGCGAGGTGCCTCTTCTCCGGGCTGTCCGTCTGGCCCCTGCTAAAAGCTATTTTGGGGCTGCAGGGCCGAGGCATAACCCTGGGGGGCTGGTTGGCGGCTCTGGTGGGGCTGATGCTGTCGGCACCGTTCCTGTGGCGTGGAACCGCGGCTCCATCTGATCGCACTCTCATCCTGAAAGAGGATGAGAGATAAATATTTTAATAGTTTGTTGTTTGGATAAATGCTTTTGCTTTTGAAATAAATCCTGTCTGCTGTCCCCACCTTCCTAACACTGCTCCAAAGCGACTCTCAGGTGTGTGTTCACAAGGAGAGTGGCGCTCGCTTCTCGATGAGTTCCTGTCGTTGCGGTGCAGTCCACTGGTAGCCTCACTGTCAATCCTCTGGATGTTGTCTGAGAATGCATCATCCCTGTTGTAGATATTCTATTATTAGCTTCTGTCCAAAGAATTCTGCAGGGCCTTGTCATTTTCAGAGACTTATATTCTTTTCTTTTTAAACTTCAAAACCATTCCCCAGAAAACCAAATCAGCAAAGAGAGAGAGAGCATTTTTCATATCTATTGTGTAAGTCTATTAAATGTTTTGTTGTTGTTGTTTTTAATCATGTTTTTATTGTGGTTAGCACTATAAGGATTAATGTTGAATTTTGTTGTACTCCAGTATAATGACAATAAATTCTATCTATATCATTTATTTTTAAGCAATTAAAAAAAATGTAAAGTTTTAGTTAAAAATTGTCTTTAATTTAATTCTGCTGATTTCTCACCGTTTTCATAGGTTAGTAAAGACAAACTTACATGTCCTGCACTACAATGTACTGATGTGGGATGAGCCCATCCACACCGTTATGTCGGCCCTCCCACCAGTCCTCAGAGGCCCGCAGGTACAGCAGCAGAGACGCTCCTTTCTTAAAGGACAGCTCCCGCGGACTTCGGCCCACGTAGTCAAATTTGGCGATGGCCTCGATGGGTTCAAACTCTGCAGCACAGAGAACATGACGGGGAGTTCAGGTGAACAAATCTCATTACTTTCTCCATCGGCTCCCGGGCTTCGCAGCTGTGATCTTGACAGTTTATCGATCGTGTTTGGAGTCTGACCTTCATCACTCGTGTTCGGTCCGGTTCCATTGTCGATGTCATCGAGAGCCCCCGGCTCACTGTGAGGGCTTTCACTGCACAGGCAAGAAAAATGCTAAAGGTTAAAGTTGAATGACAATCCAGGATTTTGGTGCTCATGAAAAATATTTCTTTTTTTTTTTTTGTTGACATTTTAAAGAGGTCAGAGGCTGATTTCTGTACTTGATGCTTACATTTTTGTAGTATTCTCTAAAAGGAAATGTGGAAGTAACACTTTATAACTTACGAAATGTTGTAAAAAGGAGAAGAAACATCTGACCAACTAAAATTTGTAGGAGTACGACCACAAGCGTGTCACTGTTGACACACACACCCTTACGCCGTATTTAACCATAAAGCTAGCTTCCTTCAGTTGAACTCCTCCACCAAATCTCTCCATTCCCTCTCTTTCAGGTTCAATTTGTTTTTTTAACTGAGACAAACTTTAACACGTTTAGTTAAAACCAGTCGACAGGCAGAGAAATGGAGACGATTAGAAGACATTTATTTGGTAATTGAGAGGTCTTTTGCTACTAGCACAGAGAAATGGAGCATCTGCTTGTGCACTGAAGGGCAGCTTGTGTATTCTTCAGGCTCAGAGTTGCTATGCAGTTTAGTGACACCTTTGCTGTTACCGTAGCAACCTGCAGACAAGTTGGAGATTTCTGGTCACACGGAAAAGATCTAATAATGAGCAACAGAGCAGGCAGTCTGTCTTTAAGATCTGATTAGAAAATACAAATCTGGTTTGCTGACGGTCTGAGCAAAGCTTTAGGCTTTCTAAATTGTTGACATGAACCTTTTTTAAATACATAATAATTAAATACAACAAAACAAATCCATACCCCAAAAAACATAAAAAAAATAAACAAAACAAAAGAACTCTCTGTTGTCATATTGTCTCATGTGATGGTTTGTTTGATGTTTTCTACTAGTTGGTTTGTGTGTTTTTATATGCATTTTAGCTTATAAGTAAGTATTTTGAAGTGTTTTGTATTTGTTATTTTGTAATTATGTAGTTTTACATTTAATATTTTAGGGTGACTTTTACCATCTGTCTAGGGACTGCAGGTGAAAAATAGCCTTCTGGCTAATTCTGGCATATTTACAGAAATGTTATTAAAATGCACTGTCCCTGTAATAAATAAAGTAAACCCCCACCCCAAAAATAAATAAAAATCTAAAGTTATTAGATTCAGTATTGGAGTTTGTTTCTAGTCACAACAACAGGTTCGGGCTAAGCTCAAATATTTTGTGCAGTTGGCTCATCTGAAGATGTCTGTTAGTCATAATCTTGTTGTCCATGTACTTAACAAATACAGTAAAAACACTGCTCAGTGGTGTCTAACACATAAAGCATGCAGTAGAAGGCACAAGAAGCAATAAGTTCTCTGTGTAAAGCAAACAGTTAGCACCTCAGGTAATCTCACAGGGCTGAGTCTGGGTGAAAAGCCTGCACAAAGTGGTCTCTGGAATATATTACCTCCAAATGTTTGCAGTGGTTCTCAAACTCATTGTGTGGCTGCAGAGTCTTGTAGCCTTGTGGCTTGAAATTTAAACATTCCAAATATTTGTGCGACTAATGTTCTTCTCAAAATAGCATGATTCTTTATAAGTGGTTTAAACTCTTCTCAATTTAGTTTTAGTACATATTAGAGGATTTGAGCTGTATTCTGACTAGGGGTGTAAATCAGCAGCTTTATCATGATGCGATATTACACCAATATGTTTGGATGACGATTCGATATTTTTCAATATCACAAAGTCTGTCACGATATGATTTCGATTCAATTCAATTCACATGCCTGCAATCGATATAATGCAATATCATATGCCCATCTAACACAGCGACTGTGTTAGAATAGTTACAATTTGCAATTGCGGTTAAACTGAGAAAACAACAAAAACACTTTTTGATAACTTTCCTTCCACCTACCAGTACTCCTCCCCTCCAGCCATGCACTTCTCATAAAACGGTCCCTCCAACTCCCGCTGGCTCGGAAAGATGGCCTCGTGGTGGATGATGACGGTCTTAATGACCTCGTTAACGTGCGCTTGGCAGGAAACTGGATCCTGATCATCTGGTATGGGCATCAGCGTGGGGCCAAAGCAGATAGCCAGGTTGTAAGGGTCCATCATGTTCTCGTCGCTGTACTGAGAAAGGCTTGGAGAGACATAGGTCGCTGAGCACCACTCTAACAAGACTGCGCTCTTTAATGTTTCTGCCACACGACTTACTGGTTCAGAAAAGCAAACAGGTATCTCATGACGATGATCACGGGTCGCTGAAGAGTCACGATGATCTGCTGAAGATGATGAGCTCTTTCTGCGCCGGAGTCGAATTCTGAAAAAGGATAGAAGGAAGAAACGCGGAACAATTACCATCAATATTTTAGCATATTTCAGATGTTTTCCTGTAATGCGACTCACTGGTGGTGGATATGAAGTCGAGGAAACACTCTTTGGGGAACAGCGAGTTCTCCAGCCCGCGGAAGTAGAGCTTGAGAACGCCTGCCACCGAGTTGATGTCGTGATCTGCCTGATCGTCCACCAGTGGATCTTCTCCTACAGATGGACCAGACTCTTAGTCTTCTTATTACTCATTCATAGCATCCACTTTTATTTGACATGCCTTTGATGCAACTCTTCGTGTCTTTCAAATTAGAGCACAATAATGCAGTAATGGGTCCTCATTTATTATTACTCCAGGAAGCTGATCTGATGTTTTATGCATTAAGTGGTTTCCACGTCCATTACAGGGCTGCATGCGACACGGAGGCTTTTTATTTGCACTTTGGAGTCGTGCGAGATGCGCTGTGGCTTTTCAGGTGGGCAAATGCATTTTAAAACCAATCAAGAGAAGATGGCGAGTCAAACTGGGACCTACCTCGTTCAAATGCATTTTTAATATCGTTGACTTCGACCTGAGATCCAGGAACCCGAAATATACCTTGCTGCTGCAGACCTGCGGACACAAAAAACCTTGTTAAGGTGGGATGAAACGAAGAGATTCACAAGGAGATAAAAATACTCCAGCTGCTCGACTGGTCGGCCTCCCTGCACATTTAGATTTGACAAAATGAGATTATGTTAAGTTATTCCTAATTCACACACGAGTAAAAGCAAATGACTTCAAGTCTAAGCTTTTAAACTTAATATATATACTGTTAAGTGTTTCTTTATGCATTAAGCAGATTGGAACTGTTTGTACAAGAAGCCTGTTATTTATAGAAATAATTTGCCTGTGATTCATAAACTGGACTTTTCTTCTTCAGAAAACCTTTCAACTGAGCTGGATGAGATTCCAAGTTTGTAGTTTGGGGATTTCCTCAGTTAACTAATGATATGACAAAGAAACACCTCAAACAAAAGTGAGCTTTGAGTCTAATTTGGCTCGACTGATATAAACAAGCGGCTGCCAAACACATTGTCATTTTTCATTAATTAATAATAAGAGCAGAATGAGCCTATTGGGATGGTCTTCAGACACAAACATACCATACAATGGGTTATAATGGCATATTAGTTATGTTTTTGTATTAGGCTATATGTGATGAGTAGTTTCTTTATATTTTTTAATCTTCATTACGTGTCTAACTTTTAAACAAAGAGTATTGATTAAAAAAAATAATATATATATATATATATATATATATATATATGTAGAAGGAGAGAGATTGCAGCTAAAACTAGATGTTACAAGTCATAATAAGCTGCAAGAATGTGCATTAAAAAAACAAACATGAAATAATTAACAAAAACCTCTAGAAAACTGACAAAATCCATTGACCATGCATTAAATGCACAGCTGTTAATACCTGACCATCTGCACCTTATTTACACATCCAAACAATATTATTTATGACACACAAGCAAGGCGACAAGAATATGTCTATTCAGAGAAAATTTGTTTTTTTAAGTAAACTACTTTTTTATTCCAGTGGATATACAAAGTATACAACATTGTGATAAGCTCAACGTCTTTTTTTCTTCACAAACACCTAAACATGTAAGATGGCATGATTTATTAGCAAACCAGAGCCTTTAAAAATTGTCCTTCCTGAACAAAACAGCAGGAAAAGCTTCTGGAAAAGGACATACCATATAAATTAATATATCGAACACAGCTCTCAACCACCACGGGTATCGCCTGCCCCGAATCCTGCAGAGAATCAAAACAGAATGAGTAAAAGCATCTAAACGCAAACTAAATAATAGAAAACTGTCCTTAAAAAAAACTCAGAACATTGTCAATTACTTCTTAAATAACTAAGAAACTAACTAAGAAATAACATAAATACTGTACAGATTAAGCTAGTGTTTGTGCCACTTTAATAGTATATTTACAATAATAATTTCAACTGAGCTGGATGAGATTCCAATAATAATAATAATAATAATAATAATAATAATAATAATAATAATAATGATAAAACAGTTCAGAGGCACAGAAACGTCTGTTAAAAAAATCAAACAGTGTGAAGACCTGGCCTTGCTGGCATGAGACTGAGTACCTGAGTCCGGGCTCGGACATTCCGTCGTCCTCTGGGCAGAGAGCAGAAAGGTGCGCAAACAGAGGAAGAGAAGCAACAACAACCACAAAAAGGTTAGAGACAGAGACAGATCTCACAGAGGCCTGGCCTGAGAGAGAAGCCGTGGGACACGAGGACATGTCCTGAGGGAGGACCTGGAGGGGTGGGGAGGGCTGATGTCTAAAAGCACGAGGAAGATCTTAAATATCAAGCGCTGATTTTGAAAGTTTTGACAGCACTGTGCAAACATTTTGGGTCATTCCTCATTCCTTTGTTTTTTGTTTTTTTAACTGATCAATTTTTTCTTTGGACTTTTATTAAATATCTTGTCCATTAACCAAATTATTTCAGCTTAAAAAAAATATCAATTCACTTAAAAAAAACATAAAAAACAGTCAAGTTACTGAGAAATTCGATCCTTTGATGTTTCAATTTTGTAACACAAGTGGTTAAAATGTCTTTTTCCCCATTTTGAATCAGGAAAGTAGCTCACTGACCAGCTATCTCTACTATATTCTACCACATGTCCTGCCTTACTTGCCTGCTGCTGAGTAAATGTGATTTTTTATGTGAATAGCCAATAAACTCAAATTATTCAGCATGTGGTAGAAAGCCTGACTGACTCTCTCTATACTAAAAACTCAGATTCTCTCTTCTATCTCTTAAACAACTCCTCATCAAGTCACATTTGACCATTCTTTTCTAAAACTTGAAAACTGTGAAGAAAGGGCATCGAGCAAGAGGAAATGAGTGAAATAACATTTGGATTAAAGAGCGGTCACAGGCGAGAGGACACCCAAAGGACTGCTAGCAAGACAGCTGAGCTCATGGAGAAACAAAGGGCACAGATGGGCCAGTACCTGAATGAAGGCCTCCATATTGCCGTTAAACAGCTTATGGTTAAAAATGGAGCGAGGTCTACACTTCCTCATTCTCTGGGGTTTAGGGGGAAGAGTGGGGGGCCTGGGGAGATGGTGGAGGTTATAGGGTTGGTACATGGTAAACATGAATAAACAATATCACAAAATGCATGAATGCACATGGAAATCCTGATTATTTTTCAGTAATTTACTTTACCCATTCATCGGGAGCAAAATGATTTCTCAACTTTGATTGATAATGGGGGGAAAATGGTGAACAAATGATCACATATTGCAGATTTTTTGGTTCCAACTTGGGCTCAGAACCCAGTAGGGTTTCCCAAATATACAAAGACCTCAAACACAAATTAAAACTGGTTGTGGGTTTAATAAAGTTGGAAAACAAATATAAGCCATCTAATGAAGAGGAACCATCTCGTTTAGTTAATTCTCCAGGTAGAAATAGACCAGAGGGTTGCTAGTGTGCTTACATCTATAACTTTTACTTTGTGTACCAACAGTAAAAAGAAATATTATTGCATCACATATAGTAACAAAAACAGTTCATATAGTATATCTAAAAATAATTACTGCTATTATACTTTTGTACATGATTGATGCATGCTAACTTTTATTTAGAACTAGACTTTGTAACAATGTCTGAAACCACCTGTTGGATTTGCTCAAGAACCAAAAGGATAAACGTGATACGCTGTGGTTAAGCTTGAGGTTGACTGCAACTTCTTCTTTCCTCTTTAGAAGATTTAAACAAACAGGATGTCGTCTGTGGCTTGAGCACTACTGATCACGCTGTCTTGACCCATTTGTCTCAACAAGTTGCTTTGCACACTTTTAAGCAAAAATATTCAGCTATTCCTTTAAATGGATCTTATAAATAAGTAATTAGAAACAAAACAAATGACCTCACGGTTGGTTATGAGTCTTTGACTCACTTGTGTTCTTGTATAGAACTAAAAGTATGTTTAAAAACAGAACATTACATAAGTTATTGGTATTATTGTGGATGTGAGAAAATGTTTTTGGCTGAGCCATCTTCCAACATGGAGCAAATTGTTCACCAAATCAAAACTGTGGAGAAACATTCTGCTCCCACAATGTATCAGCACACACACATCGGCTGCCTCACACTTAAGTCTTTAGTCATCGGACATCTTACCTTGTTGTTCCATATTCAGCCCTCTCCCCTTAAAGCAGGAAGCACAGGGAGAGGAGAGAAAAAAAAAGAAGTCTTAATTAGAATATGCTTATTTTACAATCACAGCCGTTAGTGGTACGGTTGACTGCCGGCTGATTATACAAGGCTGGCAGATGGAGGCGGAAAGGAGCGTTGTAAGAAAAAAGGGGCATCTATTCAGCCAGAGTGAATGGGGTTGAGCGCCACGGCTGCGCCTGACTCCCTGCCAGACAGCGGTCATTCAGCCGTCGCCCTGGAAACGGCACAAGAGCCCCCAGAAGGGGACGGCCTGTCGACTCTCTCGCCGCTAAGTGGAAAATGTAACCAGGGGCAACAGGAGAGGGAGTCGATTTGTACAGTGGGGTAACTTCATCATATCTGCAGCAGCATACCGACAAAAATATCAGTCTGTACGACGTTAACTTCTAAAGCAGCTTTCAGCGCAATTTCTTTTTTTATGTCAAACAAATAAGTCTAACATTAACAGAACTAGAAGAATAGAAGATATTTGCTTAGTAATAAATAAAACCATATTTTATATCATTATTAGGAGTTTGGTTGACGGGTTTTAATTAATTGTAGGTCAAATAATGTTAAAGCTGACAGAACAAATACTTTTCTTTAATACTTTACAACTCTTAGTGAAACCTTTTGGTCCACATGTGACCCATATCAGATTCATTAATGACAGTTTGAATGTGACAAATACCATGTTTTTGTTTTTCAGATCTGTCTTGTATTTTTCTGCTGCAGTTATAAATGGTACAAATGGCTCTTTGAAGGGATCTGGATCTCGATGAACCATTTGTTCCATAGAGCTGTTCGATTTTGAATGAGTTACGTCATCACGTATGGTGTACGTGATTACATAATCGAGTCACATAGGCAGTACTCTTCTCGCCTTTCCCCCCGAGCTGCTGTACTCCACCCCTCTCAACTTGGTTCCGATTGTTTGTTGAACGAGCCGTTTAAAAGATTCGGATTGATCGTGATTGTCATAATAGTCATAATAAAAGTCTTACCTTCTCCTAATGTCTGCTTCAGGAGGTCATGTTTAGCCTGTAGTTTCACAATCAGATTGCTGCCGTTCAAATACTCCTTGTATTTCTGCATTTTAAACACATTTAAAAAAAAAAATACCATCAGAGATATTTGTAGTTTTTTAAAAATAAATCAATTGTTTCCATTTGTGTGAAAACTTACAGTAAAGTAAAAGCCCTCAGTTTCCTGCTGATTGGCTCGCCTTTTAGAGATGTTGGCCTTGCTCATGTAGGAGTCTGACGAAGCCGATTTGACCGACTCGGTGGACTGGCTGTGCTGGAAGGCCTCAGAAACATCGAAGTCCTCCACGGTGAGCATATCCTGAAGGGTCTGCATGGTGGCGTCAAGAGTCTTCTTCACCTGACGACAAATATTTTGACATTTAGAAACATCCCTAATTACAACCTTTGTGTCTAAGACAATTACATTTAATGCCTAATAAAGAAACAGGTTCAGCTAAAACAGAAGAACATATTTACCATTTATATCCATATTGTCAAACACAAATAAGTTCTGGTGCCGACAAGACTGCAGGACTTTTGCACAACAGTTTACTTGCATGTGAGGCAGAGAGGAAAAGAGTGTGCATTTCCATATTCACAACACATATTCACAGCTTGGTGACCTTTAAATCGGTTTAGGTGAGTCACACTGACCTTGTTAGATAGAAAAGCTGTAGAAAAATTCTATACCATTGAGGGAGATAAATGTTCTTATTATGTTTCTAGTAAAAAGATGCAAGCTCATGGGGTTCACATTTACAACAGAAACTCCTTGTTTTGTCAAGTTTTCTGGTCATAGCCTAAAATCTAACTAAAGCCATGTCATTCTTTCTTCATACGGTAACTTGTTGCCTTTTGTGGACAACTCTATGACTCTCCTGGTGGAGGGATAAGAGTCTGCACAATAAACTTTCAGTGAGCTTGTTTCATTTACAAAACGCCAGCTGGCTCAGTCCCCACTTGAGATTTCTGCGCACAGAACCACTTACCTCTTCGTTTTCTATTTTCAGCGTGGCGAGGCGAGACTGCAGCTGGTGGTGACGCATCAAGAGCTCCGTCTGGATTGGCTGCTGTGCGCTTACTTGACACACCTGAGAAAAAAAAAAAGAAAGTGAAACGAGGAATCATTGATTTAACAGAAGAGGGCAAATGAAGTGGAGAGGAAACCCCGGTGCTGACATCCCCACCTCGTCTCCCATGTGTGGCTGATAGTCAAAGCGTGCCGGAGGACAGAAGATCTGGCTGTGTGTGTCCATGAACCTCAACTTGTCTCCTCTAATGTCCATGGCATCCACCGCTCCCTCCAGGACATCCAGACCCTCGTGGCGAGACGTTTCCAGGCTGTATTCGGCAGACAGGTAGGTCCTCATGGTGCGGGCCAGGCTTGCATGGTATCCTAAATCACAACACTGAGACAAAGAAGAACGTGTTGCAATTTTCTGTATTGAAAGAAAACAAGGTAACGTGACAAAATGTACTGCCCCGTGTCCATTATTACTACTTGTTGCCTCTCATTTTATTTAACTTACATCTATCATGTCTGAGACATCGTGGATGTAGTATTTGGCCACTAGAGCATTGGTAGCTGCCAGATTAAGAAGATAGTCGTTCCGAGCTTTTGTGCCCTTCAGCTTGTTTTCACAGTACTTGGCTTGTCTCTGGGGAGGAAAAAGCCCCGTCAATGCAGATTGTAAAATGTCATCCTAATGTACTCAAAGTAGCATTACTACATTACATTGATTTTCATCTCATATAATCCATCAAAGTGCATTTACAAGTCTTTCTGCAAACTGTTTGAGGATTCTTTTATTTGTCTTTATTGTACATCCCATACATCCTGACCATATGGAGGACAGTCAGCAGAAACAGACCTTCTCCTTCATTTTTTCCATTTTCTTCACAGAGCTGCGGCGCTGTGGGCGTTCGTCGTGGCCGTAGCGCAGCAGGCCGACACCGATGTCGTTACTCTTCCCGATGTGCTTCTCTTCCTGTTTCTCTGCCTCCTTCAGTTTGCTCTCAGCACTGAGGCTCTCACTGTGGTACATGTGGTACGTCTTCATCACCTACAGAAACATACAAGAAATTTGAAATGAACAAAAGGTTTCCTAAAAGGAGATGAGATGCATGATAATTAAATAACTGGAAATGTTTCACATTTTAAAATACATGAAAACGACTCTGCTTTCATAATCGTTAAAATTGTTACAAAAGCTCAAATTAAAAATGTTCAAATTGTGAAATTAAATACTGAAATATAAGTTGTGGCAAAACTCATACTTCCCATACTTTTTGTCATTACAAAGCTGACTGCCCTCAAACGCAAACATTTGGCACTTGGAATAATATAATCTGATTCACTGCAAGTCTGAGCAGCTCTTTGAAACATAAATGACAGTAAATATTTTTGAAATACTGAGTCCTAATTTGCTTTTTATTCCAGTACTAAAACGTTGAACAATTACATCCTCCAAGCAGGAGCAGTTTTAACTTTGCAGTCATTTTTTTAAGTTGCTAAGAATAGAAACACATGCAACTGTTCATATAGTGACTAACAGTGCAATTAAACAACATCTGCTTCTCCATCACTGGGTCTCAAGTTCCGGTTTCCTAGCAACCCGGACCAAAATGGACGAGCGAAGGACGGCGAGATCAATCAGCAGGGGAGGAAGGAGGTAACATAGTGACAGTGAGAAACCATCTGCCGCACATGAAACAAGTAACAAGTCGATTTTTACAAAAGCCAGACGCTCATTATTACTCAGAACCAGCAGCCTAGAAATAGTCGACTTAACGTCCAGCAGATTAAATCATCATTGCACATCCACTTTCAGCTACATTACTTTCTTTACTCTAAAGTTGAACAGACCCTTGCTGTACCTTATGATGTGTGAGGGCTGCAGACAGGCATTTAATAATGCATGAATCAGAAAGGGGAGAAAGGAAAATCAATATCAGCACAGCAGTAATGTTACTTTCTGCTGGATTAAGTTACACATGAGAATCTTTCTTATGTTGCTTATACTATGACACGTTGTCCTCTCAGATACTGTACGTATGTAAGATTGGTGCAGTCATTTCTTAAAAATAAATAAATAAATCAGTCAGTTTTTGCACACGACCCACTGAAATTGGCACAGTGGATTTGTTCTAAGTTTTACAGTGGGGGTATGTAAAATCAACTTTTTTGAGCTTTCTGTCATGTTATAATGTCATTCAATCCCTCATCAAAAACATACCCAGAGTGTTGCTTTGACTCATACATGAATGTTTGAGATATCCTTGAATCTCCTGTGGGAGCCATGTGGAGCTGCCTAAACGCTTGTCTGTACAAAGCGCCACCTATTTACACAAAGCTCCTCCATGGAGCTGAGTCTGCAGCTGAGCTCCAGCTCCACAGAGCACTCCTACCCCACACAGCCCCACCTCTAGCAGCAGCAACAATTAGCAAACACTTGCTGGAATTGCCCGTCTGTTGAGTTTGTAAAGCTTCTCAATCCAGTCCTTTTTAGAACAAAAAAAAATAAAATGCCTTCATCAAGTGACTGTATTTTTGAATGCCAAGGAGACTACCCTCTTACAATGCTCTTACCTAGGTTGTAACTGGCATGAAGCATTGTTGTGAAGACGTGCTGATGTGGGAGTGTCAGAAATGGTAGAAAGAGACAGCCTTTTTAAAACAACTGGAGGTAACATTGTTACTTGATTGTGGTGCAGAATTGAACTATAGCCTGGAATTACACAATACCCCCACTCCCCTTTAACATTGATTTAATTTATTTGCCTACAAACAGCCTGAAGATTTTACAAGTTACATCCTGCTCCTCTTGTTACATTCAAATCATGTTTTATTTTGAAAAGCTTTCTTATAAATACAGAAATACTCCACTTGGGTGCTATTATAGTGTGAGGTTCCATTACATGTTCATGAGAAATGAGCTTCAACTATAAAAGGTTTTCAATTACATTAGATTGATCGCCTGAAATTATTTATGAAATTACATCAGTAAGCAAAATAATCAAATTACAAAGTTGCCAAAAGTTAAAAACAATGCTCCATGAAGTTCTTGCTACAGCAACTTAATGTATGAATTTTAAGATATAATTTATCTTATTTTGGTGCTGTCTGTGCTTTCCTTTTTAAAGTTGGCACAATGCAAAACACAGAATTGTTATAAATATTATGTAAAGTCCTCCAGATACATAGCAATAAACAGACAAAAACTGCCCATATGCTGTTACCACAGAAGTCAAAGGTGTCTCAGCATGTGTAACCTTTGCTCAAAACTGTTACCACAGTTCATGAGTACAGTGAGGACCTCTGCAGCACAGACAGCTGAGTCTGCTTAAAGCACAGCTCGGAGCAAGAACACCCTCTCCTTCACATCAAGCAAGGAACGAGGAATGTAAATTTTATTCTTTACACAACATCAGCAGAAGGAGAGAATGTCCTCTTTATAGGCTGTAGGTTGATAAGGCATATCTGCTGTGTGCAGAGTCAGAGCAGCTGCTGCACAGGTTACAGGTTTGAGAGAAAATATAACTGCCTTGTTGTAGGCCTGACATGCCACAACCAGCAAACGCATGGAAAAAAAACACAAGCAGCGCGAAACAACCACAGAGTGAAAGAATGCTGGGACTGAATAACTCACTGTGTAAAGTTCATTGGTGACTTTCACCAACTCTTCGTGCATCTGCACCCCGATATCTTTACTCTGTGGAGAAGAAAGAAAACAAAAAACAGAAGATAATAAAAATCTTATTTATTGGCCAAATTAAAATAGGACAAATAATCTAACAACTCAAGCCAAAAAACGATTTATTTGGTCACACAAGAAAATTCCAGAGGCAAGAGAACTTTGAAAGCTGTGTGCCAGTTTCAATTTAAATACGAAGGATGTCGGCAAGTGTTGAAATGCTGTCATTACTCTGCAGCTGAAATGATCTAATACAATGCCCAAAGAGAGCAGGCAGACTAAAATAGAACAGTGCAGTCATTGCAGAACAGCTCCCATAGCGGAAAGTCACAGCTTCAGCTCAGTTACAGGGAGTTAGAGCGCATGATGAATCGGACATATCCCACAATAGGGCTCATAGCCAAAGACGGGAGGAGGGGGGGCTGCGAGCAGCAGTGGAGTGTGACTCTGGAAATCCTGTTAAGTGGATCCTGAGTAGCGCTTCACCCAATATATCCTGTTTTGTTGTCTCCTCTCAGAGACCACTTGTCAGAACAGCAACCTTGCATTTTCACATGTGGCAGGAATAAAAGCTCAGCACATTCGGTTCGCTTAAAATCTGTCTTAACGAGCGCCAGAGGTGAATCATTCTCGTCGCCACATGTGTAGTTCATTAACAGCAAGACTGCACTGCAGCTGAACCAGGATGCTAAAGCACAACAGGGTTATTGTCTTTTAGGAGCTCTCGTCCCTTTCAGCAAACTGAACTGGATGCTTCGTCGGTAATTTCCCTCGCGGTAATTTTATCCTACTCCAAAAGTGGGAAAATTTTAAAACTGTATTTTAGATTTTTCAAATTAAAGTTCTGTGAAATGCTATAAATGGATAAATATCTCACTAGTTAAGATAATAATTGTTCATAACCTCTACATATATTAAAAGGTCAATGCAAATATTGTATTCTTATTACGTATTACTGGTAATGTGGTGCATCAGTGATGTGATTGAAGCAGTCGGCTCGTTTGAATGTCTTTGTCAGTAACGGCCACAGTTACGTGCTCTCATCCATTTTATTCCCATTCTGACCTTTTTGAAAAGTCTGATGACATCCTCGCCTACGTGCGCCAGCCGGACAATGACGTTGTTGTTGTAGATGTCGCTGAGAGTGGCGTGGTCCCTGCTCTCCCGTCGGGTCTGGTCCAAGACCAAATACCAGCAGTTCACAGTGGAAACAAGATTTTGGTCTTTTCTGAAAATGCGAGGGGAAGAGATTTTGTTACCATTTGAACATGTCAAATCTTGAAGAATTAATGTGGCTTCAAGCAATACTTAAAACTACTTCTAGGTATAAAAAAAGCAGCAGAAGTCCTACTAAATGATTAATGGTTGATTGAACTCGAATCAAAGTACTTAAATTTCTGAGGACTTGCAGATATGCTTCTTCTCTTCCATTCCATCATTTGATCCCCGCTGTGGGTCTTTATTAGAGATCAGGAGGTCAGTGGACATGAAGGAAAAAAACAGTGCAGCTCCACATACACACTCACTAACACGGCTCACACACACACACACACACACATACACACACGACATGCTGGCTGCCTCTTTGCTCATGGGAGCATGTGAGTTCCATTATCCTCACACCAAAGCATTTGTTTCTCTTCCTCTTGTCTTTAACTCTATCTTGAGAGGATTAAACATTTTTCTAACATGACTTACAAATGCACATATCATATAAGGTTTTGGCCTGAATAAGAAGTGAGTAAAACTATGTTTTGCTGCTGCTGACAGCTTGTTGTCTCCTGTAATGATTAGTGAAAAAAATAGGATTGAAGTTGGAATGAATAACTCAAAACAAGTCTCATATCTTTGTTGAAAATAAAATACGTGTGGCTCAGGAAAATGTCTGTTTTGATTAACTGATTTTTTTATTTTTTTTATGTAAGATCCAAGCAGCCGTCCACTGAGCAGTTTATACAGTTTGTGTTTCATCTTGTTTTGTTATCTGTTAAATAAATCAATATCTTAAGTTTCATTGTGGAAAAAGAATCCAAGAACACAGTTTGGAAAATGGCTCAATAAAAGGCCATAAAGGTGAAAACTTGTTTTTCTCCAGTCCTGTTAGGTCCTATCTGTACATTTTTGTATTTTTCATCACTGTTTCATCAAGTTATCATCTATAGGTCGTATTGCTGTGGTGGTTCACTTGTCTTTTCTTCTGCACTGGTTTATATTTTTACTAAACTTTTAAACAAACGTTTAAGATATGCCTAGTTAGTATGCTCACCTGCACAGTAATAAAGTGATTTAAGGGTCAATGAATTTCAAATATAAAATGTTCAATTGCATTTTCATGGTAGTGAAAAGTTGTTATATTGGCCTCATAAAACAACACTCTCAATGGAGGAAGTGTTTAGTAAGTCAGTCGATTTCTGAAAAAAAAAAAAAGAAACAAAACAAAGATGTTCTGAAATCTTGTACTTTGACCAAGTCCTGGATGTCTTTGACTTGAGGAAATTGCATTAGCTTGTGGAAAGAAGTTCAAATGGTTCTCTTTTGAGACATGACTTTATGACTGGATTAATTAATGTCTGTACAGTTAAAGTTAAGTAAATTATTCCAAAGCAGAGGGATTTTTTTGGGCTGTAGTTAAACTCTTCATCCTCTGAAGTAAAACTGATCCAATGGAAGCACCTTAAAGGGCCCGTGACTTGCATATAACTCAAATGCAAAAAGTTAAAGCGGACATTTCTATATAGAATAATACACATTATTTACCTGTTTTGTCAGGTAACTGGCATTTTTACTTTTGAACTTGGCTCAGCCAAAGTAAAACAGAGACGTGAAGTGAAGTTTATTGAAACAATATTATTTAAACACGGACTCTTCTTTGTCTCTTGCTGATAACAACTTAAAACAATCTAAAGAAACATCAGATTATTTTCTACAGTCTGTTGTTTGTCACTGTAACAATGCTCTGTTTACATTCAGACATTCCCCTTTGACATCACTTCCGGTTTCTTCACATGCACAATTTTAAACTGTTCATCTCAGCGGCATGGAATATATATTTCTTAATGTTATCAATGCTATCTTTCCAAAAATGCATTCATTATAAATATTTGATGTCACAGGCACTTTAAGCTTTCAATGTGCATCAGAAATTTGGATGTTATTTTCTACTCAGGTTTAAAAATGTACTGAAATATTCTTATTTTTAGCCTTAGAGAAACACATTGAAAAAACAATTGTCAATTTTTCCAACTTCATGAACCTCACGCTGATCTGTTTCCGTGATTCTAGTTCATATATATCATTATGGTTGATATCAGATGGATTTTTAAGATTTTTCCTTTTTTTGGGGTTTAACTTTATGTGTTCCAAACGGAGTCCATAGCCACTGTGAAAGATCATTTCTTCTCTGCACATTACCTGAATCTGTTCATGAATATAGACTCTTTATTTCTGCTTCACTGTGTAACTCAAGGATGTTGAAAGTAAATTATTCTAGCTTTTCACACGCTGCAATGTACTCAATTGAGACTTGTACTTTTGTGTTGCTAAAGGTAACCCAGAGAGCAGGGCGTTATCATTCCTTTTAGCTTTTTTTCCCCCTCCATCCTCCATTTCACTGAAAGCGATTCCTTCAGGCCTGCCTTTCAAGCAGAGCAGGTGTTTGATCCCGGATGTGCCATCAGCCGTCTAACCTGTAAATGTTCCACTGCTCAAGAATAAGAATGAGACTTTAGTATTCAGGGCACCGACGAGATGATGTGGAGCTGTTCATGAAAAATGACAGAAGGAGGTTTTACACTTGACAGCCTACAAAAAGGACAATATTTGTTTCCCAGCACAGTTGCAACACTCAGTTAAACTACTGTTTACTGTCAATCCAACACACAAACTGGAGCCATTAAGTCATGTTAAACACACATCGTTTAGTTTTTTTGTATGTGAATAAATTAATCAATGAGTTTTTCCAGTGGTGGGTGGTTTTGAAATTGTTTCCTGCCAATTTCCTGTCAGTTTTTTCTATTACGTCCAAACAACAAAGAAAAAAAGAAAGAAAATCAGATAGGGAGCTTTAAAAGGACTCAGAGATTTTGCTGATAAAACATGAACGAGACTGCAGACCCTGCAATGACACTGCAGAAGTGAAGACCACACAGAAATATTAACAATAAGTCTCTCCAATCTCCTCCACGAGTCTGAATGCAGCGTTTGACAGACACTTACAATGACGAGCATTTAAAGTGACGGAGAAATCTGGGACAAGGGGGTGTGGGGAGAAGTAATCCAACGCAAGTTCTTGCAGGAGACTCCCTCTGAGGGAACGCTCCATTAATCAATGTCCCAGTGACGGGAGCTCTCAGCCATGATTACGCTTAATGTCCAATTGGTCAGAGAGACTGAGAGAGAGATGGAGAGTCCAAATGAATGGGTGTAAAACTGCCTACGAATCAATTACACCAACTGAACTGTAGAAGTCAACATGAATAGTTTAGCTCTTACTCTACTATTCCAGCACTACATTAAATAAACACCAGTAATCCCCTTTGTTAGTGACTCCACTCAGATTAGCTGTTAGCTTGTTAGTTTATTGTACAAACGGAGGTTATTTAAAAGCTATCTATATCAGGTAAGATAATAACTGTTTGTAATCTTTCCACAAACCCCTTCAGCAGATTTATTTCCAAACTATTTAGCAAATTTGTGTAAAAAAATATTTAAACTTCTGAGTCTGACTGTGTTGCATTAAATTATAACTGGGTTTAGTTAGATTATAGCTTTTAGATTTGTTCATCTGTAAATAATCCTGTCCAGACTTGAATCAAGAACTTGGATTGTTCAAATGATCTGAATTGGGTTAACAATTAGTTTTTTTTTTAAATTATTATCTTTATTCATGGTCAGCGCTTCCTATTACCCACATTTTTCCTGACTATAATAACATGACCAGACAGCTGCAGGCGTGTCTGTGCATCATCTCCAACACGCTGCAGGGTGTGTTTGTTTCATGACAAACGATCATCTCCTGCATATAAAAAGTAAGTAAATACATAAATAAATAAATCAACACTGAAAGACAACTGGAGCAAAATAAGCCAAATTTTGTACTGCAGATCAAACTTACTGACTTAGTGCACCATGAAATTGTGAGTATTTCAGTAGCAGTTTAGTGTGAAGATGTTTGAAAATGGAAATGAAATGACAGCTATAGAGGGGGGGGGGGGGGGGGGCAGAAAAAGAGTCTGACCTCG
>JARVGW010000682.1:11127195-11198017 GCA_031762495.1 Anablepsoides rubrolineatus | reverse complement strand
CCCCCCCCCCCCCCCCCCCCCCCCCCCCCCCCCCCCCCCCCCCCCCCCCCCCCGCAGATAAAGAGTCTGACCTAGTTGGGAGAAACACAGCAGCCTGGGGCCGCAAGCCTTCTTGGCCCTGGATTCATTTCAGGTCATTTCCTTCTGCTTTTATCCGTTTCTTTGTTTGTTTGTTTTTTATCCCTCCTCAAGTTTCCTCTGTGTCTGTAGTGTCAATGTTGTGGTTATTTATTAGGTAAAGGCATGCTCACTTGAAGTGCTGGTGCTCTCTGGAGGTGCGGATCTTGGCGGAGTAGCGCTCGGTCAGTTTATCCAGGCCTCTGGAATACTCGAGCTGGAGCTCGGCCTTCCGGCGGAAGAACTCCTGCAGGTCCTGCAGCAGCTGCAGTCGGGACTCGGATTGTTGCTCCAGACAGCGGAACTGCTCCACCAGCTGATTACGAATTTCTGCACGTAAAAATAAATAAATAATAAAAAATAAAACAGGTGCAAGCTAACAAACTGGGCGATGTTTCTCTGTGTTGCTGTCAGCAGTAAACCCACAACCTCTCAGTAGCCGGCGCATGTTAAAGCAGAAGTGAGAACAGATTTAAACCAGCTTAAACACCAATGAAAGAACAGTGACAACTGGTGAACACTAGATGCCAAAACGTATTTGTCTGCCATCCATACGTGCATGTGTCTGCATGGGCCGAGGGTGAGAGGGAGTGTGGCGAGTGGGTGGGGGTGGCGGGTGTCTCACGTGCATACAGTATGAGATACATGTCTGATGATTGCAGCAGACAGCACGGAAAATTCAAAATAGGTCAGCTTCTCAGGATGCATTGTGCTGAGTGGGTGAGCCTCCAGACAAGATCTGTTTCTTTTTCTTGAATAAACAAATGGTAAGAAATCTAGTTTCTACAATGTGAGATTTCTGTAGTCAAAGTGTGACAAGCTGCTACAACCCTTCATATGACTGTTGTGCCCAGAGAAAATATCTGAACGTAGCAATAAAAGAAGTTGCCCCATAGAAAAAAAACGTTTTGTATTTCAGAAACGTTCCTCGCAACGTCTGGGAGGAAAAATGTGAATGGAATGGGTTAGCAGAGACGAAGGGAAACAAAGTAAATATGTAGTCCCTTGATATGCGGAGAGGAGATGTACCTCTCACGGTCCCCACAGTTGCCCAGTTGCTTGGTTACATGCCTCTGGAGGCATTTCAATGAGAACAGGCCAGTTCCCGGCTCAAACAGTCGCAGCAGTCAGTCTGTTTAGCATAATGGCCAAGGACAAGGGCAACTTGCTCTGCCTCAAAATATGCAACAAACAGCCGCTGATGATGAATGAGGCAGCAATCAAGTTCAAAACAGAAAGAACTGTGATGTTGCTCCTAAACTAAAATACATCACAAATCGGCATAATCTGTCAGGCTCTGGGTTTTAAATTACTATTAATCTCACAGTGGCTCAAAGGAAACAAATTAAAAAGGAGCAAAACTGAATTGATTTTGCTTTATGAACTCAGAAGGAAACAAAGTTGCCATATATGCATTTGCCTTCCTCTCTGTGGTATTTTTAGAACCTAAAACTGTTACGAGCAACACTGCACTACATTCAATGAATGATTCAAGCCTTTGCAGAGTAATGCATAATTACACAGAGGCTCGCAATGACTTCAATGAACTATCTACAAAGAAACGAGTCTCAAAAGCGTTTCCTTCTTTTTGTTTAGAGTAATGCAGAGTAACATGCCATACCAGTTTCTATGCTCTGGAGCGGAAGGTTTTCTTCACCCCAAAGCTTTACGGAAATTTACTCACAGGATTTTAGACATTGTTGATGTATCCTGACATCCAAAATGTGATTGTACACCTTTAAATGTATAGAGACTGTTGGCATGTGAGAAAATGTGAGTTGGTAAACTTGATGGCATTTCTGTTATCAGAGTATTGTAAATGACTCTCAGCAGCTGCTGCATCAAATTTTAGCTCAATAGCCGGAAAACTGACAGATTTTTTATTTTGTATTGGCTAATGTTAATTACTGCAGCTGTGGAGGCAGAATTTCAGGCGCTTTGCAGAACGTGGAATGGTTAAAATGGCACTATGAAAACTGTGGACCATTTACCAATTGGCACTTGTAAAATAATACCCAACATCTATGGAAACGTTTAAGATTAGCTCCATCTTCAATTGAAAATCACTCATTATTATCTATACCATCTCATCCTGTATGAGCTCACTGTAAGAGGTTTAGAGCTGCCAGCCTTTACTGAGATCTTATTAGGCCATCACCCTGTAGCGTCAAAAAGACACCAAGCTCTGGCGTGTTTGTGGCGGCCATACCCTCACTTCTCACACAGTGAAATGAAAGAAGGGGAAAAAATTGGTCATTGTTCCATTGCAGCTCTCATGCTTTACTGCAGCACAGAGAATCAAATATCACCCAGCTAGGAGTCAATATGACCACATTAACTTGATCAAAGCAGCCCAACACAGCTATTGGAACGGCCAGCAGCTGTGATTGATACTGTGTGTAATAGCCGCACGACGTTGAACCTAGAATGACATAATTCGGTTACGGCTGTGTTCTGTGAGCGCTTGTCTTCTGGATGGAGTAATGACTATGGTATGCTTTTATAGCCTGTTTGGCTGAGTTCACACCACGTCCTCTCTTTCATGCCTGAGAAATGTTTCTAACAACAAAAGGCATTGCTCTTTGTGTAATCACACAGATACGTACGGTTTCTCTTCAAATCTGAAAACAGAAATGTGAAAACATATCTGTCAACAGAGCAGCAGCTCATACATGTTACCAAGACAGAAACAACAAAGATATTGTGCTGCTGTTGTAATTCGACCCTGACATTTTAAACCAGTGTGTCTATCAAAGCGGTTGTTTTATGATGAATTCCTACAAAAGGGTGGGTCTGCACAATCGCCGTGGAATGCATAATTCCCTAAGACACTGCAGAATTTTTTATACTTATTGATAAGGAAATCGTTTGGAAAATATAAACAAAATTAGACACTAAAACTAACCTGATCACCAACCAAATATATTTGAATACAAGTTACAGAATGACTGGATAAAAAAAGCCTTTTTCAAAAACCTAATTTTAAAAAAAGGATCTGGTGAAGTGCACGACATTTACGTCTGATAAGCTGTGCAGTCAGCAGCTTTATTGGAGGCCTGTATCAGAATAAAGTCCTCATAGCACCAACCCAATCGAAGCTCCCCTCCGTTAGCAAATGAGCTTAAGATGTCAGCTTAAAAGCTTTTCCTGAAACTGAGACGGGAGATGGAGCAGTGATGGCTCTCTCCCAGCCACAGAGCTCGGTGTAGACCACACTGAGTGAAAGAGTCAAACAAACAGAGACGTCCAGCCACACCTCTGCCTACAAAATGCTCACCATACTCATCATTCCAGGCACAAGGAAGCGAGTGCACAATTTGAGCTAGTCATCTGAAACAATATGCTTTTTGTATTTTAAAACATTTTCATTTTTGTTTATGTGTCTAAGCACCAAAATGGCATCAAGATGCAACAACTAAGCCAGTTGTTGAAAATCTATATTAGCCAAATGTTTAACACATTTATTAGACTTTAATGTCAAACTTTAATGATGACTTGAGTAATTCTGATGTTTTAGAACGAGCAGTGATGGTCAATATGAATATTTTTCTTTTTATAATGTTTAAACTAAGATATTCGTGAAGGTTTTCTAAATTCAAATAGCTGAATTCAATGTTATTTTGAATGCTAAGAAAATGATAAATCCTCTGGGAAACAGCGTAAAACTTATATCATTGTTTACGATGAACCTTGATGTTCATTATCGCCTGTGTTCTTTGCAGCAACGGCAAAATAACTTATGAACAGTAGACAGATTTTAACAAAACTTGTTTACAGAATAATGTTTTGGAGTCAAAGTGATTCAAGATGACCAACACAGGCAACTGACATTAGAACCCACAAAATTGGCTAAAACTCAGCTAAATGTAAAGATATTGAACTAAAATTTGGTGTGGTAGTAGCTCAAAGTCATCCTCAACATATACTTTGAGAACTATCACATCACCCAATATTGCAGAGGATCATCTGATGGCATCATTTGAAATGTTAGACCAGCCATTTTCAGCATTAGTTTAAACTGAGGAGAAGGTGAAATACAATATGCATTCCTTCAAGTAATACCAGGCTTTTCATTAACCTTGCAAACAAACTCACCAGTTAACAAAATTGTGTCTGCTTTACCTGGTTTTAAAGCAGCCACTTTAAGCTGAATGCAACTTCAGAGTTACATAAAGCCAATCAGAGGTGATGCATGAAGGTGCAGAAAGCCAAGTAGAAAAGACTGACAGCACAGGCATTCACATCCCTGCATTGTCTGCTCTGTTCCTGACTCCAGTCTCCTCTCTCTCTATGGGTGGTTCATCCAGTCACATATTTAGTGTCAGACAGTAAAACCCTTTCATGGTTCATAATTCATACAGACAGCATACATTATTCAGGGCCTTTCTGAACTGTTGGGTTGTGTGACCTTCTCAAGCATTCCCTCTTATATCACATTTTGTCCTGGAGAGACAGGGAAAATGACTAAACTGACACAGATGATCACTAGTGGTGTAAGTGTTTTCCCTTTCTGCTTAATAAGTCGTGCAACTTTCAAATTGCTTTGATTCATTACAGTGCTTTTTTTTATTGCTGTGTAATTAGTAAAAAAGAGAAAAAAAGGAAAAAGGAAACAGCCCAAAGCTGCACTTTGAAGCAAATTATAAAGCTCCAGCTGCTTACATGCAAGGCTAGGCATGTTGTTGCACACAGTCATCTGCAGTGCAGAGAGGTTGGCTGAGCCAAGTTGCTGTTCAATTGTTGTCACTATAATCAGCTACTAAACTAAATGGAACATGTATTGCTTTAGTTGCAATGGTTCTTTAATTCTAAGTGCAAAAAAAAGAGAAAAACAGACACACACATGCAGCTGTCCCACCCCACAACACTGCACCTACAGAGACATCGTTGTAAAGTTATGCAAGGGTGTATTCCCGCAGTAACAATACAAACAGGGCCTGCACGCTACCAACCTTTCACTTGGGTCTCATACTCGGCAATTATCTCTTTGTCCTTCTTGACTTTGGCATGAGATGACATTTTTTGGAGGGTCCGGGACGGATTGTGCAACCAATCCTCAGCCAGGAATCAGCGTGTCGGTGGCCACAATGCAGCGACAACAAGCCGCCCGCGGTCCTCTTCGGTCAGTCCGGCCAGCTGACCGAGCAACGATCAGGTGGAGATCATCGGCCAGGCTCGACACACAACTTCAGAGTCCTGCGGCGTCCGTTGCGTTTTTAAAGGCGACGTCGTTTCTTTAAAAAAAAAAAAAAAAAGAAGAAGAAAAAAATGATAATGATCCCTCCTGACCGCTCCTCCTCCTCAGCTCTCCTCAGTGAGTCGTGAACCACACATGTTCATTTTCACGCAGCCTCTCCGGATAGAGTGGACAGCCCCGTCCTTGTGTATGAGGGGCCATTTAGGACAACACTGTCCAGTTCCTCCTCCCCTCTCCCTTCTCTGTGAGTTCAAACAATGTTGCTGCAGATTTGGCTGAATGGATGTGGAAGTCAGTGTGAGACTCCTCCTCCTCCTCCTCCTCCCATCAGCTCCTCTCTCATTCTCCCCACTTTTCTTTCATGGATGATTTAAGATTCCTCTGTGTGTAAGGCAGCGTGTGCTGTTTGCAAAACTCAGAGCTGAAGGAGCACAGAGGTAGTAATTATGCTAAGATTGTGTTTCAAGAACATCATGGAAACTGACGTTATAGGACTAAATTGTAGGAAGTGGGAAACAATTTGTTTTAGAGGCAGTGGTGTAGTTAGACTTTTATACAAGGGGTGGCACAAAGTGAAGCTGAGGGGGGCACGCATAGGCAGCTATTTTATTTCTCAAAGTACCTGGCCCTGAAAATAGGGACAGATGTAACAAAATCTGGCACAGTTTTGGTAACAATAGCTTCATTTTCTGCACATGACTGAGGATCATTGTGACCTTCCTCCTTGAGAACAGCTATGATCATCATGTGCAATGCTGCTGTTAAATATGACAAGTCCAGTTCTTTACTCAGATACCACTCACAGGTGGCCTTGGCAATGACAGAATCAGAACTCAAATTTTTACTCGCAGGGCACAAAAACAGGGGTTGAGCGGCAGTGGTTATATTTCAAATTTTATGAAATTTCACCCCATTTATTTTTTTCCCCAAATGAAACAAAAAAATGAAGAAGCACTTTGGAAAAGTAGAAGTTTGTATTTGGGGACCACCTTAGTATATAATAATTTTAAAATTTGTTAGTGGATCAGCTATTATAGGCTAAATTTAGAAGCACTAACTGAGATCTATAATTGTTATTGATCAACATCATTGTTAACAGCTGAGGGTGAAAGTTGTCACACATTTTTTTCATGTGTTTCACTTATTCACTAGGTGACATATTGATGATATATGAACTCAAATATGGCTGTGGAATGTCAATAATAAAGCTTAAGAGAGCAATATGCATCTAGCTGCTCTTATTTTATCTTTTATTTTACCTATCTTTATAATATTGTGTGTGGACTACAGGCAGAAATTAGCACCTAGAGGTATAACCTGATACAGTGGATCTTTCCTTCTATGATTAATGTATACTGTATATTGTCCCTGTTTAAAATAAACAAATCTATAATATCTATATGCATGGCAATATGGGACTCATGTTGTCTGTTGAAGATGTTCATGGGTTGATTGGGTTATTTTAGTGCTTTAGAATTAAATTTTGCTAAATTTTAAGTGCATTAGTGCTTGACAATTAGGGGACTTAAATATTTGAGTTAGTGCTTTAGGGCTAGTGGAACAAATGTTTTGATTAGTGCTGCCCACCACCACTATATATATATTTATATATTTTATTTGTGTGTGTTTTTCCTCCCAAGGTTTAAAAGGCAACTCAATTTGTTTTTCTAATCTGGTGGGAAATGCCTTTTCTTCAACTAAAAGTAATTATTAGGGATCTAACTGAGAATCGATTAATCATCAATTATAACTGCTTAAAATACGAATCAATTCATAAAAAAATGTTAATTGATTTCATTTGTTTTGTATAACAGTAAGTTATGTCTTTAAGACAAATTCAGTTGGATACTTGATAACTTTTGTTCACAAAAGGATTTGTGATTTAATTTGTGATGTAATTTTTATTTATTTTGAAGTTATATTCTGTTACAAAGACAACAGACAGTTACAGTTTGATAAACAAAAGTAAAAAAAGACAATGTTAAAAAAGAAAAAAAGCATATTTGGTTATAAAATGGCTACAATTGGTTTTGTTGGGAAACAATAGAAACATATTGTAACTGTGAACTTAAAGAGTCTAAATATGCTAATAATAAGGATGTATTTTCCTGCAACGGATCAATATATCTATCTAATATGTCCATCTATTATTTTTACCTGCTTCTTCCTTTCAAGGTCATGGGGGTCGCTGGTGTCCAGCAGTCACTGAGCAAGGGGCAGGGGAACACACTGGACAGGTCACAACATCACAGGTCTACACAGACACAAGCCAGACAAACAACCATTCACTCTCTTACTCACATATAGGGACAATTTAGAGTTGCCAATTAGCATTAGCATAACATTTATGTCTTTGATCTGTGGAGAACCCAGAGAATATCCACACATGCACAGAGAATACTCTACCCAGAAAGCTGTTCCAGACAGGATTTGATTTGTCAACCTTCTTGCTCAGAACTCTACCAACTGTTCCACTGTGCCGTCTATGCTAATAACTGTAAGTGCAAACTTAAACAAATGGATCTGTGAGAAGACTGCATTTTTACAAGAGTCAACAGATTAACCTATACTGCAAAATCTGAGAAAATCTGCTTGTAACGTGTCAGTCAGTGATAAACTTGTCAAATGAAGAACCTGTCAGCTTCCATCACAGCACACTCTGGTTAAACATCTTACTTTCTTGCAAAAGGTCACTGATTCTCAGCATCAAAATTCACCTTATTAAAACTGAAAAATATCAGTTTTCACAGATATTTGAGAATATCTGTAAAAACTGCATCCGACTTGGATTTGGACAGTCACCTGTTCATTATTTAATTGTTTTTAAAAGAAAAAAGGGGATTATATTGATTTAAAGCAGAATATATGTGAAAACTGCTTCCAACTTAGATTTGGACAGTCACCTGTTTACTATTTAATCATTTTCAATTAAAAAAGGGGGATTAAATTAAATTAAAGCAGAAATTTTGAGTAACATTATTTGCACGGTCATATTTTCCGTTAGTACCTATATCCCAATTCAGACATTTTATTTATTTACTGTTATTTAACCAGGCAAGTCCCGTTGAGATCTCAGATCTCTTTTTCAAGGGAGATCTGGGCCTCCCTTGTAGCCACACTTTAGATTGTGTTACACAATGCTGAATACTGCACTTTGTAAAAATATGAATTAAAGTGGGATCCTATGAAATTCAAAGCTTTGAACTCCATAACAACTGAGATGAGAAGCAACAAGTCTTCAACTACAACATAAATGCCCAGTTGTTTTATTTATTTATTTATGGATTAGCCTGAATAACTGAGAATCTACACCAGTTTAGGTCACGCATTGCAGTTGAGTACAAAGCATGGAACATAGTTAGCTGCTGAGACAGTTTAATTTGTAGTTTATGCCTTTTTTATATTTTTATATTCAGACTGATCTGTTTGTTTGAGTTGCATTTAAATCTTATAATTTGAAGTTTCACTGAGTAACTTACAGGTTAATTTTACTTCAAACTGATCTCCTGATGATAAAAGGTAAGGTTGTAGTGCATGATCACCCTCTGCTGGTTACTTTTTATAACTAACAAATACAAAATTATTAGGATTTAGTTTGAATTCATGACAACTCATACATGCATTAAATCTTTTTGTTGTTGTTGTTGTTGTTTGAGTGAGTGGCATTTTTTTAAATCCATAACATAACATCCTTAATTGAGTCATAGTATCATCTGGGTTAAATCTTATACTGAGAGCTCACCTCTGGTTTCGGTGTTAGTTTGTGTCACCAGCTCATACTTGTTGCTCATCACACTCTGTACTTTGTCTTGATCAAAGCGAGGCAAAAGTACACAAGGTTTTCACAAGGGTTGAAAACAGTTTGTTGTTGTCAAGAGAGATTTTACGTCATCACACTCTGAGACTGGTGCAAACTTGAGTTCTTTTATTATCGCCTGACGTCTCTCACTAAACAAATGAGTTATTCGATGATACCACAGCAATGAAATTTGCTTGTATGTGACTTTTCTATGAACCTTCCAGAGTAAATCAAGCTGTGAACTATGAATAATCATTTCTAATTCTGATTTTGTTCCCATTTATGTGACTTACTGTAAGCATGTTGTGGTTTTTGAGTTGTCTGACACTGCTGACGATGCAGTATTGAGCAAGACTTTGCGTCACCAGCCACACCTTTCCACTCCTCCCCTCACAAGCGGTAGTTACAGCTAAGCCAGGCTCAGATCTATAAGAACTTTGCCAGCAGCTAAGGAGTCATTATTTACAGTGCAGCTCAAGCGTCAGACCTACAAGGAACATGCTGTGGACAATATTTCTGATTCTTAATGGACTGTTTATTTTACTTCTTCTGTTTTACACTCGTTCAAGGTAAAGCTTTACACTTTACTTTTTTGTTGTTGTTGAAGTTGACCTTATTATGCTTTATTCGACGTCTGAAAACAGGCTTTACTGTTTTTTTCTTTCAGAAAAGCATTTCAATTTTTATCATTTAAAGTTGAAGTTTAGCTTTAGTGAAAGGTAATAAAATGATATATACTTCAAAAAATATTTTTTTAGGTTTTAAAATGATGTCAAACATGGTTCATTTCAAGATGTTAGTTTTGAAACTCAAAGTTTTTTTTTTAGTCTACATGTCTCATAGTTTTATTGAACCTCAGGGAAAAAAAGGGTTCTTTCTGCCTGCCTGTAAAACTCCAAACCTGTTTGGTGAGATTTATGATCGTGTGAAAAGTAGATATGCAAACTATCACTCTGCCATCATTTTCTATGAATTTCCTTCTAACTGTCAGACAGAAGAATGAGCCGCCTCTCGACAAAGGACTCATTCCGTGGCTGGGTCATGCTCTTGAGTTCGGCAGAGATGCTGCAAGGTTTTTGGCACGCATGAAAGAAAAACATGGAGATATTTTCACTGTAAGTTTGCATAATGACTAAAATGTTTGAAATCAGTGCTTCTGAGGTCATCAGTGTTAAATATTTTACCCCAAGCAGGTCTTTCTTTCCTTACATTCATTGTGACTAAAATGTTATCATCAGGTTGTAGAAAGAACCAAATTAAAACCAAGCCATGGAGTATATTAACAGCTACAATTATCTCCTGTTAGGTCTGTGTTGCCGGGAACTATGTGACAGTGCTGTTGGACCCAAGCTCCTTTGACAGTGTGCTAAGTGATACAGACAGTTTTACATTCAAGAAAATCAGAGGCCAGCTCATAAAAAAAATCTTCGATTTGGAGCTTCCAAGCCTCGACCCTGCATCCGAGAGAAAATGGATGGAAACGTAATGCCTCCTTTAAACTATTCATCTCTGAAGTTATAAATGAAATGTGCAACTCTCACATTGAGTTTTATTCTTTAGGCATTTCCAAGGTCACAGTCTCCAGAGGCTCAGCAGCTCCATGAACACTCACCTTTACAACCTGCTGGTGAATAACCCTGAATCCTGCAGCTCTTCTGAGTGGAGGGAGGATGAACTCTTTGACCTCTGTTACCGTCTTCTATTCAGGTAACAGACAGCGTTAAAGTGTTGTGGTGTCATTGTTTATATTACACAGTGCAACAGACAAAAGGCATGTTTTTACTTGACTGTTGTTGACAGAGCTGGATATCTCACGTTGTTTGGAAAGGAAGACAGTGCAGCCACAGTTTATGAGGAGTTTCGAAAGTTTGATGGACTTCTCACCAAACTGGCTCGAAATTCTATGACACGAGGTAAGCTGGGTTCTAGTTCATAAAAGCATATTTCTGATGTCCAGACTAACATGAGAGCGATACAGTGCAAAAAATGAGCCATCTAAAAAGTTTAAAATTCTATATCATAGTTTGAAACTTCTCAAATTAAGTGAAATAATCTCAGTGCAAGAAAATTGCGTAAGACCTTTTGAAATAAGGAAAATTTCCAGGGTTACAAAATTAATAATATAATACATTCTGCACTTGCTTAGTATATCAGTCTCAAAATAAGATCAAAAATACTTTTTGGCTGAATATAAGAGTCTAAAACTTGATTAGATTAAACATTTTTACAGTGTAGTTCAGATCTTTTGAAAAGGTGTTTGTGGAAAGATTATGAAATATCAACCTGTTACAAATAGCTCTTTGAATATTAGCTTGTCAGCATGGTCAGAGATAAACTGTGTTGTCATTTAGCTGATAATCAAATAAAATACATTCTAATTTATTGTTTTTAAAAAGGATTTATCAATATGCCATGTACTGCTTGATTTATGTTGTAATCTTTGTGTTTTATCAGAGAACTGAAAGAAACCATTATTTCCTTTTTAACCATGACTCTTTGTGTATTTTGTCCATATAATGCAAAGTGAGTTGAATATCTGTGTTGGTTTGATAACAGGGGAAAGTAAAATAGTCAAAGCATCCCAGGAGCAACTATGGGAGCTGCTGTCCCCCCGATGTCTGAACGAAGGGTCTGATTCCTGGCAGCAGAGCTACCATCACTTCCTGCAGGGACAGGGGATGGATGCAGACATGCAGAAAAAAGCCCTACTCTTGCAGCTGTGGACCACCCAGGTCGGTGCTCTTTTATTAGCCGTTGCCCTGTCAAACAAACAGATATCCCAAACAAAATGACACACAGGCAAGACGTAACACTGATACCCAGAGAGTGAAACTCACAAGCTGTAGCATCCAGATGAATGTTTACCTTCCAGTTTGTTGCCTTAAGCCTGCTAACAAAGCGGAGAGGATTCCTCACTCTCAAATTGTTCAGAGCTGCCTGCCTCAACCTGTTGCCCAGATTAGGCTTTCCTGGTTAGATTTTATATGAATGAGTTTCACATAACTTCCTTTAAGGTTTAGTGATACTTGTGTAAACAGTTGAGGAACTGTGTTCGTAAGCTGAAGTTATTTCCTCTTTCCCTAATAGTGTCTGACACTTTGAAGTTAAGCACTGTGTTTAAACTATGATGTATATATTTAAATACAAAAAGGGGGGAAAAATACATTTTTGGGTAATTAAGTTTCTTTGTTCTAATTGTTTATTACATCTAAGTTTGCTCATTTGTCCAGATGTTCATTTAGTTTCAGGGCACTGTAGACTAAGTAGTTTCAGGTTTCAGCGATGCTGATTTATGTGTGAACAGAATCTTTGCTCACCGGTCCAGACAAGTTCAGAGCAATGTAGCGTTGTTACATGTAGTTGCCTGGTGGGGGAGAAAGCGAGCCATTTATGGTCTGTGGCTCTGCAGTCCCTCTATGCATCATTTTATCTGTAGAAGCTTCAGCCCCTGTATTGTTAACACTGACGCGCTCACTGCAACAGAGATTACAGAGTCTGCTTGTCCTAAGAGACTCCCCAGGTTTGTAGGTCCATTATCATGAAAAGGAGGGGAATAGGAAGCAGATCCTCAGTTTTATGTTGAAACTGGGGCAGCACTGCAGAGAACAGAGGGATTAGATTTGAGACCAAGGAAAGGTGGCTTCTATGCCTGTCACAGGCAGGCTACCTAATCTAAAGAAGAGGAATATTTCACTACAACCACCCTTTTTAAGTTGTGCACAAGTAGAAAGTAGCAACCTGCTTTCCATTTGCAAACAATCAATTTAATTGACTTACGCAAATTATACATAGGCTTGAAAAATGTATTAGTTATTTACATTGCAGGAAAGACTGATTGAAACTGCTGAGGTACCAAAACTCTCCTCCCATGACTATATTTTATTGTAAAAAAAAAAGCCTATGGCTGCTTAAAAGGGTACACATTGCTTTCAGTTCTAAACATATTGTTGGGACAAACTTATCTTAGCATTTAGATTGGGAATAATAGAAAAAAAAAGTTATGTAACAGAATTATTTTTGTCCAAATTAAAGCTCAACACCACAGGAACTATGAATGTATTGTACAAACAATCCTCTCATCTTGCACTGATCATACTGTTCATTTATTAATCATTTATAGCCAGACGCATAGCAATATGATTCTGGTCATTTGAAGGCCTGAAGAGGGCAGGAAGGCAATGTGTACCTCTTGTAGCTTTTGGGCTCTTGCCCTGCTGTCAATGGAGAGCTGACCTGAGACATGCAGCGGTAAGAGGAACAGCTCCCTTAACCCACAGCAATTACTGTCTGACAGGCTCAGGTGCCTCCCTCTGTGAGGCTGACAGCAGTCTGTACAAAGTGTGGACTCATTTACTGCCTTCTCCTCACATCCGTCACATCCAGACAGCAGCATTACAGAAAACTTAAAGGGTGTTTTTTTTTGTTTAACTAGCAAATAATGAGAATTCTTTTAGCTTTTTTCACACACCGTGTTCATCTACACCAAATTAGCAGCAGATCTGTGCAGTAGTGGGGCTGAAACCCTGTGTGTTTGGTGCTTTTTTTCCCTTTTCAGTGTAATGCTGGACCTGCTGCCTTTTGGATCTTTGGCTATCTGCTCACTCACCCCGAGGCCATGGAAGCTGTTAAGTCAGAGATGAGAGGCCTTTCCACTCTCCAGGATACTTCCCTGCAGCAGCCTGCCCTAAACCAGCTGGAAGCTCAGCATACACCTGTGTTTGGTACAAAACTCCTGCTTTCTGCCTTTTTGTTGCTCATTTTTTTGCTTTTCTGTCTTTGGTTTAATCACTTCACCAAGACAGAAGCCAAAGCCCTTTCAACATGTAAATAAGCAAATGACCTTTAGATCAGTTAAATAAAGCTTGTCTGCTTCATATCTTCTTATTGGTTCAGCTGTTTCTCCAAATTACGCCCAAAGGCATTGCTGATTTAACCAGTGAAGACAGCTCTCTGACATTATCCACTTTGCTGTTTTTTTTTCACTTCGCAGACAGCGTTTTGAACGAGACCCTACGGCTCACCGCCGCCGTGATGATCAATAGAGAAGTGGTGCAGGAAAAGACTCTGCGCATGGCCAACGGTAAGGAGTACCACCTCAGAAAGGGGGACAAAGTGTGCCTCTTTCCCTTCCTCAGCCCTCAAATGGACCCAGAGATCCACCAAGAACCCCAGGTACGTACTGTCATGTGCAGATCCAAAGACTTCTAATATGATAAGTGTATCTAACTGTTTGAAATGGAGACACACCATTTTTTTTTGTTAAATTGGGGATTGCTCACTAAGTAACCAAAATTGGCCAATTTTCATTTTTGCTGGTGAAAAACACTCCAGTCTATAAGCGCATCACAACAAAGTGGCAAATTCATCTTAGCAATATCAAAATTTTAGTTTAAACTTTGTTGCTGAGTGAAGAAGACTACAAATGTGACACATTTAATATCTGTAAGTTTAAAAATCAACTTCACCATAGTGTATTTCTTTAAAAAAAATTATTATAATCATATTTTAAACCACAGAAGGTTGGGAGGCAGGATTAAACTGTGAATTAGAGCCATAAGGTTATTAATAGTTGTGGTTTTAATCCATTTTAATGTGATTATCAGTAAACTGCATCATTTAACTTTGTTTGTTTGTCTCTGATTATTAGTGAAAATAATTACACGTTATTTAGAACAGAATGTACAGAGCAGTGAGCACACGATCAGACTTGTTTGCATTAGCTTGTAATTAACACACATCTATGTTTTATCCTCACCTCACCCAACAGATGTTCAAATACGATCGTTTTCTTATGGAAAACCAAAGAAAGAAAGATGAATTCTACAAGAATGGAAAAAGGCTGAAGTACTACATCATGCCTTGGGGCGCAGGGAGGAACAGCTGTGTGGGGAAGGAGTTTGCTGTTGCAGCCATTAGGCAGTAAGTTTACCAATCTAAACGTCGGAGCTCTCCATCACACATCTTAGAGTTTAAAAATGATGCATTTGTGATCAAAGAGTTTTCAGTGGTTTCATCTCGATTAACAGAGTCGACCAGCAAAAAAAAAAAAAAGAAAGTCATCTTAATATTCTCCCCTTTTATCATTTCAATCCCGCTTTCATGTTCTCTATCATCATTAGCCACAAGCCGTGAAATAGTAATTGCAAATACTCTGTGATGAAATGTATGAAAGAGGGCAGAGCTTTTCTATATCTGGCATAGGTTAAAGGTCAGTTTGTTTAGGAGCAAAAGGAAGTCAATGCTAAATGATGATGACATGTAGACTTTGGGAATCTTTTATTTTGTGTGTGTATTTGTGACTCATCATGTCAAAATGAGAATTAAGTCAAATTTGACCAAAATGACCTAATCACATTTTCAGATTACTGGCTTTAAAAGCTACACTTTGATCTTTCTGATATCATAAGCAGATCCAGAGATATGACATAGTTTGTCATGATGGTTACAATAATACATTAATATTTGGTCCGTCCGTCCGTCCATTTTCTTCCACTTATCTGGGATCGGGTCGCGGTGGCAGCAGCCTAAGCAGAGAGACCCAGACTTCCCTCTCCCCAGCCACTTGGGCCAGCTCATCCGGGGGAATCCCAAGGCGTTCCCAGGCCAGCTGAGAAACATAGTCCCTCCAGCGTGTCTTGGGTCTTCCTCTGGGTCTCCTCCCAGTGGGACGTGCCGACTGGGAAGAGTAATATTTGGTCTGAATCATAATTTTAAGTAATGACAAATATTTGATGTCATTATCAAGAGGAAACCTCAAATAGAAAAAAAGGGAACCTCAAATAGTTTTTGAATATTGAGATTTCCCAGGTAGAAAGGAAAATGCTGCTAGCTCACAAGAAATTCTCAAAAATTTAAAGCATTTTTCCTCAAAATCAGTTTTTTTGTTGCTACTGCTAAAAAATGTGCTTTATTTTTTTTAGGATTTAATTTCAGACAGTTCATTAAAACATTGATAAGGCTCAATATACATTATATTTTGACAAAATGCAATTTTTGCAAACATTTTAATCCAAACACTATATCTGCATCTAGACATCCCACTTTTAGACATTTATCCTTTATTGTTTAATATAGACATTATATTTATGCTAATGGATTTTTCACACTTTTATTTTATATTTATATTTGTGTGTTTTTTTTTTACCCTTACAGGTTTGTGTTCCTGATTTTGACTCATCTTGATCTGGAGCTGTGCGACCCCAATGCTAAACTTCCACCTGTTAATCCAAACCGCTATGGCTTTGGGATGCTGCAGCCAGATGGAGCTCTGCAGGTCAGATACAGACTGAAGAGGACATGAAATCTGCACACTCTAAAATCAGCTTGAAATGTGCTGACTGATGAACATATTTTAAAAAGTGTTTTTTTTAGTGTGACACAACATTATTTATTATAGTTCATATTTTATCTGTCTGCCTTTAAGCTGCAAAATGCATTGCTGTGTTTAAAACAATATTTATAATAAAATAAAGTAAAACCTCAAACTGAGTCAGCCTTTGTAAGTGATTAATTGAGTATTAGATGCAGTATTGTATTTTATAATTCCTGATCATTGCAGCCATAAGTTTAAACAGAATGAAAGTTGGTGTGTGTCCTCATTCTTTATTTAGCCTAAACAAAAACTACCTTTGAGTGTTTTTGCCAAACATGAAGATTCCTCTAGAAAAAGCACCAATTTTTGGTTTCCCAAACTAGATTTTATGCCTATTTTATTTGTAGTTTTTCAAAAAACAAACATAAAATATAATAAACATGCAATTTTTTTTAAGGTTGGTGTAAATTTGTCCTGAAAATGTCTTTTAAAAGTAGTCTAATGGTTATTTACATTGTTGATCCCCATTGACATTATCAAAAAAATTCTTGATTACTTCAATTTTAGTGCTTTATATGATGGGATACATCAAAGGTTTCACACTATAAACTAAATCAACATCTGGACATAAAATTAAACCATATAGAATTTATTATTAAAACCATCACCTCCAAACCTCTCCACCATTAAGCTTTTTAGTTCTGACTGTCCAAAGCTTACACTGAATGTAATAAAACCATGTGTTATTATGATATTTGCTTCTAAGTCGATTTTCAGCTGAACGAAGGTTACATTATATTTATAATCATATACATGTTACTGTTATGTCTTTTTTATCTGGGTATTTTATCTGCCCTTTTCTTCTTTTTTCTTCATTATTTTATTTCCTTTTTGCTAACTTAATAAATGGAGCTTAAACAACCCACTCCTGTGCTGATAACTGCTGTAATTGATATGGAATGGATTAGTTGATCTGGATTCTTACAGATTCAAAAAATAAACTCTCTCAAAACAACACAACACAACTGGCATATTAAAATTTTAAAGCCAACACTTATAAAATACTCAACTCATAACACATTAAATTGAGAAAATATGTTGTTTCATGTTTTTTACTCACCTAAGAAACAAAATCTACATTGACCTCCTTAATCTAAAACCAGACTTGCAAATGTATGACACAGTATAGCCCCTTTGTGTGAATGATAGATGCCTGTTGCCTCCCAGCAAGAAGGTTGCCGGATCCAATCCCGGCTGGGGACCTTTCTGGTTAGAGTTTGCATGTTCTCTCTGTGCATACGTGGGTTTTTTTCTGAATACTCATTTCCTCCCACTGACCAAAAACATGACTGTTAGGCAAACTAAATTGTCCCTAAGTGTGAAGTGAGAGCGTGAAAGAATGCTTGTCTCTATATGACTGTGATGGACCTGTGACCTGATGTACCTCGCCTCTCTCACAGTGATTGTTGGACATGAGTACCAGTGACCCCATGACCCTGAAAGGAAGAAGCGAAGATGATGGATGGATGGATGGATGGATGGATGGATGGATGGATAGATGGATGGATGGATGGATGGATGGATGGTTTGGAGTTGTCCACATTATCCTAACTGTCTTGTTCAATGTGATCCACTGCACTTCCTCTCTCTCCTGCTAAAAGGATTTAACATCATTCACAACTCTGCTATAGAATAATACTGTTACATAGGCTACACGAGCAGGGTTTAAAATGTTAAAAAAAAAAAACTTGAAAAGATTTTCCTCAAATTATTAATGTGTGTTTGTTTAGAAAAAAGCCAAAGTGACTAAAAATAGGGGGGTTGATGGAAGACCCATTCGAGATGGAGAAGTCTGACAGTTTTGATGTTGGTAGTAGGATTCAGCATAATGGAAAAACCTATGTTGATAAAAGTGCTTTGTTTACATTGAGCATGTGCCCACAGTTTAGAATATCAATGCATTTGGGAAACTATGGAGTAAACTCTTTTAAAAGGCAGTTTAATATAATTCACTATAAATGTTTTTAAATTATGCTTGATCACATAGTTTGTAATGAGTAGCTTTAGATTACAGGATTATTTCCAGTCCTCCTCTTGCAGCATCAGCATCATCAGCAGCGTGTTTCCAGTGGAGGGGGACTCGGTGCAGAAAGAGTTAAGCAGATGTGGGGCTCGGAGCTGCCATGGATCCACCTCCACGAAGCTGCGGCGCCTCCTCACACAGCTGACTGGAAACACAGGTACTCTGTCCGAACAGGCTGCCGGCTCGGACTTGTTGATCTATCGGACAGGAGGGGGGGGGAAAAAGAAGGCAGGCAGGAGGGAGAGACGAGCGCGACATGCGGAGCTGGAAGCCGGGGCGGATGGGCTCTGAATCGGGCTGAAGATCTTGCACTGAAAAACACTCTGCCATGTCGGAGGCAGAGGAGGAGGAGATGGGTTAAATCCTGGCAACATCGACGCCTCCTGTGTTTTTTTTTTTCTTTTTTTGTTTTTTTTAATCCTTTTTTATTTTTAATGCTTTTTTCTTCATCAGTTTCATGGCTGCAGATTGATTCAGAGCAGGATGACAACATCCCACCACGGTATTTTTATTTTTCAGTTTTTTTTAAAAGCTTATTTTCATCTCTGGACTTTGACTCATAATGCCAACCTGCCAGTTGTTAGCTCGAGCCCACCAAGCTGCACCCAATATGGAGAATTCATATTAATGGGTAAAAATGTTGCACTTTCAGATGATGGGTTAGAGCTGCTGTGTTTGCACATGAGGGAGGGATGTTTGCTTTGCTGCTTTATCAAAGCTCTGACTTAGACAGAAAAGGGAGGGAGGGATGCTTCAAATTATTTATTTCTCTGCTTTTTTTTCCTCCCGCAGCCTGTAACAGCCTATTCTCAAATCAACCCAGATTCACATCTTGTGTTGATCCTCATTTTTGCACGGATCTTTGCATCTTGACAGAACAGTGGGATCTATTTGTGTTTGAGGAGAAACTTTGATCACATCAACAGGCCTCTGCTCTGTGTGTGTGCGTCTCAGACAGCTGTGTGTGCAGCTGCTGTCACGTCTACCATCATAGAAAAAAAAAAAAGGTTTAAAAAGCAGGGAAGATGTTTTCTTGTCAGCCAACCTCACTCCCGCAGGAGGACAGGAGAAAAAAAAAACAGCACTTCCTGGTGTTTTCAGCACCGCTGGACTGGACAGCGCTCACTTTGCGTCCCACCCACAGCTCTGCATGGGCGTCACTGGAGCAAAGAGCAGGAAGGATGATAAAAAAAACTGCAACATTCAAAATCAAGCTTTTAAAAGCAAGATCTCTACGTAGCTTCTTTGCATCCAATCGAGATGAATAATCTTTAAGATTTGTTTCTAATGAAATCAACCCAATTAGAGCTTTGCTTTAATCAGTTTGACAAAGTTCAGGATAGAAAACAAAGATCCATCTGAGCTGTTTTCATGTTTTCAAGCCATGAGTGAAAATGACTCTGCACAGGCTGGATTTTTTGGGGAGTGTGAGTCATCTCAGGAACCCCATGTTTGGACATGTTTATCTCTGGTTCAGAAGAATCATTTGAATCCAGTTCAGTGAGAATTAAAAGGCAACTGTTTTATTTCTCATCACCTGCCACTCAGGCAGAAAAGGTGCCCGTGTTTGTGTTTATTTGTCTGTAAACCTCATGAACTAGAGGTTGGATTTTAATGAAAGTTTCAGAAAAGTAATCACTGCATGTATGTCTGTAAGAGGTTAACTTTTGGAGTTAGCCTGAATCAAGATGACTACCAGAGTTAACTGACCTTAAAAACACAAAAATAGTTCCTACTCAGTCCCTGTTAGAGATACTGACCTTAAAAACACAAAAATAGTTCCTACTCAGTCCCTGTTAGAGATACTGACCTCAAATGTAATGTGCTGGTAGCTGAGCTGGATCCCTGATGTACATTCTGAGTGTTAATAAAATGTGCAAGTTTTTACTTAAAAATGACCATTAATTATTGTGGAGTCCACTTTTTCTGTTAGTAAAATAACTCATTAAACATTGGATGGAGTTTAAGAAAACTTGCATGAAAACATTATTGGTAATACATCTACAGCTGATTAGGTTTTGGGGCCGGCTCAAGCCAAGATAGCCACCACAGCTAGATGGCTTTAAAAAGCAAAAATAATGCTAATATTTCAGAAGTTTTATTGATATTGAGCTAAAATGGTGGTAGTTGAGCGTTGTTCACAACACATATCCCAAGTGCTACCTTATTGTGTGAAGCTGTTGTTTAGAACTTTAGCATTAAGAGTCAACCCTATTTGTCTGTTAGCAAAATATCTCATGAACCAATGGATGGCTTTTAATGAGACGTGTCAACATCTGATTAATTTTGACGTTAACCTAATTCAAGATGGCTGCCACGGCTCACTGACCTTAGCAAACACACCCAAAAAAGCTATAACTCATTCAATTTGAGGTATATTTGCAAGAGTTTGTTTATATTAAATAGAAGATAAATGATTTCTGTTCTTGCCCCTCATGCGCCACTCTGTTTTGGTTATAAAGTTGCATTATAGAACATAATTCCTTTCACTGATTGGTTGGGATTAAGGCCATACAAAATAGGACAGAATGCTGTTTCTTGATATTAAACAGTGAGTCATCTCTGTACTTCCTGTTAACACAGGCTTTGTAGCTGATTCAGGAAACAAAAAATGATTTGTTTCATGTTGATCTTAAGAACAACAACAGCAAGAAATAGTTTGATGTAAAATGTGAAGTTATTAGTCTTATTTCTAGCATAAACACTTTAAAGAGATTATTTTAAATCTGATCTCCTATTATTGTTTAATGAATTTATTTATATATATTTTTTTCAGTCTAAGAATCTAATCAGGAACTGGCACAGGAAATTAAGCAGAACTGGAATGAAAAATAACAGCTTCAGAGTGGTGGGTTGAGCTGTTCAGTCATTGAATAATTTCGCTGTCTTGAAGTGCTCCATTTAAAGGATTGAAAGCACAAAAACAAGCTTTTGAACTCAAAGTAGGCTTTTGATGCAAGTTAAACCTCAAAGTGTAATCATTAAGTTCAGAATCACATGACTCCTTAATTGTGGCACCGTTGAGGAGAACTAATAATTGATTTCTTTTTGTTTTTTTGATGGTTCCTTTAGATACCAAACCAGAAGATAAGATCTGCTGCAGTCTATAGTCCCAGATGTTTATGCTTCCTCAACTCAAAGTCATCATGGAAAAGTCCTTGGAGTTAAACAAAGCTGGATCCCGGTCGACATCCTCGCTGCCGCCGGAACCAGTGGACATCATCCACAGCAAATCGTGTTACCGCAGGGTCCGGCTGAACGTTGGGGGGCTGCCACACGAGGTCCTGTGGCGAACGTTAGAGAGGCTGCCACGGACTCGCTTGGGAAAGTTGAGAGAGTGCAACTCCCACGAGTCTCTGATGGAGGTCTGCGATGACTACAACCTGGAGGAGAACGAGTACTTCTTCGACCGGCATCCGGGGGCGTTCACGTCCATCCTCAACTTCTACCGCACGGGCAAGCTGCACATGATGGAGGAGATGTGCGCCCTGTCCTTCAGCCAAGAGCTCGACTACTGGGGCATCGACGAGATCTACCTGGAGTCCTGCTGCCAGGCCAGGTACCACCAGAAAAAGGAGCAAATGAACGAGGAGCTGAAGCGGGAGGCGGACAATCTGAAAGACAGGGAGGGAGAGGAGTTCGACAACACTTGTTGTGCGGAGAAACGGAAGAAACTCTGGGACCTCCTGGAAAAGCCGAGCTCTTCTGTCGCAGCAAAGGTAACTTGATGTGTGATCTACATGTTGCTGAAGTGACCTTCTAATAACATACAGATCAACATACAGAGAAACATAAAAGCATTCTGTGTCAAAAATATCCCCCTTTTTCAGTGACTTACAATACTGAAATGATTTGGATGATTATGAACTCCCCTGAATCTATTGTCTCTTTTTAAAAAACACAAAAATACTTATGATTCAGTCAATTTGACAGATATTAAGATACAATCTGGTGTGCTTATGCTCCTCAACACATAGTCTGGTCACTTTAAATTACACAGCATCTTTGATTAAAATCTTGGCATTAACTGTGGGACATTTTACGTCTACATCTGAATAAGCTTTGAAGTTGATCCAGTTCAAGATGGCTGCCACAGCTTATCAATAGCTGACACAAAAATGGGTGAACCTCAATTAATTTAGCAGAGATTGAGCTACAGTTTGGTGTGGTAGTTGCTGACAGTTATTCATTCATATGTGGGGCGGCTGTGGTGCAGTGGTTAAGGGAGTCGTCCTGGAACTGGAAGGTCACTGGTTCAATCCCCTGTTCCCTGTTCAGTGTGTGAAAGGGTGAATGCCTGAAATGTAAAGCGCCTTAGGGTCCATGTGGACTCCATGAGGCGCTATATAAGTTCAAGCCACTTACCATAACATGCATTTAAAGCCCTAACAGATCTTGCTTTTAAAAACTTTGAGTTGCTACATTAATCTTACAAATATACATATATATTTTTTTTCACAGCCTGTCTTACTGTTCTGTTGCGTAACATTTTGAGCTCTGAATTTAGAATGTGCAGCTCAGAAATGTCTGACCTAAGACGTGGATGTAATGCAGCATAAATACAGTCTTACCAACACATCAGCAGCGCAGCACCCTGCTAGACTTGTTTTATGTTGCTAAGGATTACATCTTTGCACTACTGTAAAAACGTCTGCGCAGAGAATCACAGCCTTTTCATGTCAGCGTGCCTTTAAGAATATGAGGCGTTAAAGATGGATAACTGCTGCTTTATTACAGAGAAAAACAAAAGTTTTACACCCCTGAAGGCATTCGGGTCTATTCAGAGCTGCAAGCACATTTTTACAGTGTCGTATTGTTACACAAAATGGATTATGACTTGTATGAAAGTTGCTTTTATTTAGTGTTCCTTATGCTATTTAATTTTTTATGTTAGTACAATAACACATTTTAGCTGCTATTAGTCAACTTAATTAACAATCTCATCAAACCATAACGTCAGTCATTATCTGCCTCTCCTGTAAAGCCTTTATTATTCAGTGCTTTGACAGATCATCAGCTGCTTTTAAAACATGGCGCTTTCTTTACTTTCCTGTACAGATATTGCAGAAACATATTGCGCAGACATATTCATCTATACAAATCCTCATGTTTGCACTGTGCTCCCACCACTAAATCATTTAAATATGACTTAGCAGACATTTTCTCCAAGTACAATAGCTGTAATGGAAGTTTGTTTCTTTTTTTTTTTCAGATATTTTTCTGCACTCTGTCAGTTGTTTTGCTTTGACAACCTCACAGTGAATCACAGCGTGCCCAGTAAATCTGTGATTTTTCTGCAGGAGGCTGGGATATCGATTCATATTGCGTCTTCGTGCGCACAGAGAGAAGTCAGAAATAATTGAGAGCTTCAGACATGTCAGTGCATATAAAAGTCATATTTTTTATTAAAGGGAAACAAATTTGACTTGTACCTTACATTTGATAATGTACAAGCAGCAGTAAGAGAAAAAAACAGATCCCACAGATCAAGCTTCATTAGTGGGGAACAGGAACGAGTTTGCAGCTGTTTGATTTTTAAAGAACATGTGTTTGTGTGGCAATATTAGGCTCCGTATAAGACTGAATGAGCCCCAGCATTTTGTGACAGCCATGTGTTGAGTAATTGCATGCCTTGCCCTGGAGCACATTATGTCCTTATCTTTGAAAGCCACATCTGATGACTCCTATCAGCTGTACTCACCCTTAGTCAGGGTAAAGGATACGTTTGGCTATCAGCGGGCTGTTCTGCAGGTGCAACCTGTGAGACCACAGTAGTGTTAAACATGAAGAAAAAAGAACCTTTTGATCACACTCTTCAAGGCTGAATAGTTACAGGGTATCAAAGCGCACATTGTTTCCAGTGCCGTTTTAAGAGGCGCGCCGTGCCTCGTTCTGGCTTGCAGCTCGGCATCGTATGGGAAATGAAAAATTAACTGTTTGCAGCGCTTATAGCAGTAAGGATTCATGAGAGCTGCCAGGTCTATCCCACAAACAAAACTGAAATGAGAGGTGTGCATTTGTGAGGGAAATGTCTTCTTCACTGGAATCAAAGAGATGCAAAATCAATGTTTATTGTGTTACGGCTAAAGGAAGTACTGTAGCCTGCAAGAGGGAGAAGACCACTTTGAGTCAAGCATACATTAATGTCTCACTTTCTGATTTCATCTGGTCATCAAAACATCCATGAAAAAGCACTTTGGGGTGCTTAGAGGAAAAGTTCAGCTTATTTGAGGCAGGAGTTATGTGGAAAGGATATGAACAATTAGCATCTTACCTGTTGTAGATAGCTTTTTGAACAGTCTCGGATTAGAGAAACAGAGTTAAATTGTGACCTAACCGCTTGTATAAGCAGGACCAAGACCAACATGCATTGCTGCCATCTTAAAACTTCAATCACAAACATTTTGTAGTGTTTCATGTGAGCCGTATTTTATGAGATTTTCCATCTTCGTCAATTTACCATTGATGGAGATACCTACGGTTAGGGTTGCAGTCCACATAGACCACGGCCAACATAGGCCACACACCTCGTGGGTCGTTGCCTGTCCGTGTAGGTTGCATAAAATGGCTGTGAAAAATTAAAAAAAAAACCTTCACTGTCTTTATTTTTCTGTTTAGTTTGCTGACGATGCAATGAATCCTGGAAATTAGGACAGCCTACAGCGGGACAGTGACATAAGCAGCAAACAAATGTGGTAAACAATATGTGGACTGAAACCCCTGAATTGAGACTCCGCCATAGAATTATGTGGTTACTACCATAAGCAAACAGCTGCAGTTAGCTTTAGCAGTTTCAGAAATTTAAGGGGTTTATAAAATAAAATTGGCATGAATTACTGTGACATTTGTTTAAAGATGGAAACAATCCACTCTGACACTGCTCAGACTAGCAATTAGCTTGTCAATCTTGTCCAAATTAAACTCTAAATTTCAAAAGTCATAAAAATATTCAATTTAATTACCCTAAATAAAATAAACAAATCCAGAATTTTAGTTTTAGGTCCTAAAATACATTTAATTTCATCTTGAATTTGTACATTTGTTCATTCATCGATCCCTCTAACTTACTAAAACTTGCAAAACCTACAACAGGTAAGACATTAATGATACATAACCGTTTCATTAAAACCTGCTTCATAAGAGCTGCACTATCACTTTCAGTTACATAAACACAAGCCCTTACATTGACTAATGATGAGTGCTTATGCATAGTTATCACATCTACAGTTCTCATTATCTACACCCTGATGATGAGTATGTCTACTTCCTTTTAGGCCATCAAGTCACATTTAGTAACAACCTTGATTCTCATTATGTTTCAGTTTGGCATTGATATCATGCTGCCCTGCAGTTGAGGCCATAAATAAACAGAGCAACCCACACCTTGCCAAAAACTGAGTTGATCAATTCCTAATTAGCTTAACCCTCCTGCTGCGTTTGGGTTAAAATGACCCGCGAGGCCTCAGTTTTTACACTGAGGGTTAAAAGGGCAACATGAAACCACAGACCAAGCTACTAAAAGCATCAATAGGGGTGACTGTATTGTCTTAGGTATTTTTAATAGGCAACTGTGGGTTTGTTGAGTGGTCCAGCTTCAACCGCAGACTCGGTGTTGGCTCATCAATTATCCCGGTTCAGAGACGGGAAGGCAACAGCCCATAAACAGATGGTGAACGCCAGAGATGAGCATAAAACTCGCAGTTACCAAGCAACAAAAATAAAGTTTTATCATTGCTGAAGAAGTGGGTATTGAACATCAGTCTATTTATGTTTCTGTGGATTTGTGTGTGTGCGTGTGTGTGTTTGTGTGTAATTGCGCCTCTGCTTAGTTTCTGTACTTTCATGTCTGTACAAAGCCGACAAAAGGAGGTGTGTAGAAGACACATTATTTGTCAAGATGTTCAGAGACAAAGCCTGCGTTGCTGCCCATGTTCTCTCTGCCCCGTCTTTTTCTCCCCCCCTTTTTTTTTCTGGCTCACATCTTTTCATCCTTCCCTCCCTTCTTCAAGCTCCTCTGCCAAACCTCTGACTAAATGTCAGGAAAATGTCACATTAATTATTCTCCGGGAGACTCGGGGACCAATTTGAAGCCCCCCCCCACCCCACCCCTCTGTTTACATTCTGTGGAAGCTGCTTTGTCTGTCTCTTGCTCAAATCAGATTTGAGTCACCATAAAATAAGATTGTCTCTGACCGCTGGCATAGCAGTGCCTAACAATATGAGACTGCCGCCAGGAGAAGCCTTTTCCACCAGCAGCTGCAAAAGGCATAATGTCATTATAGATTTAGATGTTTTCTGCCAATAATGAGATGACAGAAAGAGAAAATAAATGCTATTTACAACTCATCAGAAATGTTTCCTTTTTGGCACAGTTTAAATACTAAGAAACACTTTAGAGAAACTTTCCGTTTCTTGCTTATTTGACACATTTGGAGCTACCCGTTACGTACATGTCAAGCCTATAACCAAACGTGGAACATTGCTGTCATTTATGTTCATTTTGGAGAATTACCAATTTCTTGCTCTTTCGGTGTGTATGGGATGGCAGGCGACAAATTCTAATTATGCCCCTCTCATGTCACACTAAAGATGACATATGAACGTGGTTTGGCTATATTCATAAATCCGTCTGCAGCACAATCTACGGCACAAAGCAACCAGATGAAAATTCATCACTGCTTGTGTCAGGTGTGCAGTCACGGCTGGTCAGATGATGTATAGCAGGTCATAAAAACTACACCAGAACGCAAGGTTGAGCCTCAGTAGCTGGATCAACCAGGAGTGGTATTGTCAGACTGGATTACATTTTGATATGGGATACCTTTTCTTTGTTGCAATTAAAACTAAAACATTGTAAACTTTCAAAATCAAACTTGAACATGTATTTGTAAAGCTGGCAGCTTCAAAGATACTTGGGGCGGCAGGGAGTGAAGCGCCTTGTTTGGATTTAAAGAGACAGCCTCAAAACGAGTTGATCTGAGACACACCTCAGAAAAGAGGTGAAAGTGGGGTTGGTAAAATTAAAATAAAGAGGAATTCAGACCAAAGCATAGTTCCACTTTGTATAGACTTTGACTGAATGATTTAAATGTGGAAAAAGAAGGATTTAAAAGCTCATGTGTCTCCTTTAAAGCTGCAATACCTGTTGGGAGACAAAATGTCACATGACTTCTCCTTTATAGTGACCTTGCATTTACAATCATAGAATATAAAAAAAAACTGTGTAAGGATGGTAATAGTAGGATTTATTTCTTATTATCTCCCCACTGTCACTGTTTTGTGTTCTAAGTTGCAGTGCTGGAATGAGAAATTATCAGGAATCCATCCTGAGATAAAATATTCTTTACAAAGTAAAGGTAAAACCTTAAACACTAATGTATATATGATGAGATCCACTAGCCCTTCTTTTGTTTGGATTTCTGTATAAAAAAAAATCATAATAAACCATTAATCAATTATTTGTCCTCCTATACCCCTTGTAGTGTCTTGTGTTTTTGATTCTGTTGCTTTGCTGATCTGACTGGTTAGCAGTGTTTAGTGTCATGAGAAGGTCGCAGGTGTCCTCTGTCCCTCACATAATGACCACCGGAGACAGGTGCCAGTGACCTGGAAAGAAGAGGTTTAAAAAAAATCGACATTTGATTGTTTAGGTGATAACAGAGTTTTATTCAGGGCTCTGAAGTTAACAGGTTGGTTAGCCAGCATAGGAAAATCCATCAATGTGTTTGTGTTACAGGGGGGTTAGGTTCTCGTAATCATGATATTTTTGCCTACTTTGGGGCTCCAGCAGTTCCTGGAGTATGTGTCCGGTTCATTAGCTGCTAAATGTGCCGTCTTAGTTCAACAGATGGTGGTTACCTCAGCTGTACTGTGTACAGCAGAAATAAAAGCTTTGTGACTCTAAAACACAAAGAAAAAAGACTTAAATTTCCTCTGCCACAGGTTTAATATTTCTTTCCTTTTTAAAAAGTGCAACTTTATTGTAAATTTAGCCCTGCACTCGCTTTGTGTCACTTTGTAGTTATTCAGCTTTAAATGAGATGGGCTTTGTGTGCTTTAAGCTGTTCAGAATATAAATAGAATAAACACTTTAGTGTTAAACGGAAGTTTAAAATTAATTGTTTGTTTTGCACTAAAACTCGGCTAACAAAATTTCAAATTGAGAACTTTTGTTTAGTTTACTAAATCAAGTCCTGAACCCTTTATATGCTTGTTAAAAACATTTGAACACAATTATTAAAAGCACATATAATCTGTAAGCCTTCTTATTTTAGTAATACATAGAAAAGGTCACAGAGATATTTAAAACAAATAGTTTCATGCAACTGAACGATGAGTGCAGATGGTCTATTTTTACTCAGATAAACATGAAGTGATTATGTAATCACTGAAGAAATGGTGAGTTTTATTTGTTTTGCATGTATGATGAGATTACTGCTTTGAAAACCAGAGACAGGAGGAAGAGGTCAAAGGTTACACAATAATAATAATAATTCTGGGATAATAATAATGCCAACTGTGTTGAATGTTTGGAAATATGGAGGTTTTTACATTTTCTGCTGCATATTTTATGTTGATGGCGTGTTAATGTGTGGAGGTTTGGGGCTAAGTTTTGAGTGTTTTATGAGTCATGTTCTGCATTTTGTAGTAGACTGGAAAAGTTTTTAAAGTCATCATTGGAGCAAACTGGAGTGAAAAACAACACGTCTGGGAATCTATGCAGTTGTTATGATAAAGTAGTTCTAAGGCTTGTAGGTACTGGTAAATCACATCAAGAAATGAATGTTTAAAATGTGTTTTAGAGGTTTTTAGAATCACCTGTTTTTCTTCTTCTGAAGTACATTCATCACCTCATCGGAGCTCTGTTGTAATATACAGTCGGGTGTGAATGTTTGGGCAGCCTTGTTAGTTTTCCTGATTTACCTTTATAAATTATTGATTGTTTGGATAAAAATAATATGTTAAATATATCATATAGGGGACAAACACAGTGATGTTTGAGAAGTGAAATGAAGTTTATATGATTTGCAGAAAATGTGCAATAATTGGTTAAACAAAATTAGGCAGGTGCATAAATACTGAAGCAATTTATAATAATTCAATAATTTAACCTCAATAAATATTTCATAATAAAGCATTTATTTTAATTTAGTTTAATGTAAAACATTTTAACCTACATAAGCCAGTTTAAACATATTTGTGAATGAAGCCAAATTTATGATAAAATCATCTCAGTGCTGTAATAAAAATTCTGGTTTTTATGTCTGGATGAATAAATAAACAGAGGGGATCATAAATGTCTTTTGGTTAAAGGCTGTAAGCTTGTTTATTTAAAAAGAATAATAATATTTGGCACGCTCATATTTCAGCCTTAAAATGATTTGCTTTGGGAGGCTGCAGTTTTTTTTAGACACCTCTATATTGGCTTGATTTTTCAGCCCCGGACATCGTTGGTTGATTGTCACAGAGGAATGAAACGTGTGTTGGTTCTATAGAATAAAGGATTATGACACACTGAAGGTGGTCAGTAAAAAGCAGAAAAGCGAGCTCCTTTATTCCTTCAGTTTGAATTTGAGCTGTTGTGTGAACACGCACTGAAAAGACGTCACTGTCTCCAGGAGGAGGTAAGCGTTGGAAGCGGGAGGGGTGGACTTTAAAGGCTATCATCAAGAGAGCTGGAGAGCGTAAACATAAAAGAGAAAATTACTGCGTGGAAGGACAAACGCATCTCTGAAAATAAAATTACACATTTAGGATTTGTAACCATAACAAACTGACTGAAAATGAATACATGTTGATTGTTTTAATTTATATTTTGACTTGTGCATGGAAGAACCTGGCTTAGCTGTGAAGGCCATCTTGAATTGAATTGGCTCTAAAAGTTAATCAGTCAGAGATGTGCAGCTGATGGTTACTTTCTGAAACTTGTTAAAATTCATCCTGTGATCACAAGGTATTTTGCTAACAGACAGACTTTAATAGTCAATACCAGTTTTAAACACAGATCTTGTGTGATCAGTTAGTGCTTAGGAAATAGTACCACATGTTATATGGCAATGAATCTGAATATCTGTCCAGTTGACTGAGTTATAACCAGTTTGGTGTGTGTGGCCATCTTGTATTCAGCTGACTCCTATAGTTAACTAGAGAATATGCATTTTCTGCATAAATGCAGTGTGAATGCTTAATGCGGAAAGATTTTTGTAGAGTTAAAAGACATACAAAAATTTTGCAATTTCTTGTAAAATAGCCAAGAAACCTTAAATTGGCATAAAGATAGCTAAAAAGTATTTGAATCAAAAAATCCAGAACAAAGAAGCAGAAGGAGTAAATGCTTGCTGATTTAAGCAGAAAGTAGCTGAAATTATCACCAAAAGGGGAATTTAGCTGAAATCAGCTAAAATTATCTGAAAGAGCTAAAAAAAAGTAGCTTAAATTTCAGCAAACAGATGAAAGAAGCATGAAAAGCTGAAATTAGCATAAAGAAGCTGATAAAAGTACAAAAATGTAAATTAGCAGAAGAGCTATAAATACCTTCAACCAAAATCCAGACTCTCATTAGAAGCTATAAGCGTTTAGTATGGAGGACGTAGTATGCACGTCTCTAATTTTGTTTAACCAATTATTACACACTTTCTGTAAATCATATAAACTGCATTTCACTTCTCAAATATCACTGTGTGATATATTTAACTGATTTTTTTTATCCATTTAATCAATGATTTATAAAGGTAAATCAGGAAATTTAACAAGGCTGCCAAAACTTTCGCATCCCACTGTATAATTCTATAATCCCTATAATTTTTTTTCCTCATCATGAACAAGTCCTTACCTATTTTTTAAAGTAAAAATAGTTGCTGTAAATATAACAATGATAAATAAAAATCAGCATTTAAAAATGACAAACATGACATAATTTTAGTATTTTATTCAGATTTCATACCTGCAGGGTTAGAGTTAGGTTGAAAAGAGCACCTTATCTTTTCACTAATTTGCATAAATCTGAACACTTTGGAATCAGCTGAGTCCTCCTCTGCTTTGTGGGAAAAGTCTTTAATTATAACTTTTATTGAGGTCAGATTTGGCCATCTGAGTTTTTGGTTGCCTTTGGACCAAATTCAATTAGAGTGAAGAGGTATTTATATGGAGGACAATTATTCACATTTCCAAAGGCAGACAAAAATAAAAAAGAATCTCGTTTGTAATTTGTACAAGCACATTTAAAAACAAAAGAACAATAGCGTAACATGCAAATTGTACCAATTAATTCTTCTCTTTGCGTGTCTTGCAGCCCCCTGAAAAATGCCCCGCTGCTCTGGAGAAAACATGTGCATGGCAAAAATAAAATATTTAACACAGTTGGAATTAAAGCAAAATGCAATCATCTTGTTTCTCTTTGACGGGAAGACATGTATGGAAACAGAAGACTTTAGCTGTGAAGTGGATGGTATATTTTATTGAAGAGACGGTTCACATTCAGAGCTACAGAGGGGGTGAAAGAGGAGTTGTGGAGCAGAGGTGGAGCTGCTGGGTAAAATGCTGTGTCACTCTGAGATGTAAGAATATCCCTAGGTAGTCTAAGAATCAGTGGTCGATGATGCAGAGCTCTGTAGGTGATTCCAAATCAGTGCAAACCCTACATATAACCAGTGGCTAAATGTGGCGGAGCTTTAATTATCCTGGTGCGTATGCCGTGTCATCAGGATCTGTTCATAGGCAAAGATGTGTCGGTTTATGTGGGGCAATTTTACAGATGTTGAGCTAAATTTTGATGCAGTAGTAGCTGAGAGTCATTCATAATTCATTTTCTGAAAGTGACATTTATTGCAGGCTTATTCAACAAGCAGCCCATGGGCCAGATATGGCTCTTTAAAAATAAAATTTGGCATCCAAAATGCTGTCAGATTCCCAAACTGATCCATCTGAGTATAATCCTAAAACTATGCATCACATAGCACAGCTACTTTTACACTTTGAGTGTCTTATTAAGCTAACAAAGACTGACTCTGTTAAACGGACTGGTTAAAAAAAACCATAATGGGAGGGGAAACATGCACCTGGAAGCAGTTATTTAAGTAACTCATCCATCTGATCTGCCCAGTTGGCTGCAGGACAGACAGAAAACAACAACAAAATACATGAAAGTCAGTTCAAGGTGGCCATGAGCAAAATCTGTTTATAAAGGTTTACCATGAATAATATGAATGAGTTTTTCTAGTCTTTTAGCAAAATATCTCATGAACCACTGGATGTTTTTTATGAAACTTTCAGGAAGTAGTTATTGGATGTACATTTATGACCTTTGGAATCCCTCCAACTCAAGATGGCAACCTCGACTAATCAACTGTAGCTGTCATTAGGTAGTCATTTTTACAGATAGTGAGCGATGTGCTAACAGATCATGCAAGATAGCACAATATGACATAAGATTGCACATATTGTCATTTACAAACATTTAGACCAAAATGACAAAAAGTCCAATCTCATCAACTCTGTATTTAATGGCAGCAAGCTATGTATGTGACCCATCAAAAAATGCCAGGATTTTCTTTTTTCTGGGTTTATTTAAACTGATCTGGTGAACATTTGCTCCATAAACCTTCATAGGATGGAATTATTTCATGTGATTGCAGTATATTTCTTTCCCTTTATCATAACTAACAGACCTGCTTCGAGCACAGCTCACCTCAGTCGCGGTGCAGGGGTGTCAGTAATAAACTTCTCCCAAGTTATTTCTCTTCACTTGTAGATGGGTCAAGTAGCTGCAGCACAGCAGGTGTTTGCATCATTTGTTAGCGGACAGGCAATCTGAAATGAGCTGTGCAGAGCAGCTCGGTGCACAGGGCTCCGTCAGTCAGAGGTTTACACGCCCTCGCTGCAGAGGATGATTTAAATATATTGTGTGTTTGTCATGGAGCTCATGTGTCAGCGCTATAGTTGAGCTTTTTGTTTAAGGCAGGCTTTGCTGCATTAAAAATATATTCCTTGCACTATGCTGTACTGTGTGTTTGCTGTCAACCTGTGTGATCGTCAAAGCTGAGGAAGACTTCTTTTTGTGCATCTGTGGAAAAACAGACTTATACGGGATCTGGAAGGAACTGCTCTTTCTTTTATTTTTACAGCTTGTTCATTAGTTTTCTTTACAATATTTTGAAACCAAAGTGCAGCAGAGTAACCTCCATGTTCTCAAAACCTCAATACAAAATCCCCTGAATATTCAACCCTTAGCATCTTGTGCACAGAGCGACAATTAGAAATCACTGTTTTTATGCTTAATTGTTGCAGCTTTCCTCTGTTTCTGATCACTGTGCAGATTGTGTTGATAGGTGAATGAATGCATTTAAAGAAGGAGGTTAAGGGTAAAATAGACGAAGCTCACCAAAGTGAAGGATGGTCATCAAGCCCTTCGCTGATTGGGAGATTATTTGGAAAGAGCACTTAATTACTTGGCTGAGATGCTTTTCAGCTTAATGAGCACTTTCACCCACACTTTAGGTTTCAGCACAAATGAAGACACGCACAATATCCTTTCAATAAACCAGGAACAAAACATCCTGCTAAAAGCAGTCCCTTACTTTTTTTATGATCATTTTCCTGTCATCTGGAATTAGTAATGCCTTTTCCAAACAAGCACTGACTGCTGCTAAACCTTTGCTCTAAACAGATATTATCCAGTCTTAGCATATGTAATTAGATGCAGCAGACCTGTTGAGATTTGCTTAAGCAGCCTGTGTGCATAAAACTGTCTTACAGGTGAGCTTTAAAAAAATAGTTTTTTTCCCCTTTACAATCAGTTTTGATCAGAATCAGAGGCAAAATGTCACAGAAAAGCTTAGTTATAAATGTTAACAGGTCTGACCTAGTTTTTTAGCTCTTCAAGATTGGGCAAATGTTCTTGGAGTAATTATGAGAGTAACATATTTCTGGTGCACAAACTGATTCAGGGGCAGCGCAGTAGTGGTTAGCACTGTCGCCTCACAGCAACAAGGTCTCCAGTTTGAATCCTGGCTGCGTCCCTCTTTGTGTGGAGTTGGCTTAGTCTCCCTCTGCTGCTGCCAGGCTCTCCAGCTTCCTTTCACAGACCAAAAAAAACATGTTGGGTTAAACTGGAGGCTCTGAATGGACTTAAGTAACATATACAGCTGTGCCATCTGTCTCTGTGGTGGACAAGATACTCCTCCTGGACATGTCCTGCCTGCTGACATTTAGGACACGCTCCAGTCTTCCTCTTTGCTCCAGTCTTTTTAAGAAGAGCTTTGGTCCAGAGAAGACAGCAGCGTTTCTGGATGATGTTCAAATATGGCTTCTTCTTTGCATGATAGAGCTTTAACCAGCATTTATAGATGATGTCACTGTGAACTGTGTTTATAGAAAATTATTTATTCAAGTGCATTTGACATACATATCCTTCAAATACTACTCTACAGTTGTGTTGTATGCGTTATCAGTGTTATTTATTCAAAGAGGCATTCATATTTATTAAAAATTTGGATGTCACAGGCACTTTAAAGTGATGTTCATAACAGAATTCATTTTAATTTAGTGGAATTAAAGAACATTTATTTACTTTCAGCTTTGTTCATTGTGCTCAGAGATTTCTCTCTTTGAATTTTTTGATGATATTAACTGTAGAAAGTATAAATACTAGGGTTTAAAAATCATTTTTTGGAAGTAGAAGTATCAACTCAAGCTTTTTACTCAAGTAAAAGTGTAAAAGTACTGGTTTAAAACTACTTAAAGTATAAAATTAAAAGTAATGAACACTTAAAGCCATTAAGGATAAAAGCTTAGGCTGTGCCACAGGGTTCTATAGCGTAACCCCCCCCCCCCCCACACACACACACACACACACATTTTTCTTCTAAATCTCTGCCCATCTTTACTTCTGAGAACCTGCTTCTCAAGCTGATTTGTTTAAGTAAAATTTCCCTCTGTTCGCTCTTCTTCACAGATTGCCACATGTTGTGAGTGTGTGCTGTGTAGCATGTCATGGTGCAACACATCTGAGCACGTTTAAGCACAATTATCATGAGCTTAAAGCTGCCCATTTAGCAAAAACTGGAAGGATTTGCATGCTAACTTGAGAGTGAATTTTAAAGGGATTAACAGCACTGACACTGAATGGCCACTGATCTGGGCTCTCACAAACTCTGGAACATGGACAGAGCCATTGTTAGTCAGATGAAAACGTGCAGTAAGCATGTGTTGGAGCGCAGGATTAAACACTAATCTTGTTCTGCGTGCCCCCTCCTTTGTGAGTACAGTCCTGACATTCATAACTTATCGGTGATGTCGTGCAACTCTTTGTTTCTCTGTTTATGATTGTTTCTGTTCTCTCTCTCTCTTTTTTCACTGCCATGTCTGAAATGTTTAAAAGTTCACTGTCACCATCACCATGGTAACTGTCCTCTTCGTGAGACTTGCAGCTGCCTCCTATTCAGACGTTGCTGTTGATTGACTGCATTTGTTGAAGGAGTTTTGTGTCTTTCTCTGTTTGCGTTTTAAATCAATGCTTTTCTCATGTTTACCTTTTTTTTTTTTTACTCCCCTCCTTTCTGCGCTCATGTCTGCAGAGCATAACCAGGATGTTCTCCGGTTTCTGTAATAAATAAATGATCACGGACTGCGAGGCTGCGTGAACTGCATCATACATTCATTTATCTAGCAGCACTTCACCTGAACAATACGCTCATCTTGCCTTTCTTATATTTTTGGCAACGTGTTATTCTATACGCTTGCAGATGCGAACAGCTTATAATCTCAGATGTAATTAATGCACTGCAGGAGCAGGTAAAGTTTCATCATTCTGCTTTTCTCACTCCAGAAGAGTCTCCTGCCTCACACTAATCAATCCTTTCATTTCCTTCCACTTGCCTCGGCCACGTTGCTCCCCCCACGACAGGATTCCTCCAGAAAACTGGGTTCCTTTTCGTTGTTCCAGGCCACATCCTATACTGTTTCTAATTATATAACCACCGCGGACCAGTCGCAGTTTAAATATAGATGCTAAGTCTGGATTCTCTTCATCTGAAATGCATGAATAATTGAGGCGGGGAGCGGAGATGAGGTGGGATTCATTCAGAAGATGGATGGGACAGGCATAGATTTCCTACCTACATCAGTGGTTTCCTGAGGACGGCTGTGGGGCACTTTGTGTCTGCGAGGACAAGTTTGACAAACGTCCCAAAAATCACTCGCTTCAGACCTCCCTGATCTCAAAGTGCAGTCCTATTCATAGAATTAAGGTAGCATTCAAAAAACGGATATTAGTTATTTATAAACAATGGTGCAATTGGTGTCAACTCAAGATGGCTGCCAACTAACTTTAAAGTGGATGATAGGATTTTTTAAAATAAATATAAAGGCATTAATGGAAAGATAACATTAATAACATATTGCAAGAATAATTTCCCACTGCTGAGATGAACAATTATTGAGAAATTTGCATTTGAAGTAGCAGGAAGTGATGTCAAAGGGGAATGTCTGCATGGAATAGAGCGTTGATAAAATGGCTAAGGACACAGACTGTAGAGAAGAATTTAATGTTTCTTTATATTGTTTTGAGTCACAATCAAAGAGAGATGAAGATGAGTCAGAGTTTGAATAATATCGTTTCAATAAACAAAGACCAGAGAGTTCTCTTTCTTAAAGAGTTCCCCTTTGATGTCACTTCCGGTTTCACTTTGGCTGAGCCAAGTTCAAAAGAAAGAATGCCATTTTTATGACCAAATGGGTAAAATCACGTTTTATGCAAGTTTTCTTGTATTAAAATGTGTTTTCTTTGAATTTTTGTATTGGACAAATAGGCATGTCACAGACACTTAAAGATGCATGACATCAAATTTTTGTAATAAACATGAATGCATTTTATTTAGAAGGATAGCATTGAAAACATAATTCAAAAAATAAAAAAGTTAAGAAAATTTATACTTCTGATATAAACAGTTGTTGAAATATCACAGGAAGTAACAGTAAGTGATGTCAAAAGGGACAATCATTAAGCAGAACATTGCTATAATAGTTAGTTAATAATTAGTCACTTTCAGAGCGAGATGAAGAGTCAGAGTTCAAATAATATTGTTTCAATAAACAAGTTTCCTTTTGATGTCACTTCCTGTTTCACTTTGAGTCAAATTCATAAGAAACTATGACAGATGTGTGACAAAACGAACAGAATTACATGTATTATGCCACGGTTTTTTAAATATAAATGTTTTCTTTGACTTTTTGTTTTTAATGTCACAGGCACTTTAAAGACAGAAGTGCCTATAACCAGTGGTAGACACAGTTCACCTAAAGCACTAAATCTCAAATAGGGGAACTAATTTCCTGATTAGTGCTTTAGGGCTTTTGCTAATTTTAAAATTTATTAGTGAATTAGCACTTGCTAAATTTATAGGCTAAATTTCAAAGCACTGACTGAGATCTTTAAATGTTATTGATCAACCTTAATGTTAACAACTGAAGGTGAAAGCTGTCACACATTTTGTTCATGTGTCACTGATCCACTAGGTGACATATTGACAATAAATGAACTGTGTAATGTCAATGATAAGGCTTAAGAGAGCAACATGGCAATATGTGACTCATGTTGTCTGTTGAAGAATGTTCATGGGTTGACTGGGTTATTTTAGTGCTTTAAAATTAGGGGACCTAAATATTTAAATTAGAGCTTTAGGGCTAGTTTAGATTAGTGCTGCCCATCACTGCCTATAACCCCGCCAACATTTCAGCAATTGAGCCCAAATTTAGTGTGGCAGTAGCTGAGAGTCATTCACAAAACACACTCTGAGCTTGATGGGATATTGTATGAATGTTATTTTCAAGGTTTACCCAAAACATAAAAACTTTGTCATATATTGCTAGGCTTTTATTTTTCATCAATAATTATTATATCTTGCCTGAATTTTTACAACATACTCAGATTCAAAGTCATAACGGTGAAATCAATACAATTTAGTTGTCTGAAAACATCAATAATGTGTGATCTTGAAACAAAAATGTTTCCCAAACATCATACAATATTCATGTATTGTATTGATGGATTACATATAGAATGACACCAGGTGGTTAGCATTAATGTCACAGAAACAAGGCCGTGATACCGGAGACTCTGGCGGAAACTCCCGAGGAGAACCGCAGGATCCAAACCCGTTCACCTTGGCGAGATGCTGAAGGTGAAGCTGAACGAGGCTCTGCTGCTCAAAGTTAGGAGGCGATGCAGGGCGGGGAGACTACGGCTCAGCCGCTGCGAAATGTGCGCCTGTGTATTTCCAGCCATCATGCTGGGGGGGAAATGTGGAAGACACAGTCTCCTCCCGTCTCTATGGAAACCTCGTCTCGTTCGTTCGCAGGCAGAGAGGCACACGGAGCCGTTCCACATTCGGAATCAGGGGTGTGAATTATTCCACATTATTGCTCGCATGCTATTGACCACTTACAACAACATCTTGCGAAGAATGAGGCTCGGTGGTGCGGTAACGATGATGTGTTGATCAACGATTAAACATTAACCTTGTGGTAGATGCTGCAAAACAGCTGCAAAGTGAAAACGGTGACTTGCAGACTTGTTTAGAGAGTCCTCTCGCCCCTTTCTAAAAATACTACTCATTAGTCATTTTATTTAAAAAATAAAATTGGAGCATTCGTGCCATAGGCCAATGTTAATCAAGTGAACTAATAAGTTGTGCCGAAACCCAAAGAGGACAAACAAAAGAAACACTGAAGGATGGAATGGAGACTAAAGCAGTCCAGATGGTTCAGAGCGCTTGGTAAGGTACAAATCGGGGACAGAAGGGAGGGGAGAGACAAAGAAGGAGACTCTGTCAGACTTGCTTTTCACAAGCAGGTCCACGTAGCCACCTCCTGTCAGGCTTCAAGGGGGTTGTCATGGTGACAGTGGCTAGCGGTTGAGGCTGGGAGACTGTTGCATGGGATCCCTGTGGCCTCCGGTGTGGCTCGGGGACTGATGGGAAAGGAAGTCTATGGATCTTAGTGCTCAGGCAGGACCTGGATTCACACAACCAAGAAGAGATACAACATTATCAAACCGGTTTAGAGTAGATATCTGTTTGAAAGTCATGGTGGGAGTAACACCTGTCATTAATCTGTGCTTCTCTGAGTGACCTCTGGCTTCATGTTGAACTTCCCCAATAATGTGGCTCTAAGTCCAATGAGTGGATGTGAATCTGAACACTGGTGGACCTGGGAGTTCTTGAAATATCTTTGTGGATGTCACCTACTTATTTTTTTTTAATGGATTTTTGGTGTTGAGGTTTTGAGAAAAAAATTCAGGTCTCAAGTTGGAGAATTGGGGAGAAATTCTCACAGGAGATGCAAACAACTGGAACATTTGAAGCAAATAGGGCAACATAAGAAACTACCACAATGGTTGCAAAAGCAAGTCCTGGACCACACATGTGTACTATAATTAAAGTAAAAGGTCTTTGTCTGTAGATTTCCTTTGTTGAAGCTGTAATATTTGTAAATTCTGCAGAATACAGGGCACTAATACAGCAAGATATAAGAAATAATTGTAAAAACTGTAAATTTCTGATTTCTACATGTACTTTCTTCTGGAGGTTAGAAGAGTGTGTTACTGCCATCAGAACCAAGTAAAAAAAAGAACATGTCAGTATTTGTAAAATACTGTATCTAGGTTGCGTTGTGAAAGCATCCTTTCTTTACATCATTTTGCTCAAACAGCCTAACAAGGCCTGGTGTCACCTTCTCCTAACGACGATACTCCTCTCTGGGGACTATTGTCTCTGTTGAGCCACACGCCATGTGTCAGGAGAGACACAAACCAGTGTGAGCTGGCTCTGTTTTGTGTCACTGTGGGATTTCCTGTCAATCTGTCCTCTATCTATCTCTCGGTCACATGTTGTCTTGTCCTCTCCTCCAAAAACAAATGCCTCCCTCTGTTATTTTTGGGCCTCATACGTTGTAATTATGAGGTTCAAAATGTAATGCACAGAGGCCATATTCTCAGGTGTGGCCGACGTTATGAGTCGATGTAGAGTTTATAAATAGCCTGTAATTGTGTTGATGCCATTATGATTGTGCCTGGAGCTCCATTCATGCTTCATAAGTTTGTTTGCGGTCCTGTTCACGTTTGGAGTGCAGTAGATTTATGAAATTACACACAGCAGCACTAAAGAAACACAGGAAAGATGGAGGTAAAGATCCTCAATGAGCAGAGTGACTGAGTGCACATGGGTGCTAGAGGCAGGGCCACTGCAGTCCGGTGGGAAATGTGTAGGGTTCCCTTAGTGGAACTTAACCTCATAACCAAAACAATACACAGCAGCACCGGTGCACTTTCATTAGCAACCTTTATATAGCCTTGCAATCCTATTACTTCTGTCTCTTCTTCAGTTCTGCCCTTCCGTAAATGCAATCTCCAGTGACTTGAAGTTTGGGATTTGTTAGTGGCGCGTCTCTATCTCTCCTCCGGCTTATTACAAGCCTGATGTGTCTTGTACCCAGAGGGTGACCTTTAATACCTGGTGCTCACAAAGGTGCAGCAAGATAACACAAGCAATAAACCCTGTTATTTACTTTATAGAAATCATTTTCTGTTCAACGGCATCACAGTGTCCACTGCACCCCTGCCCCTCGCTACCCCTTTCAGTTTTGCGCTGCCATTGCTGACTACAACCCCTCACCCTTCAGCCCCAGCCCCTCTCAAGTGTTTGATTCAAATAGATTTCCTGCAGGGCAGTGGGGAGCCACACAGAAGGACGGAAATAAACAGATAGGGCTATTATTCATGTCTGCCATGAAGCTATGGCAACAGTGTCCTCTCGCTCTGATTGGTCATAGATAATGTTGCCTTTTTAGCCATCACTTACACTCTGGGGACTCTGAATTATTGGCATTTTGTCAAAGTCCTCGCTGTCACTCAGGGGCTGCCACTGTCGCTTTTTAGATCCATTTGCTTTAACTTCCACCTGCTGATGTATAAAACCTCACATTGACAGCTGGACTTTATATTATTTGTTTGAGTTAGAAACTGCGTGTTGAATCACCCAGTTTTACACGAGAGTATCAGTATTGTTTTTTCACAATCGCCTTGAATATCTCTTACTGCCTCGTTAGTTGCTCTTACTTTTACAGAAAATAATTCAACCATTCCATGATTTATATCATCATATAACATCCTAACCTTTTGCGTGTGGGCTATTGCCAAAACAAGCTCAGTGTTCTAGCAACAACCTCCTACTCATCTCTCTAAGTTGTGCTGTTTGGAGATGTAGGGTTAATGTTTCTATTCTGCACAATAGTTCATGAAGTAATCCTGCTCTTAATCCTTAAGAGCAATGAAAGCTCACATGTTGTCAGTACTTTATAAAGTTGTGCTCTGTAAAAAGCTTCTTAATAGAACTGAGCAGGGTAAAATAATGGACCTTTTTTAACTTGTCTCAGTATTTTGGATCTTCTGAATAATGTTAGGATACTATGTACTGGTTTTGTACAATAATGGTCTAATAGGTTTCTGGATTTTGTTTCTTTTGTTTCTATCTGTTACGACCCTCAGAGTATGTGATAGGGATGACTCTGTGTTACTACCACACCAAACTGTAGCTCAATATCTGACAATTGACAGAGTTACAGTCATTTTATTGTTCATTAGTTGTGGTAAAGATTAATGAGTTGTAGCATGTCCGATAAGATCATCTTTTGAGAATTTTATCCAAATTTATCCAATGATTTATGATATATTTTACTAACAGACAGACAAACACACAGACTATTACACAATCTCATCCCTTTCATGGTGGCATGTGATGATTTAATCCTTTTACATAGTGGCTGCTAAACCTTATAGTCCACTTAAGCACACTCACTCATGTGGATAAGCCTGATAAGCGAGACATAAATAAATAAACAGTCCAAGTCGATTCAGTCCATTATCTCTCTGCCAATCACTCAGTAGGGCATTTACTGAAGGTTTATTTAAACTTGGAGATTATTGGCATTCACTTACAGTCAACACGTTCAAATTGCAATCCTGACCTTATAAAATATGCTGGAAGTAGATGTATTCAATGTTATCTATAGTTAAAATTAGAAGACTGCATTAAAATGCCAACATAGTAGCAATCAGAAGCTGTTGCAAACTTTTTGTTTGTAAGATTGCTTTCAATGTACAGTAAACATGTAAAACATAATATTTTATGTGTGTTAAGTGTTTTGGCTTAAATGCTTTTTCTTGATGCTGGTATTCCCCTGCAGATTTGACCTCTCTCAGTACCTTTTCTCTCTGTACTTAAAGTATTCAACTCTATATTCATGACTGTATCAGGTTTCCTTTTGCTGCAGTCCTTACTCATGTTACCTGTTTGTCTTTCAGATCCTGGCCATCATCTCCATCCTCTTCATCGTTCTGTCCACCATTGCCTTGTCTCTGAACACTCTCCCAGAGCTGCAGGGCACAGACGAGTTTGGCCAGTCCACAGACAACCCACAGTTAGCGCACGTGGAAGCCGTGTGCATCGCCTGGTTCACCATGGAGTACCTGCTTCGCTTCCTCTCCTCGCCCAATAAATGGAAGTTCTTCAAGGGCCCTCTAAACGTCATCGACTTGTTGGCCATTCTACCCTACTATGTCACAATCTTCCTGACGGAATCCAACAAAAGTGTGCTACAGTTTCAGAACGTCCGCCGCGTGGTTCAGATCTTTAGGATCATGCGGATTCTGCGGATATTGAAGTTGGCTCGTCACTCCACGGGCCTTCAGTCTCTGGGCTTCACTCTTAGGAGGAGCTACAACGAGCTGGGCCTGCTCATTCTTTTCCTGGCCATGGGCATCATGATCTTCTCTAGTCTTGTATTTTTTGCTGAGAAGGATGAAGAGGATACAAAGTTTAAAAGCATTCCAGCTTCTTTTTGGTGGGCTACCATTACTATGACCACCGTAGGCTATGGGGATATCTACCCCAAAACTCTGTTGGGAAAGATTGTCGGGGGATTATGCTGTATTGCTGGAGTACTTGTAATTGCCCTGCCTATCCCCATCATTGTAAATAACTTTTCTGAATTCTACAAGGAACAGAAGAGGCAAGAAAAGGCTCTTAAAAGAAGGGAAGCGCTGGAAAGAGCAAAAAGAAATGGTAGCATCGTTTCTATGAACTTGAAGGAGGCTTTTGCTCGTAGTGCAGAGCTCATGGATGTGGTGGTAGAGAAAAGTGAGAGACCTCAAGACAACCACCTTTCTCCAAGTCACTGGAAATGGACATCCAAGAGAGCTGCGTCAGAGACAAGCTCCAATCGATCTTTCAACGCCCAGGAGTTAGGCTCTCCATGCGAGGCTCGAGCCACCAGTCCCCAAAGGCTAAATGTTGAGAAACTAGAGGAAATGTACAGCCAGATGGCGAAGACGCGGTCACAACCCAACCTCAATGCTAAAGACAGAGGGTCCAGAGCAGGGAAACAAAGGGATGAAATAGAACTTGGGACCATTCAAAATCATGGACCATCGGCACTGGGAGTGGGGGATATGAAAAGCTTATCAAGCATTGATAGCTACATCAGTTGTGCAACAGACTTCCAAGAGAATCCCCGCTTCCTCCACAGTCCAGCACCAGAACTTGGTCTCCAGGAAAGCAGTCGGTTCACTTTTGGTCCAGCTACGGGTTTGTCCCAGCACAATAGTACAAAAGTTGGCCAGCAATTGTTAGGGCAGTACGAGTCCATGCTAACATCTGTGTCAAAGTCCACATGTTCTGAGAATCCGAGAAAATTTTTCTTTTCTGGAAACTCCTCTAAAAGCCTTAAGGGAGGCTGCTGTAGCGACGGGGATTCTGGGCCTTCCCCACTTTCAGACAGCTCCGTTTTGTCGGACCACTCTCTTTTAAGTCCTGAAGTATCAGTGTACACCACTGCCAGCAGCAGAACCCCTCCAAAGTCACCAGAAAGCACTGCCATGGCCCCAACTGTCTTCACTTTCCATGACTCCTCCATTAGTAAATACATTGACGCCGATACGGATGATGACGAACACCTCCGGGACAACACTGAGGCCAGTCCGTCAGAGCGTCTGCTGGCCAGTGCCAGCCCAAAGCGCAGTATTAACATTCATTACCAGAGAGGGACTAATCACTTAGAAGCAGCTCAGAAAATGCTGGGTCAGAACTGTCTCTTCCCCACTGAAGGGATTCGTGGGAAAACTCATGGGAATCATATAGGACCTGAGATGACACGTAGACCAAAGGTTGAGAGGGGACGACAAAACCCTTTGGATAAAAGCCTCTGAGGTACTAGAAAAACAGAGGCACAAAAAGAAGTTGGGGACAAAGTGTTTGTGATAAAGACACCTGACAAGCTGAAACACTATAAGCCAGAGACAAAAGAAAGAAGGGGAGAAAAAGGCTCTCCTGTTTCAGAAATTGCCTAAGCTTGCCATTAGGGCAACAAGCACTGGATTTAATGTGTGTGGCAAATACTCTGCAAGAGACACTTTTAAATTGGAGGATGTCACTGCCCCTCATTCAGCTCATTCCTGTTAGCGGTATTTCAAACACATAAAAAAAGAGCACTCCCAATTAGCCAATGAGTTTGTTCACAGAAGCAGAGTCAGCAGAGAATGTGAGCAGCAGCTATATTTGGTATAACACACACAAAAAAGATCATTTTTAGAGTGGCTTCTCTATATTCTCTAAAATGAAAGTTCACTTTCTTGTACTGACTCCCAGCTCATTTATTTATTTATTTTGGAGATACATGAGAGAACCTATAGCCTATAAGCTCGTGCCCTCCTTTCTTGAACCTGGCCTTAGTCATTTACATGTGTAGAGTTGTGAGTCTGGATATTTGGGTGTGAGAACATGTGACTATGAATGAGTGATTTATGTAAACACAATCCTAAAACCTGATTTATTTTTATATAGATAAGAGAAAGTCCCTTATAGAAAGTGATTTGCTAGTTTGCTATGTCATAATTAAATGTGATATGTGTCTTGCTCTGCAGTTATCAAAGGTTACAAATCATTGTTTGTTTATTCAGCCCCTCTCTTTACTCCAATGCTTCAGATGTTTTAAAGTGGAGTACTGTGGAAAAGTTATGACAGTCAGTATTGTGCCTGTTGTAGATATATATTTGAATAACCTTCAATTGAAGAAATGGAGTTAAATTTGAACTGAACTGACAAGTTACCAACTAATCTGAGCACATTTCTGTGCTAACATCTTAAAACTCCAATCTCAATAATAAGTTATTTTAAACGGTCTTTTAAAATGCCACCAGTTTGGCAATTATTTATGTAGAATTTTATGATTATTTGCAAGTGCAAATAGTGGTAGTTGCAGCTACCTGGGACACTTTCTGCCTGAATAAACTGCTGGGAAAATTTTTAGATTAAAATAGTTTTTTAGATAGCAACAATCTACTTGGATCTTAGAACCACTTGGACTAGGCTCGTCAATCTGATCAGCATTCAACCCAAATTTTCCAAACTGAGTTTATTCAAAGGGCTATCTGTAACAGGTAGTATATTTATTGTTAATAGCTTTTCCACAAACACCCCTATAAAAGAACGGAAATATTGTTGTATCTATCATGCTATCCCCTAAGCTAACATTTAATGAATGAATGGATACTTTGACATTTCTCCTGCTGAAAGGAGTATTAGCATCTCTATATGTTTTATATGATGATAAAGGTTGCCTATGAGTTTCCTCTTTTGCACAAAGTGCACATGAATGCATGCTCCCACCCAACCAACATAGAAACACACACAAGTTTTCTGTTTGTTTGCAAAGAAGTAAAGAAACACTGAATGTAGGAAGATCCTCCAAAGGTTTTTGTAACTTACAAACATTATTTGTAGATCTCAGTGGCAAATCTTCAGCATGCATCGGCTATGAACTGCCTAACAGGAAAGAGTAAACTTTTGTTGTTTCAATTAGCAGAAGAGAAGTTACTAACAAAGGGAAAGTTGTCTTTATTCCTACCATGTTTCTAAAATAATTTATATAAACTCTAATAGCACTAAATATCTACTGGGCTGGTTTTAGCACCGACTAGTTCCAGTTGCCATAATAATCAAAGTCGTTTCTAAGCACACACACAAACCTGTTGAACAAAGCTGCCGGTGTGGCCGACAATCTAGTTTCCACGGTGACAAGGAGACGTCCACAATGGCTTGAAACAGCTGAGGGTTTTATTGATCGGCGTGTTGAATGTCTGCATGTAACGTATGCTCATACACAGACTTCCTCTCAGAGTCATGCATCTTTAAAACGGCAGGTATCCACAGTGGCTGCATGTTGGAGTCATTCCTCACTGTGTGTCTGCATGAACTGTAACAGCAAGTTGTGTCTGAAACGTCTACAGCATCTCATAAACAGCATCATTTAGCTTCTTGACTCTTCTCAAATGGATTTCCACTGCCACACACACACAAGTAGTTTCTAATGAAAAGAAAAAGACTTTTAAACAGTATTTTCACCAAAAATGCCACCTTAAAAGAGCAAAATTCATCATAATGTGTTGTTATATTCGTATAGGTCCAAACATGGTACATGATAGACAAAATCATAAAAACATAAGAATGTGAGGCATAAAACACCCTATTAAAGGAAACCTATGCATCTGAGGGTTCAGTGGAGTGAATGACTGATGAATGACTGAGTCTGTAGATTAATGAGTGAACAAAGCATTATCTTAAATGTCATTCCACAAAGCAGAAGAGCATTAGATCACTGTCTTTCACTGGGAGGAACAAAGGAAGAAAAGTGAAAGAGAAACAAATGTATCACCGTAAGAAAAATAAAAGCATACTTTACAATATTTAAATCATTTCATAAATGCAAAACTTTCATGGCAGAAAAAGCTCAAGCACACAAGTATTAAAAATATGTTGTAAAGTTATACATAATACATAATTACATCAGTATTTTCTAAATAATTGTAATTCTAAAATTAACTTATAATTTTATACCACAAAACAAAACACAAAACCATTTATCGCCAAATTATTTCCACTACTTTAAACTAAAGATTCAATTGGGAAACATCTTTTGTGAAAATGGTGTTCAGTTCTTCTGTATATATTTTATATAAAATAGTATCTCAGTCATTTATTGACCCAAATAGGCTGCTGCGAAATTAAAAAATAAAAAGTCAATGAACTGTTATAAATATATATAGTTTTGTTTTGTTTTGAGGTAAAATTAAATTCCAAAGTCAACAGTGGATGATTGACATGTTTTTTTTTTTTTCTTAGTTCTGGTTAGGAATGTAATCACAAATCCCGATTTGATTTCCTGTTTTAATCACAGACTTGGACCGTTTCATATTGCTCTCCCATAGTGAGAGGAGCTGAGGTGTGAAAGGAATAGCAATGACTGAGAGGCAGAGGGAGTCGTGTGTGTGTGTGTGTGTGTGTGTTACTGCTGGAAAGCATTAAAGCAGTGAAGCTGCTGCTTAATGGAAAGCAATGAGCTGTTTTCAATTGGGACACTTGCATGTTGGTGGAGTCCTTGTTTTTGTTTTTTTCCCCCTTTATATTCATGCAATTCTGACTACAACAAAAACGAAACGATTGTAAGAAAATAAGGTTACGTTTCACTAACCCTATTTTAGATGATTTACTTAAAGATGAGAATATTTTTTTCTAGTCCAAATCTCCTTATATGGTCAGGAAAATAAATGCAAAATCTGAATAAACTGTTTTTAAGTTTGCATAGATATTAAATTTAAAGTTGTTCTCAAAAGTATTTAGACATTTACAATAAAGAACCTACTAATATATGAAGCTATAGTGAAAAACAAACAAAAGTAAATAGAAGAAGCATTTCTTGAAGGAATGCATAATGCCTAATGTTGAATGCCAAAGTTTAAAACAAATATCTGACATGTTTTAATGTGTGTTCCAGATCCTGGTTTGCTTACATTCACGTGTTTGTGTCCTTTTCTTCTTGGCACGTTTTGAAGTTCAGTTCCTCCAGGATAACATCTTCTTACCAGCCTGTTATTCAGAACCATCAGTTAAATGTTTGTTACACTAACAATAATCACATTTTTCTTTTAATGTTAAGGCCAATGAATGTCAGATGATTCAACATATTTGCCATGTTTCAACCTAAAAATCTCTTAGAAAAAAATCACAATTTTTACATGAATTGAGAGCAAACCCAACCCAGTCAGACTTCTCCTTCAGAGTGATTCACAGAACTGAAAGAACCTGATAGGTGAGTTTATCTTCCCCTCCTGTGGTGATGGCATGAAGGGCATTCAGCTCACACAACCCTTAGTGAAGCTTTGCTGATCTTTTGTCCCGTCGTTTTGGTTTTCTACACCGCTCTATAGTCAGGGACCCTTTTCACTGAAATATCTCTCAACAAAGATGACAATCAATATTTCATGAATAGGCAGCAAGCACTACCATAGAAAACTGAGAGTTATCGTGTGGATGTTTTACACAAATCCACCTGCGCATATACACACACACACACACACACACAAACATACAAGCCTGAGAACTGAAATCCTGAAACTAATACTAATACTCTGAAGCTTTTAGAAGAGATACGAGAACATCCAACGTATTTGATACTTAGACTGTGATACTGTGACATAAAACCACAAATTGTCATAATTGTTCATTACTTAAACTTTTTTATTTATTCTTTTTAGACAGAAAACCTGCTCCATTCTCATGATAGCCATCAAAATAATGAAAACTTACTCTACAGGATGTTTTAATTTTAATAAAGTTACCAGGGGAGAGATTTCAACTTAAATCAAAGCACTAATTAATTTTTAGTTTATTTTTATTTATTAAAAAACTATAAAGAGCACAGATCCATTCACTTTAATTACACTCCCAACAGTTCCATAGGACTCTTTAGTGTACAGTAAAAACATTTAGTTAAGATCTAAAGTACTATTTGATTGTTGGTTAGTTGATACATTTAGTTGGAAAGATCTTTAAATCTTTAATAGTTCAGATTTTTTGGAATGGGGATACGTGGAATGTCAATGAGCAGTTATTATCTTACCTGTTACAGCATTTTGTTTGATCTCCATTTGGCGAAACAGACTTTAATTTGGACTGGCTTGACGAGCTAATGGCAAGTCTGATTGAGGACAAGGCCAAAAATCAGAAAAACCAACTCCCATCAAATTAGAGTCAGCTCCCCAAGTTTATCCTCCTTTGCTGGCCTTGTGAGCATTCACATGGGAGGATTTAGGTGTTGGGTGGGCAACCAACTACTCAAGTACTGTAATGAAGTAAATCTACTTAGATACTATAAACCTCTGTCAGTTTTACAATACACAGATATCTACATAAAATTCCAGTTATTTTCACAAGCAAATAGCAGCTAGAAGTACACTTACAGCTGAATTAATAAAATATTTTGGTTAAAATAACTGCAAGGTTAAACTCGACCCTACTGTAGGTCATAAATCTGCAAATATAGGGTCCTGAGCTTAAAATAATTACTAATTGTTTTGGCATAAATGTTGCAAGAGCTGAAAACATGATCTTATTTAAAGATATAGTTAGAACAATTGTTTTTGTAACCCTGATAACCTTCTTTAATGACTTATTAGTGATGTTTGAACACAATCATCTGGCTCACAAATCTCCACCACCTTATTTTATGGCTCAACATCTGGAAGGGTCGGGATCCACAGGTGTTGGAGATTATAAAACTGTTTGCACGAGCTGTTATGAAATCTTTCAGACTGGACTTGTTTCAAAATGGCATCAGTCCACTTCAGTTTTAGCCATTAGCTCGCCAAACCAGTCAGAACTCAGCACTTCTTAAAACTCCCATCTTGTTCAAAGAGCTATCTCCAACAGGTAAGATAGTGTTTTTCCATTACCATTCCACACACATGCAAAAAAAAAATAATTCAAAAGATCTGAACTGTCTTTTATATATATATATATTTTGTTTTAAACCCACAGGACCTTTAAAAAGCACGTGGTAGTTACCAAAACCCAATGAGAATCGCTGCTTTGGAAGTAGCTCAGTTCTGCACACTGAAATGTAACACTGTATTACAGGGTTGGGGTTGATTCAGGTTGCCTTGATGGAGAACACCTGTTTGCTAATGGCACTAAGAAATAAGCAGTATTACAGCATGTGATTACAATTGAATCCTACAGCAGTACAAACTTAACACAAACTGTATGTTCTTTATGGTTTGAGCTCTCAGAAGAATGGACCCCAACCTTGCCTAAGCCATCAGTCTTTGTAAAATACACGGTTTCCAGGGAACTGAATAAAAAAAAAATTAAAAAGATATTTGAATGACCTTAGCCAGCTCTTATACGATGTTGTTTGTAGGTCTCGAGGCTGTCTGTTTTGTAAAAGCAAAAGATAAAAAATCACAAGTAACATTTCTACCCATTGACTTTCTATGCTGTTGTTTCTGTATTAATGTTCTACTGTTCAGTGCATGTTGTAACTTTGGCGTTGTGGCTGGTTGTGATTCACACAAAGCCAATTCTTGTCATGTAAAAAGAAAAAAAAAAACAAAGAAAAAAAACCAAGTGTCTAAATGTCTTCAGATATTTTTATTTCTTAAGAAAAAGCAACATTTCCCTATGAATGACTCAAAATGAAATAAATCAAATCACTTTACATTTTGATTCATGAATTGTTGACTTTCTTTGCACACATGTCTATACATACAGTATATTTCAGTGCATTTATGAAATATTTGGAGCCTGACAATGGAGAGGAAAGGGCGATAATTGAAGAAGTTTGGGCAGGAGGAAGCTGCCCGGCCAGCCTCCCAAAGTGTCTCCTCACAGCCCTAAACCAAGGGCTTCCCACCACCCCCTGCTAGAGATACTTGGTGTGTGTGTGTGTGTGTGTGTGTGAAAGGGGGGGGGGGGGGCAGAGCTACAGGATGGCTCTTTGAAATCCATGTGAGAAACAACGTTGCCATCTAGTGGTAGTTTATTGTCAGATAAAGGTAGTTTGGTGGTAATCAGTTCTAACAAATGGGGTTCAGGTGAGAGTTGGTATGAAAAAGGAGAAAAAGTCCTGTTACTGCAGCACGATTGACCCACATATCTGTACTCTGCTGTCTTCAAACACAGACTGAGATTGTGTCACATGCAAAACAGTGAAGAACAGATCAAGAGGCTCATTTAAAAAATCTGTCAGTACAGTGCAGCAAATGATTAGTGTCTGCATGGCTTGAGCATAATGTGCAGATTCACTCCTGTCCCATGAGATGTGTTTTTTTAATCATATCTCCATCTTCTGCTGCTTATCCATAGTTGGGTCTTGGAGGCAACAGGTCCAGGATCAAAACCCAGCAACACTCAGTTCCTCCTGGGGGAGCTCCAAGGCGTTCCCTGGTCAGAGAAGATGCAGTATATTCCTTTCAGCAAGTCCTGGGCCTCCTCCCAGTGAGACATGTCCAGAAAACCTCTAAAGGGAGGCTTCCTAATCAGCTGTCCAGTCCACTTCCACTGACCCCATTCATTGAGGAGCTGAAGCTCTACCCTCCTCATCCTATATGAAGGCTGCTGTTCCTACAGGAAGACACTTGTATCTGGGATCTCCTCCTTTTAATCATGATCAATTATATTTGGGAGAAAAGTTTTAAATTGCTGCTTCTACTTCAACACGATCAATGAATAGGTGATGTCTCAGCAGCTACTGAGCCATTATTTAGTTCATTTTCCATTTTATAATGAGAAAACTCACTATAAGTCAGTCATTATTTAAGCAATACAATTTCTACATCAAATGCCACTTTTGTCTGTGAAAGTCATAACCATCTTGGTGAACACTGTATTCTGATTGGCTTTATGAAGATTACTGAAAAAATTAAATGAAACTAAATATGATCATGGTTTAATTTTAATTACGCCGTTTCAGGAGTTGAGACTCGCCAGCGAAGTCTGAGTAACCATGGCAACAAGGACTGCATTAGAACCTCAGTTTATGATCTACTGTAAGAGTTACAACTAAAACATCAAAGTACACTCTGTACATAGAAAATACATCATGTCCCAGGTATAAAATATAGATCACAGAATATTCCTAAAGGCCTCGCACTGCCTGATGCCTTCATTGCAGTAGGCTTAAATTCTGCTACTATTGCATCAACTTTAACTCAATATCTGTAAAATTGACTCGAGCTGGAGCCTTGTGTGAGATTTCACGTTTGCTAGGTTTAACCAAAACTAAGAATAAACATTTTTTATTAATGATAGTGCAGTTCAAAGATGGCAGATTAACCTTAGACTGGTAGATTCAACGTGAGCTTGACGTGTTCACCTTCACTGCAAAGCAGCCAAAAGCCCTTTTGCAGAACTTTTCTGTCACGTTTTACATAATGAATCCAAAATGCACTGGTTGCAAAGTTCACACCGGCCTCTGATCTTCCTGACACTGCATCACATCAATGATTATCTCACATCTCATTCACCGTTAAGGTTGCCATTTCAGGCTGTGGCTAACCTTACATTGGTTTTAATTTTGTCTGAGAAAATCTTGATATCGAGTAGGAAACTTGGCTTCGTAAATCACTTATTATTATCAGCCAATAAGGAGGGGGCTCAGAGAAGGCCCGCCTGCACGACTGGGCATCTGGTGAGGAGGACTTCTGGACGTCTCAGCGGGACGGTGTTCTGGACGTGTTCCACTTGGAAGGAGGTCTGGAGGTAAACCCAGGACTCGCTAGAGAGAATATTCCTCACAGCTGGCCCTAGGAACGCTTGAGGGGCTGGGAGAGGCAGCTGAGGGGGTGGTGGTATATGTGTGTTTGGGGGGGGGGGTCCAGATAAGCAGCAAAATACCTGATATCTGATACCACTACAACGTGCAGTGTTACCATGGAAACTGAGATAAAGCTTGTAGAAAACCTTAGATTTTGATTAAAACATGTACAAAAATGAAGGAAATTTAATGCTGCAGCTTTTGCATTTTGAACAAGGACTGTGTAATCTGTTTCTTTAATAAACCTGTTCTATGTTTTGGAATGCATCTGCCATTAAAAAGGAAAAAGAAAGTGTTTTTTTTTTATCTTGCAGTGCAGCTATCTTTGTAGTTTTCTCCACCTTCAGAACAGTGTTTCTGTCCTGGCGCACGCACACACAGCCCCTCCCTCAGGGTTTACACCCAGGGTGTGTGTGTGTCTCACATTCATGCACGGTGTCAGGAATGTGCTACCCTATAAGATCGATGCTGTCAGAGATTTCTCTTATTTTTCCTGGTGTTGCCATGGCCACTAACAGTAATTAGTTCAGGGGCTGCAGAGGAAACGTTCAAGAAAATAACGTGATCACATGTTGCAATATAAATACTTATAAAAAATCACTTACATATGTATACATTTAATTATTAATGTTAATTTGGTAAAACTCGTCAGTGAATGATGCTCAACTACCACCACTCGTTAGCTGTGGTGACCATCTTAGTTTGAGATATTTTACTAACAGAGTTGACTTCCAGTAATTAATGATAAAGTCTGAAACAATGCTGTCTAGTCTGTTAATGCTCAGAGTATCTGTTATTTCCCACCTTATCTACCTGTAATTTTGGTCTTGTTAGCTTCACAGTAATTCTAAAACAACCATGTGTTCCTATTTTCAGTCATGTGGCTGTTTTTGTTTGTTTTAAGCTTAGTCATAGTTTCTAGTTGAATCAAATAACATTTTTTCCTCCTTTTTCCAGACTGTTGCCATGGGAGTCCGACGTAACTGCCAGAGGTTTTAAAGGTTTTTAACAAGTCTGTCCTTGAAAAGCAGCAGCAGAGAGCGAATAATGAACCTTGCTGATAAACACAAACAGTAAAATCTAATGCAACTGAAAACATTAACAACCATTAATCTTAAAATAAAAATGACTGAAATGGAAAAGTTTCCCCAGTTTCTCACAATGAGTTGCCTTCAGTACTAAATTACAACCAAGTATCACTGAAAAAACAAACAAGTAAATAAATAGAGAAGTTTTTTTTTTGTTTTTGTGCCTGCAAGCACAAAAGTTTAATTCTAAAGGGTGGGGATGGAGAAAGGAAGATGACAAGAGGAAGAAAACAGGTATAAAGGGGATTGTCCCTGCCACACACAGCAGGGACAACATCACATTACATTACAAGCTACATTTAGCCACATATTCTATTTGGTTGTACATATAAAGCACTGTAGGAAAATCAACAGATGTTAACCAGCTGCACCCTAGACAAAGATGAGGCCCAAACCTTCAGAAATCTTTCTTTCCAAACTTTCTCACTGGGGGTAAAACACTTAAAAACAAGGATCAGTGGGCATCACAAACAAGAAACAGTTTCTGTTCAAAACAAATGAAAGTTCACAGTTATTCATATTCTTTTAACCAACAACCTCAAACTCAATGACCAGGATGCAGCCACTTTTTTTCCTCCAAGAAATGAAATAAAAAATAAATAATGTGTACAATTAAACAACATCAAAAAGAATATTTTTTTCTATCAATCTTGTTTAACTGTGAACATTTTGTAATAATAATGAATATGAACAGTGATAGGTTTGAGCCTACAGTGTGTTGTGAGTTTTCTCTAGTGCTTTTACAGACAACCAAACCTGATCTAAGCTTTACCATCAAGTGTCTGTGCCAATGTGCTTGAGTTAGCCTGTTTGTGGTGCAAGTCGCCTTCAATTTCCTGTTTGCTGCATCTGAGGGGGAAAGAAAGTCATTGTTAGATCAATCTGCTACAAATTAAACTGTAAATGTTCTTAAAAAACAAAATGACTACTGATTTTACTTTAAAAAAATACACCTAAGAAGTTACATGTGTTAAATAAAACGACTTAACTGATTCAATGTACTAAGTATCAATGAAACTAAAATAAAAAAATGGAAATTACCTAGAAAAACACATTTATCTAATTCAAAACAAGTCAAATTAAAAAAGTGCAGCAAAACTAGAAACTTTATAATCTGCACTACTTTCCAATTAAAGCCAAAGACATGAACACTTTAAGTCCACAACTTTAGATTTTGCTTCCTTTCATATTTCTACTTTTTAGAACAATAAATAAAACTTAATCGTTAGTAAATTGAGACATAAAAAAAAAAAGCTCAGCGTTTCCTCTCATCTTACCCTGAGCTTGGTCCATTTCCTGTCCTTTCATTTGACTGCAGGTCCAGTTCAGAGAGCAACTTTAATATATTCAGAGCAGCCTGTAGAGTTAAAAACAGCATTAACTATTCAACAGTATAAAAACAACTAAGAAGTTAGAAATTGTTCTTTACTTTTTAAAAAATCCAGATAGCTTGTTTGTTTTGAAGCATAGAAACTAAAAGGTTTTATTTGTTATGATAACCAATTAAATGATTTCTATTGTTAAATATTTAATTGCATGTGCCAGTTTCTTTACACTCAACTTATTTCTTTTTAAAGCTGGGCATTGCATAACATATCAGTTCATGCCTGCTTTTTATAGTTACTCAAAAAAACATCTCTTTTGGTAACTCAATCCTGATTTTCTGCTTCAGCTTTTCAAATAAACCAGACGTGTAACTCCTAAAACAGATCAACCGTGTTTACTGTTGAACACTTAGCTCAGATCAGATACATATTAAACTGCTACTAATAAACGCTGGCACTGAACAGATACCCAAAGAGGAAGTAGTTTAAATAAACAACCCGTTATTACAAGCAAGCAGATTGTTATTCTAAAAGGAAAAATTAACCTGTTGTCTTTTCTAGTGTGATGACTGATTCATATTTTCAAATAAAGGCACTGTTATTTTATTTTCAAGCATTTTCTTCCTTATGAAGAATTCTTTTCTGATAATTTCATCTAACTAACTACTGCATTTGCAGGATTATATGAATGAACTTTATTACCAACCATATCATGACAGGATTCTACATCTTTTCCAATCCCATGACTGATGAGTGGAGGCTGGGCGGAGCAGTTAACCAGTGACACAAACTCGTTCTTATTGTTTTTGGGAAAGTCTGTGTAATCCACCTGCAGAGGATATCCCAGACTGAAATAAACATGAACAAACAAATGCATGGCTCATCACATGCCAATTGTTGGTTACCTGCAAGTTCTGCACAGATGCAAGATAGCCGAGCTGCTCCGACGGCCTGGTGATGGGGCCGTGGGGCAGCTGGTTCAGGTTGTTTTTGTTCTTTAGGATAGTCTCGGCGGTCATGGATGTCCCAGCATAAAGCAGCTCGTTGGCAATCATGGCAGTGATGGTGGCCTTGCCTGGGTTGGGCACAGCTCGGCTGTAGTCCCTGGCCTGAGATCCCTGGCAGGCTCTGACTGCTTGGGCCACCTCAGGCACCATGGGCAGAATACCCGCAGGCAGCTGCTGGGTGCTGAGGTAAGGCATGCGGAAGTCCTCCTCTTTAGAACCTTCCATGAAAATACCATTTGTACAGTTAGCAGGTTTATATTTTAACCCAGAAGAGACTGTTTTAATAAACACCTACCCAACGCCACCTCCTCTACAGAACCCGGTTCAAAGAAGGTCACTTTGCGCCCGTCACTTGGTTTTTTCACAGGAGTCTAAACACACACAAAAAAATGATTTAACAAAATGTTCATCAACAGTAAATTGTCTGAAATATTTACTTGTTTTTCTCGATGAAGACCGAGTCGTACTTTTTCATCAGTTTTAAGAGCTGGTTTGGGAGGCTGAGGCTGAGGCACTTTATATCCTAGGAGTTCCAGCATTTTCTCTGCTGCGTTCCTCTTGGCCACCTTCTTACTCGGTCCCATCCCCTCTGCAGACTGGCCACACACAGTCACCTGGAGCAGAATATTAAAGGTAAAAATTAATTATAAGAAATCAGTAGGCAAAAAAAAGAGAAAACAGGAGATTAAACACTTTTTTTAAATCTTGCTGCTAGCACACCTAAACTGAAGTCGACTGACCTGCATGACGAACTCCCTGCGTCGTGGCAGGCCTCGTTCCGTAACCATGGCGTACTCGGGCTCCTTCTCCTTCTTAGCTTGTTGGATCTGAGCCAAGCGGCTGATGGGATTCATCCCCTGGCCATACTCAGGGCTGGTCTGCAGCTGTTGGCGTGATGAGTTAATCATTACTTAATGAGGAGGTTTTTAGGTCTGCTCTGACTCATCCCACCTCATGTTCTACTGGTACTTCACCTTGATGATAGATTTGGTTTTCTTTTTGATGCGCGGCAGCTTCTTTTCCACGCTCGGCATGTGGGGCAGCCGCTTCAACTCGTTCAGCACTGCCGCCGCTGCCAGCTTCTTGGCAATCTTTTTGCTTTTCCCCTCGCCTTCTCCCACGAACTCACCAACTGCAACACGGACTACAAAACTTTTCATGTGTGGAGGACCCTCTTCTTTTAAAACCTGAAAATAAAGACAACCCACCTGCTTCATGAACAAAATGCAAGGAATGTTTTATATTACCAACATAATCCTCCATCAGTTCAAACCTCAAAGTTGACGGGTAAGTTCCGCTTCAGAGATATTTCAAATACTTGACTAATTTCTGATTTGTTTAAGTTCTCCTCCTCAGGTTCACCGTTCATCTGTTAAAGACAACATTAAAAATGTAAAAAGTGTCTCTAAAACTGGATGACAGTTGTCTGGTACAGTTTCACGCTGTTTTACTCACCACTGGACACTGCTGCAGCACAGGTTCCTTCTGCAGCACTTTCAAAGCCTTGGCAGCGGCTTCGTGTTTGGCCATCTGCCTCGTACGCCCCTTCCCAATGAACTGCTGACCTCCAACAGAAAGCTCCATGTGGTAGATCATTGGTCCCACTGGAGGAAATGGATAGTAGTACCTGGACATATAAAAAAAAGATATTCTCCTTTTTTAAAAAGTATAGACAAAAGGCAAACACATTTTTCTGTCAACTCTTGTGACTTGAACTCACTGTTGCATAGAGCGCTGGTAAGGCCCAGGAGCCCGGACGTTGTAGTTAAAGTTTGGCGGTCTCATCCCCGGGTACGAGTCGATGGGTTTATAGTTAGGCTTTTTACCGAGCTTCACACAAAGAGCATTCAGCTCCATGGTATGTGTAATGCCATCCGCTGCAAGAACAACAATTAAATGATGAACACAAAGCATTAATTGGGAGGAAACGCAAACAGAGTTGGTGGAAGCAGCCCACCTGGGTTCCTGCCCATGCTGCGGGGTGTCCTCATGGTGGGCTTGGGAAGTGTTGTCTCAGAGAGAGCAGATGCAGCAGCGGAATGCTGGGCTTTCTTGATGCTGGTCCCCTCTGCCTCCCAGTGCTGATCTCCCAGCGTGAGCCTCACTGAGAAAATCTGAAACAGATGCATCATTTAAAGGATTCTGGTAAAACAACAGGTCAGCAATGACAAGATCTCATAAGACAAATGTAATTTTAGCCTTATACATAATATTTTTTTTTAATGTTTTCTTCTGTAATTTTAAGGAGAAATGTCTGTAGCAGAGCTTTTTTAAGCTGCCTTACAGGCTGTGGTAAGGTTTTTCCTTAAAAAAAAAACAAAAAACAGAAAAATTAGGAAAAACTAAATAATTGAGTATTAAAACAAATCTGTAAACTTAAAAACTAAATGATGAAAACAATATTTTTACAAAAAAAAAGTTTTATATTTTGGCATAGGAAATCTGAAAATATTACAAGCTTGAAATCAGACATAAGAGATGCCATTTAATTAAGTTTGTGGCAAACCATTTTTTAAATATATATATTTTATAAGACATAAAAACATGTACAATAGGTTGCCTTCAGGCCCAGACCTCCCTTGAAAAAGAGATCTGAGATCTCAACGGGACCTGCCTGGTTAAATAAAGGTAAAATAAAAAAAAATAAATAAATATAAAATCATTTTAAAAATCTTGCTTTGTTCTTGTGAACCCAGTTTCTTGTCTCAAGAAAAAGTGTATCGTAAAAATTCCTTGTCAGCATTATAAATAACTTTAAAATAACTTCTTGCTTATTTTACCTTGGAGTGAGCTGGTCCTTGCTCAGAAAGCAGTTTGTACTCAGGTTGAATCTTGTTGAAACGGGCTAACTCATTCACCAAACACATGGGTGTCTTCTCTTTAGGGTTTGCCATGTTAGATACTGAAACAAGACAAAAACACAACCTATTAAAGATGTAGTAAGTTGTAAAGACTCACAGCTTATAAACATTTGAAAGCAATACAATTAAATTAGGTTGATTAAAATAAATCAATAGAAAGAATAACCCACCTGTGGTGGTATTATAAGGGGTGGCAGAGCCCGCTGGGAGAGCGGAGGTCCTGACGGGCTGACTGGCACTCTCTGATGGTAGAGCACCTGTGGCACACGGGATGCTATAGCCAGTCTGCGGCTGCCCCAATTGCAGTGGGGCAGAGGCAGCAGGCACAGGACTAGCAGGACAGGAAAATTGGAGCTGAGACATCCTAGTTGCTCTAGCTTTGAAGGCTCAAGTCAAGATAGGAAATGTACAATGGGAGGGACTGTGGATTGAAGAGGTCTGAAATAAAGGACTGCCAGGAGGAGAGTCTGTAGGACAGAAATAAATATTCAGATATTCCAGTAACAGCATCTTGTAAAAATGACTGCATTTAAAACAATAGCAGCATTGTTTCAAAAAGTTCTTCACACACATCTTCATAAAACACAAATTTTGATGCAATTTATTGTGGTGTTATTTTGTGAATGTTTAGTTTAGTTCTGTTGTAATTGTAGTAATATGCTTATGATTCTGTAACTGACAGGCCACAAATTAATGCTCACTTGACCATTAACAATTCAAATTTGAAGTATAAAATACAGTGATCCTTGGCACCAATCCATTGGCTTGCAAACAGAAAGAGTTGGGCAACAAGCTTATTGTGTTTTGTTGAATTTAAAGTCTTTTGAAGTTTAGCGAAGAGCTGTAAAAGTCATAATTCTGAGTTATGTTCCTAACTACTTTTGTGATTGTTGAAGAATGTTGGACAGTGCTTGGAGGATTGTAATTACCAAAGTCCAAGATGCATTAGACCTCTTAAGGCCCTGTGACACTAACATTTTAGACAACTTGTAAAAATTTTTGTCTGACTTTGAGGATGTCTACGCTGAAGATGGACATTTAAAAAGCCTCTTTTAGACCTATACATACTGCAATACTAATTGATAGATCAACATGAGTTATTTAGTCTTTTTACCCCCATTATTTGGCATAAGTTCTCAGATAGATAGATAAAGTTAGTAGTACAGAAGTTAAAACAGGGGCACAATTAAAGCAGAGATGTGCAATGCATAATTTAGACAAATTTGCCTTTTATTTGGAGGTCCAAGCTCAGTTTGTGCAGAATATCACTACTCTGGTTAACTGGAGATAGTTTTGTGTTTGCAATTTTGCCATTTGTTGCAGGCCTACGTACAGGGTAAAGATAACTCAACTTAAAAAGAAAATCACTATAATGGACTGCACCTGAAATAAATTGGCTTTTAAACTTGGTGTTAAAAGAGCAACATCAACCGGTATGCTAGCTAGTAGTTAGCCGATGCACACAAGGATAGAAAACTCTCAAAATCAGTATCTGTGAGCTGTACATCAGACACCTTCCGTATTTCAAATGATTAGACAGCCTATGTGTAACTGACATCAATGTCAATACCCAAACTATAATGTTATCTCCAAATTAAATTAGGCCGTCAGGGTTTAATCCGAGCCACTCTTCGGACCACGTTAGCAAACCAGCTTGCTCTCTCTGTAGAGGCGCCGGTGCATCCATCTTCGCAACAAAACAAAGGAAAACCTTTTCAAAACGATGCCGTAATGAAGGCAAACTTACAATTAAGAGGTAGCAGTGATTGACACCAATTTAACCACCTGGTTAATTCGTTTTATACTGATTTACCGGTCAGCGAATACAACAGAAGCCGGTGTTGTTAACACTAGACAGCTAGCGAACAGAGACAGGAGGTCGGCGTACTAAAATAAATAAAAAAGGCCTTACCTCGTCGCTCCTTTTCTGTGTGTTTTTGTTACTCCATAAGAAATTGTGGTTTAATGTCGTTCGCTTCAGATGACAAGTTCTAAGCGCTATTTTATCATCAAAATCTGGGCAGAGAGGAGGTGAGCATTGGGAGGACAGGGCAAACACTAAAGAGAATAGCACAGGCTTGATTTTTCTCCCGGAAGTGACATCATCAGACAGGAAGTACTTTACAAATTAAAATTTCAAAATAATTCAGGCAAAGATATCAAGCAACATAAAAAAAGAGAGACAGAAAGAGAACATGTTCAGAATTTTATTCTGGTTGCATCAGTAAGACAAAAAAACAAAACCAAAGGAAAGAAAAAAACACAAGTTAGGCAGAACTAGTATTCCAAATGGTATAAAAATGCACACATAAATCACTAAGAAGCTCATTATTTAAGCCAATAAATATAAAATTGGTGGTGATTCACTATAAAATATTGCTTCTACAGTCTATCATTTGAAAACTTCACAACTTAAAGATAAGGTTAGTTAACTGAGGTGAGTGGTTCCATTCAGGAGGTCACTGGTTGTAAGCCTGACAAATATTTAGAGAGTCTCTCAGCATCAAGTCGCGCAAACGCCACAGTGCGTCCACCATGGTGGTGTGAGCTCCTTTGCTCTTCAGCCAGTGGGCTGGAAGCCGACTCTCCTGTTCTTTGGTCAAGTGAGCGTCTCGTCTCTGAGCTGTTGAAGAAAAAGATAATCTTCATTAAATCACAACAAAAACTGTCCAACTTTCTTTTTTAATAAATGATCAGATTGATGTTTACACATATGCACACACAGACAGACATACAACCATTTAATAGATAGAAAAAAATCATCACCTTTGAGTGTTTGGTCCCACTTGCTGACAGTGCTAGTCTCTGCATTTAATCCCTCAATGTACTTCAGGTAGGCCTCTGAGTGGAGCACCCTTTGTGTTTTTGGAGGCGGTGCCACAAACATGGGAGTGGTGGGTTGCAGATGAGACGGCTGGCCCTGTCCTGGATACGGTGGAGGAGCGTGTTGTCCTGGACTGAACATCCCAGGCTAAAAGTAAAAATATTTTTTTGGGTAAACTAGTACTCTATGCAGAATACACCCATACATGATTATTTGGCTGTTTCAAATAGTCTAGCTTTTATTCACTATATGGCTTTCCTCACAGCAGACTAACTCTTACGCTAGAAAAAAAACTTTCCTCATCACCGGGGTTTTACTTTATTTAAACAAAAGCATTTTCTTTCTTGTGCTCACCTGTTGCATAAAATTTCCTTGTCCTGGACTTCCTGCCATGCCGTTCATACCTGCACCCATCAATAAATACACAATTTAGTTTGGACAGATTTTAAAATGAAACAACAAAAAAAATGAAAAAACTAAACTGCTGAGTTTATGTTAATCAGTTAGTCAATGAATATCAGTAAAATGATAGTGATATGGTATCAGTTTTGTCATGCGTTACATGTTTGAATGTGGATATTTATGTGGTTTTTTTGTACGATGTGTGAAATGAGATTTATTGCGAGTTTTGACAGATCACTGTGTAGCTCAGGCTGTGCAGCCCGAGGACCAGGTAAACCCCTCCAGCAGGAGAGACACGACTGCATGTGACTGAGCAGGTGTGGCTGGGACAGTGGGCCCTTACCCTGATGAGGCATGCCAGGGTATCCAGGCATAACTTGCTGGAGATGGTGAGGAGACAGGTGAGGTGGCATTGGGGCCACACTCAGCAAACCCTCATGGGGGCCCTGCATGGGCATGTAAGGTGGGCCGTAAGCTCCCATCATGCCTTTGGGAAGAGGGCGAGGAGAGCACAACACATTCATGCATAAGTTACATGCAGCTGACACTAAACATGCACTAAAACTACTACTTAAAGTGGCCCTTTTCACACATTGACCCTAATATAGTAAAACTTTAAATTATTACATTTAAATTGATTTTAAACTTTTTAAAATAATAGATGTCTCTAAAATGTAGCGATGGATACAAAATGTATGTTTATTACTTAAAATTTAAAAAAAAAGTTTTTTAAATCGTTTGTTATAACAAACCCATTACTATTATCTTCCAAAAGGTAAAATATTTTTCACATTTCCACAGAACCACGCTTAAAATGATCTGATCTAATGCTTTAACAACATTTAATTAAGTGGTAATCTGATCTAAATAAATTAATTGAAGTGGAGTTAAGTTTTTTTTAAATTCTCCCTATCAGGCAAATTAATTAAAACAGCTGACCTCCAGCTAAGGTTAGCTTAGTGTAAATTGTTAAAAAGCTCACATAAATAGCACCTGAAGATACCGAGGGTTCAATGTGTGAAAGTAGCTGACAAAACAAATGGTTAAAAATGTATGAATGTTAAAAAAAAGTATATTAAATGAAGAATAAAAATGCATTCATGGTTACAACAATCATGCAGTCAATGTCGTGCAATATCACACATAAAGCAGATGATAATGAAAATATAAACATAAAATCTGTAACAGCTTTAAAAGGAGGAAAGAAATGCTTTCAAAATGCAGCAAATGCAAACAAAACCAGGTTTAAAAATGTTTGGAAAATGAGAAGATTATGTTTTTTTTTCAACAGTCCAGCCTCACTTTCCTGCTGCCTTGTAGCCAAACACTCGTGCTGTCTCTGAGAGGGGTTACCTGACACAGGTGTCATGGTCTGGTTTATCATTCCCATAGTGCTAGGCGAAGGCACCACCCCCATCAGTGCCCCTACAGGGGTACCTGCTCTAGGGGAGCCGTGCTTGAAGAATGGCCTGTCGCGCTCTTGCTGCTCCACTATTTTGGCTGCTCGCTCTGAAACGCACAGAAATAGGTTTCCAGTTGACTTCAGCGCACGCAAAACCAACTATTGATCCTGCCTGTGGCTCACGAGAATTCACCTTCATACTCTGCTTTTTTGGTAGCTTCGAGGTTTCTCCACTCTGTGCCGACCAGTCGACTCAGCTCCCCGAAAGAAAAATCTGGGTGTCGAGCTTTAATGACTGCTCGCATTTCACTGCTGAACAGGATGTAACCACTCATGTTGATCTTCCTCTTGGCTCCTTCCTTCTTCGCTAATCCCTTTATCTTAGGAGTGGCCTTTATGATAAAGCAGACAAGCAACAATAATGTAAATATTTCTAGCAGCAGCAGAGCCTTTAAATACAAGATGTTTTTTGTTAGGTTAGTGTGTGGATACTTGGGAAGGCGTGTAAGGCATCATATCCATGTCGCTTGACAGAGAGGTTTGCATCTGAGGCAGTGAAGGTGTTGATGGACCGTCTTCATCTTCATCCATTTCTTCCATGTCATCATCGGCATCCTCCAAGTCTGCCAGTTTAACCTCAAGCTCGCCAATTTTTTTGTTCAAAAAGGGCGAAGCTTCCTTTTGTGGCACAATCAGTTTCCTAAAACATTTATCAAATGAAAGATGACACTCAGACTGGAACAGAAAGGATTGTTTTACAACAAAGCAATCACCCTGTTGAACTCACAAACCTGAAGTAAAAGACTTCATCCTCGAGCACTTTGGACGAATATGAGAAGCGTTTCAGCCCCTTGAACTTTTTCATTTGTTTCTCGGCCTCGTGGTATCGGCTCTCACACAGCAGGACGTCGTCCTCAGAATACTCGGTCGGTCTGCATGACAGGTAGTCCTTAAAGCAGGATACCACACATTTGCCTGGAGGGCAGACAGGCAGAATTAAGCTTGTTAATTAAACTGTTCTCTCACACAATCTGAGGTGACAAGGCCTGTAATTTAAAGCAAAATTACAAAGTGGCTGCAAAAACAGGTGTCTAAATCATAGCATGTGCACTCTGTTTAAAGAAATATACAGATATATTTTAAACAGTGTCAGTGAAATACCTATGACGCAAGTCATGGGCAAACTCTCCTCCAGATGACTCAGAAAGACCTCTCTTTTGTAGAACATCTTTGTTGGTTCGTGCTCAGTCTCCTCAGGATGAATGAAAATGGGTCCAAAGAAGTAAGTAGTTCCATTCTGTACCCACAGCTTTTCTATCCTGCAGAGCAGACAGAGGACAGATAGTTAATAAGCCTATTTTCTAAAAACACCATCAACATCATTTGATTTGATTTATTTTTCTCTAGTGAAATGTACTTTCACCAACCTGGCAACCCGAGGTTTTGACAGACCGTGTGATCGGATGTAAACACAATCCCCCACTTTAAACCACAAGTTGTTGAAGTGTAGCTGCTCGTAGTGCTGGCTGCTGGGCTCAGAGCCGCTCATCTCCATCGGGACATCTTCCCTCTCCTAAATGAATTTGTGTGCACACACAGAGGAAGTGTTTGCAGTTTCACCATCTTTTGTACTTGGAAAGTAAAACTCCTTTGTCACCCAGCTCAGCATCAAAACATGCGTGTCAGCAGTCGAAACATTAATTAAGCCTCTGTAGTAAAGGGAAACTGATAATGTTTGGCTTAACTTAAGCAACAATCCTCTAAGGATTTGATTTTCCTTTTAGCAATACCTATAGGATTATTATTTACATCTAGCCTAACTGTGCAGGCTACATGGTTTTAAGTGTAGCTCAATATTAATGTAAATTATCAGCAACTAATAATTGAAAAAACAACAACATTTTATTCTGTAATGTGTTCAACTTTATGAAACATCTCACCTTGTCCACAAAACTGCCACTGTCTATGTATGACACGGTTAGTTTCTCCAGGTCAGGCTTGACGAACATTGAAGCAACACGGACCACGGGAAGTGGAACCTCCCGAGGTACTAACTTCACAGAACTTTCAGGCATGGCCCAGATTTTGATCTTCTTGAAGGACTTATTTCTGGCAGCGTAGCGTGACTCACACACATAGACATCCTCAGCTTTAAAGCCCTCAGGCTGCATTTTGAAATAATCCTGCATGAACCAGAAATAAACTCAGTTAGTATGGAATTCTTGAATTTGATGAAAACATTGTTGCTATAGGTGGTAAAGTTTGGAGAGGTGCCTTACCTTCACACAAATGACCACACATTTGCCCAAAACTTTGCTGAAGGGTGCTTTGTTGTAATAGTCGCTCTTGAAGACCTCTTTTTCCAGGAATTTTCGAGTAGCCAGGTGAAACGTCTCGCTGGGTCTATAGAACCAGCAGCCATGGAGCCATTTCCCACCTTCAGACACAAAGCCACGAAAAAAATTTTATTAGAAAATTTACATTGGTCTAAATTATTCAGCACACTCTAACATTTAAAACATAAATGCTATAATATCCATCCTCAAATGTTTTAGCAGAACCTTGAAAACACGTTTGAAGTGGTAAATCAGAGCAGCACAACAGTACCTAAAATCTATTTAAATATGCTTTTTGAGACGATAAAACTGTGAGACAAAATCACTTAGATAAACAAAGCAGAAATCTAAAGTTGGGCATAAATTTGTTGCAAAACGAGACAAAAAGCGACAGTTTCTTCAATATTCTTCTAGTGTGTAGTTTATAACTAAAGCTACAAGCAATTAAGAATGTGTAAAGACAAACATATACTTAAAGTAAAGCAAATATTGAAAATAGTGGTTAACACATTCTGTATTTACTGTACATCTTAGATCAAAATTGTTATTTTTTAAGGGTAAATAAATTGCTAGAAAGGTAGAAAATGTGTTACCTGCTTCATCTTCCCACAAACGTTCGATACAGACAATATGAGGCTTCAGGTTTGGTTCTGATGGCTCCACATAGACAAACTCTCCCACATGGTAAGTCCTGTTTTCAAAGCTGAGCTCCTGAGTGTACACACGCTGCGACTCGGAATCGGATTGCCACTCCTCTTTTGGCAAGTCCTCTTCTTTTCTGTCTTCTACACAGGAGAGGTGAAACAGATCAAATGACAATATTTGTAATGGTCTTCACACCAGTGGTACCGTGCCAAAAGTTCACCAACCTTTGTTTTCCTCCTCTTCTGCTGTTTTTTGCTTATCCTCCTCGATCTCTCTGGGAATCTTCTCCCTCTTTTCTTGCTCTACTTCGTTGTGCAGGTGCTTTGCTGAGAAGCTGAGCGCAGAGGAGAGTAAAATCTCCCCATTCTTACAAAGCTCATCTCTGATCCTAATGAAAAACTGCTGAAGCTCCACTGCATCCTCAAATGCCTCAGAGTCTGTCCTGCAAATCCAGAAAAAGATAACATCCTGTGATAGAGCTTTTCAGTTATTTGTTTGACCTTTTGTTGCATCTCTTTTCTTGTTTTACAAGGCAGAAGGATCAATCTAAGTCTCGTCAAATTCTTTCCTCTTGACAAGAAATACATGGCTGTGTACAGGCTTGTCTTTATATTTGTGTACTGTTTTCAATTTTACTGTATAAATAATCACAATTTTTAGTTAAAATTTAGAAAACTAATTATAAGCATATAAATAAATCAATAATTATCCATTGAGATATTTCAAAATAAACATTATTATAATAGTAGTACAATCTATCTTTTATTTCCAAACACATTTTTCAACTTGTTTCCTGGATTATATCAGTGAGTGAACAGAGTTGCTTGGAAATGTGTAATATGAACAGCATCGTCCCATCTGCACCAAGCATCAGTTTCATATAAAGCTGCACAAGAGAAAAATAATGCATTTGGAGGGAAGTTAATCCACTTTATAACCATTCTATACACTCATCTCTATTTTCTATTTCTGTAGTTTTAGATTTTTTTTTCTAAACCATGATTTATTGGATAAAGCCCAAAACAACTTTTTCAGAAGAGCTGCCATACCTGTGCAGCCTCCTCGCCTTTTCCAGCACTTCAAACACGTGCTCCTGGAAGACATCCAGCCTCCTGTAACGACCGCGCTCCACATTTATCCTGATGATGTCAAAGTTGAGCGGTGGCTTTTCCGGGGCAGCTGGATCCACAGCGGGAATCTCAGCCAGCGAGTCGCTGTAGCATCGTCCCTCTTCGTCCTGGTGGCCCATTACAGACACAAACAGATTCCTGATGAGCTCTCGCACCAGAGATCCCACAGCAGGAGGACCAGAGTCGTCCCCTCGCTCCTGCTGCTTTCGCGTCTCCAGCAACACTCGGTGCAACACCAGAGCATCTCGATAGATCAGAGACTCGGGCTCATTGTAGATGCAGGCATTGTTGAACATGAGGGCAAAGTCTTCAAACAGAGCTTCGACATCTTGGTACCGGCCTGCTGCCATATGGCTTCGAATGCGCTCCATGTCGATGGGTTTCTTGATTGTGGCGTAGTAGTCAGGCAGCTCGGCACGAGAAGGCAGACGGAGGAATATTGTGCTTAATCGCCGACCTCGGCTGTCGGTGAAGTTTCGCACGGCATCATAGAGCTCATTTAATTTCTGCTGAAGAGGAGTGAGGTATTTGGACTTTTTTGGAGAAACACCACTTTTTCCTAAAACCAAAAAAAAAAAAGTAATAGACTGAGCAGAAAGCAAATCCAAACAAAATCGAAAAACTACAATAATACCTGTGCAAAGTGGAAATAAATTTCTAAAAAGTGGGGTTTTATGTTTAAAAAAAAAAAAAAAAACATGTTTAAAAAATAAGGTTATGGAATGAGACAAAGTTTTGGCTGCACTAGAACTAATTCTTGTAAATAAAATGCTAACTTATAACAGAAAAAATTATTAAATTTGCTTTCTGCCTAACATGCATGTGCATACTTAAAAAAACAATGGAGTAAATGCACTCCAGTATGTCTAACAAAAAGTAACACTTACTTAATTTCAGCTTAGGGGATCCCACATCCTCCTCCTCCGGTGGAGGTCCCAACTCTTTACGCTTTTCTTTCAGTATCTTCTCCAAAACGTTTGCATCATTATATACCTACATAAACAATTTGTCGTTTTAGAAATGCACCATTTATGAAGTAATAAAGCAAAAAGCTGAATGTTTTATCCTGAGAGAAGTCATAAAGCAGACCTGAGATCCTTCTTCGTTATAATGCCGAGCATTGCGGAACATTAACTTCATGTCTTCTAGAAGCTCTTCCTCTGTGGCGTAGCGTTCATTCCGAATTTTGTACTCGATGGTTTTCAGGTCCATTGGTTCGAGAATGACGTTATAGTAGTCAGGGTAGTCCTTCTTGGATGGTTTAACAGTAAAAAGATCACAGAGACGTCGATTGGTAACTGCCTCCTTGGCCTCAATCACAGCAGCATACAGGACTTTCATCCGGTTCTTTTTGACATTTTTCTTATGGCTGGACAAAAAATAAAAAAGATAAAAAATACAAAAACAGATAATGGGAGAATATTTGCTTCTAAAACTACCATAGTTACTCCTCAAACCTTTTCCTTTTGACGCTCCCAGCATCAGATGATAAAATGCTGTCGCCATCTTCTTCATCTCTCCTCACAAGTTCCCTTTTCTTTGCCTAGACGAATGATTGAAGAAACACTTTTAGTTTTTGTTTTGCTCATTCTCTTAAACTAATTTAGGAATTAAACATATTCCAGCAAAATAAAAAATTAATAATTTCCATGTCTTTACCTGCATAATCTGCTGAAGCCTGAACGCTCGTTTGTAAATGCTGGAGGTTGGCATGTTGTACCGCTTTGCGTTCTCAAACATCATGGTGAGGTCCACCTCTATTTGTTCCACACTTTCATACTCTCCATTCTTCATCTTAGCCCTATAAATCAAAAAAAGTTTTTCAAAACATACTTAACTCTGTAGAACATAAAGTGAATTTTTGCTGTAACTTTACGGTACAACTTTTCCTCACCTGATCTGCTGCAGAGAAATCGGCGCTTTAATCTGCTGATAGTAATCAGGATACTCTCTGCGAGAAGGCAGTTGCTGAAAAGGTTCAGAGAAAACTTGTCCCTGGTTGTTCCTGGCTCCCCTTACAGCCTCGTAAAGTTGGAAGATGGGGTTGCTCATCTCCATACTTGAACTCTGGCTCTCAGCCTCTGACTCGCCCTCGTCGTAGCACACGGATCCTTCAAATGTATATAAGACAACAGTTTACTATTAATCACCCGCATGAAATTTCTCTGAAACTAAAGCAAAGGACTTACCTGAAAGGACAGGGTCATCCTCACTCTCTGAACCGTACTGAGGAGCAACGCCAGATAATCGATCGCACTGCCCAGATCTTCGATTTCTGAAAAATACAAACATCTTTGTAAATCAACATTTTTTGTTCAAAAATAATTTGTAGTGGTACAAAAATACATATCTGTAAAGACCGGTTAATACAGCAATTTAGGTTCAATACGCATTTGTATAAAACAATACAGGTTTTTATATATATATATTTTTATTATTTATGTCTTCTTAAAGGGGACCTAATATACAAAATTCACTTTTTAAAGGTTTTTTTACTCAACTTTGGGTAAGTACTTAATATAAAAACAGTCCTAGGACCAAAAAAATGCACCCAGGGGTATATTTACTCTAAGTAAATGTATTTTACATGTATTTA
>JARVGW010000682.1:11104854-11127095 GCA_031762495.1 Anablepsoides rubrolineatus | reverse complement strand
AGTCAGAGCAGGCAGAACTGGAAAATGGGAAATTTTATTATCTGAGAATTATTTTGTGTATTAAATTGAATGAACATAGTCTGGATAGCCCACAGACATACCATAACATTTTCTAGGACCCATAATTGGTCTCCTTTAAGATGCTCTGTATTGAAGGCTCAGAGGATCTATGTTTAACTACTCCACCAGTGGATCTGCATTGTCGAGATCAGATCCACTGAGAAACTTGCTGTTTCAGCAACATTTAATTTAAAAACTGTAACTTAGACGGTTAAACAAATGTTCCTAATTAATTACAATAAATTACAAGTTAAGAAGGACATGGAAATGTCTCTTTAATGTATTGAAAAAATATTAATCCTTGACACTAAGGTATCAAACCAAAGAGAATTGTGAATTTTCTGTATCGTTGCACCCCTAATAATTAGTTTGTTTGTTTTTTTAAATCAAAACACTCAATTTTCATTTTTTTGTACCTGATGCGAAGGCTAGATTTAGTAGGTTCAGCATGTTCGAGTTCAGTTTTGCGTTGGATGAAGACTTTCTTTATGGTGTTAGCATCCTGTGAGATAAGAAAACAATCAGTGATATTCAGAGTGATGCAATGCACTCAAGAAGAAAAAACAAAAATAAATAAATTTACCTTAAAAACCTGAGATCCTGGTTCATTGTATGTTTTGGCATTTTTGGCCATCAGGTCAACATCCTTGGCCATAGCATTAACAGTTTTATAGTATCCAGTCTGTGGACATTAAAAAAAAAATATTTGTGCCGTTTAGACTACAAAACCATCAAAAAATATTTTGGTTTTCAGAATAACGAACATCTGTTTGGGAGCGTGGTGACTACCTGTATCCGCTGAGCGATTGCTCTCAGATCTATTGGATCCTTTATAATGGCATAGTAGTCTGGGTAATGCTAGAAAAGACAAAATGATGTCAGTAAATAATAATAATATTATAAACAGATAAAAACAAAACAATACAATATTAGCTTTGGATTAAGCATATTTTGTTTCAAGCACTGTATGTCTTGTTTTTCTGTGGCATAAACTATCTAAACATCTACATCTTTGTAACAGTTTAGATAATAATTTTTTTTGAGATTTACCACTTTAGAAGGCAGTTTTTGGAAGAGTTCACTGACTGTTCGCCCTGAGGGATCGGTGTGGGATACTATAGCCTCCAACAGTTGCTCCAGCACTTCTTTCAAACTGCTAGCTGATGTCTGAAAGAGAAAAATACAGATTTACTGTTCAAAAGAAAAAAAAAGATTTTAATTTTATGATTTACGCATTTAAATTAAGTTTGAATGACAATATGAAGTTAATATAAGCAACTTGTGAATACAAAAACTTACCTCATATTCAGCTCCTGGATTGTCCACCACATCATCACCATATTCATCTTCATCATCGCCATCTCCAGGCTGCACAAACTCATTCCTTGTTTGCAAATACACTCCCCACAGCTTACATGCTGCTTGATACTCCTCACTGTCACTCTGAAGGATTAAACAAAAAAAGAGAAAAACATTCAGTTCAGACTGAACACCATTAAATCAATATTTACGTTTCTACCTCACACCAAAGTTTTTACTTTCTTACTCAAACTTTCCACACAAATCATATTTTGGTGGTCAGGAACAATCAAAATGAGTAGCTATAGGAGGTTTAAACATGATTTTAAAAACATGTACAGGCTTCTTACAAGATTAATGAATGCCTTAAAAAAATAATCTCAAATAATCTCTACCTTGTAGAATGATCGAGCATTATTAAACATGAGTTGAAAATCTGCAGTAAGCTGCTCCACATCGGTATACTCTTCTGACTTCAGTTTGTACTGAATCTTTGTCATATCAATTGGCTGGGAGATCACTCCATAATAATCAGGCTGATTCCTGCAAAATAGAAAACAAGACTTACTTCACTTGTCTTTGTTCACCATTATACAGAATCACAGTACATGCTTTGTTGTAATATATTGTGTTGATGCCATTATCTTGTGCAAATGACTAATTTTCAACAAAAAATGTAATATTCTTATGAAATTTTAAATGTACTATTTTTATGGAATATAGAGTATTTTTACAGTACGTCATCATCAAGCATGATTGCAAATACCTCCTTTTTGGCACCCGAAGAAAAACTTCACAAAGTTGCCTCCCATGATGATCCTTGTAGTCTTTGACAGCATTGAACAGCTCATGACAAACAGCAATCTAAAAGGTAAAGATAAAAAAATCCCAATTACAACTTCCACATGTCAGCTGGAGACTTTTGTCTTTCATTAGAAAGAAAAGCGTGTTTTACCGTATCAACAGGAGGAACATTGGAAATTTTTCTTCTTTTTCTTCCACTTCCAGGAGTCGAGGATGAATTATCGTCGTGGTCTCCCCCACCGCTGACGCTGCTGCAGGGAGAAGTGGCTCGTCTTCGCTTCGCTGACATCCCGTTGGATGGTTTAACAGGCTAACCGCTAGCTAAAAAAAGTAAAAAGAAAAATAAATAAAAGGAAAACAAAAACTAAAAACTGACATCAATATTTCATTATAAAGAGTACGCTAGTTATTGATAATGCCCCTATCTATACCAAGGCTAATACTAAAATCACTCAGCGAGTTAGCGTCCCTAGAATGTATGAAACAAAGCAAACTATTAGCATCTTGTTCCAGTTCACTCGCTTTTTCTTTATTAATGCACTATTTTCCCCTAATTAGTCCATAAAAACATGTAAATATGGAAGACTAAGAAAAAGCACTAACGTTCAAATAGATAGCTTACCAATTCTCAGCAACTTTTTCTGTAATTCCCTGAGCTAAAAATGTGAAAAAGCTAGCGTTCTTTGAAAGCTCCAACCCGGAAGTTAAGGTTGTGTTTATGATAAAAAAAACAAGGTTCTCGATGTAGGGCTGACCCCTGGAGGTTAGAAGCAGTAATGCACACAAGAGTATGTGTACTAAAAAAGTACTCTACTGAAAGACTGATGCATTTAAAACTTTATGTATAGGCTAACTCAGTAGGCTACTTTGCATAGTTTTAATAGCCTTTATAAAGTATTCCTTATTCAGTTGAAAATATTACACTGTCTAGTGAATGACTTTTGGCTAAACATATGCAAAAGGAATATATTTTGCCATATATTTCTGTACTTTTTAAATACTTTTCTAAATAAAAAATATTCATATATTTTTAAATAAAATCTATCCTAAACCTAAATTTGAAATTCTACCAAAAAAAGTATTTTGTTTGTCGGTGAATATAAGGAATTAATAACTGTAAATAAATAGGCTTGTTTTAAAAGCAACTATGCAAGTACACTAAAAACAGTGTATGTATATATTGTATTTAATAGGGCTTTTTAAATTAAGTTAAATATTTTTGAAAAGTATAAAATGTAAGACCAAGACTCAGAGCACACTGCAACAAAATTAACACTTTCACAGTCTGTGAATGTCGACTACAATTTCTACTACTACTACTACTATTAATACTACTACTACTACTACTACTACTACTACTACTACTAATAATAATAATAATAATAATGATGATGATGATGATGATTGTGAGCAATTCGTTTTTCTATTATTTTTTTCTATTTTGACTTTTTGTTTGAATTAGAAAGCACAAAACAACTTCAGCTTAAAATCTGGTTTGTAAAAAGTTTGGCAAAATAGAGAATGGGAATACAGTAGGCGTTATAGCCTACCAGATTTGTGTGGAAGAGAAAAAAAAAGTTATATTTTTTTCTTCTTTTCTGATAAAAAAAAAAACAAATCTTCTAGGACATTTAATCATTGCAAGGAAAGCCCTCGGCTGTTTCCAGGTTGCTCCAGAAGCCTGCTGCATCCTCCACTCTGATATGTTGTGCCTGTTTTGAAAACCCGCCTTAAAACTGTGTGCAGAACCTGCGCACAGACCTGCGCCAGATTGAGAATCACAGAGGAAAAAAAAAAAAAAAGAGCAGATGTCCGAGAAGAACAAAAACACCACCTCCCATCTCAGCTCGACGGAAAAGAGAGAAGCGAAGGGGGAAAACATCGCAGCTCGGGGTTTTAAGGAACAGCACGTCCGCAGACACGTCTGGTTTTCTTGACGTCAGGAGCGCATCCAGCGCTGCGCACGAGCTCAGCAACCACATCTCACCCAGAGGGAAACAGAGCTCCGCACAGCCACAGATCGCCATTTAGGTACGTTCCTTTTCACTTTATTTATCTCAATCTAATCACGCCAGACTCTTCCTTTAAAAAAAAAAAAAGAGGGGAAAAAAGTGCGCCTTTTTCCCCCGGTGCGCTCCCATCATCATCCAGATCCGCAGCCTCCTGATTGAACCTAAAGATGCGGCATACATTTGACTGCCATACCCTTGAGCAGTGCAGCACAGTCTGTACACCCACACTGCCTGTTTTTTCTAACAAATAAACATTTCAGGACTTGGAAAAGCAAAAGGCATGTTTTCATATTTGGTGCAGAGAAGCAGTTTTATTCCCCCTCCTGCTTGTCATTCACGCCCTGCTGCCTTAATGCAGAGCAGGTTGTCAAACGACACTCAAAGGAATTCAGTTTCCACTTGACAAGACCTATTCAAATTTATTTTATTCTAATATTCTCTTTAAGGCATTCTGATTGTTAGCAGCTTCAGATGTTAAATATAGCACAAGCCCCCTCTCATCCCCCCTCCAGCTTGTAACTGCCCTCACTGACCATGCGTTTAGGTTTTTCTTTTTTTTTCTTCTTTTTTTGCCGCCTGCTGTTGGCTCACTTTACTTTAAAGCTGTAATTGGTTGGTATTTATTGATTCAAAGTGGCTGTCAGCAGAGAGGTCTGTAGTTATTGTGTGCCACTTTTTTATGAGGTCACAAAATGAGTGTGGAACTATTTTTATCCTGATCTGTCTCATCATTTTCAGCCCAGCATCTTTTCACTAATTTATTTGTTTAATAATAAGGAAACATGAGAAAATTTTACAAAAAATAAAGGGAGAAATTACAGACCTACAGCTTTTTGATATTTGTTTAAGGAAAAATCCAAAAGCAATGAAGAAATCCTAAAAGGTGTCAATTGAGGGCCACTCCTGTTTTAAAGGTTTCTCTGCTCCAACATTTTGAATGAATAAGTGATTAATAGGCACCTGCAGAACTTTAAAAAAGTGATTCAGTCACTGAATTAGGCAAGGAAACTAGTAAAACATGCAGGATAATGACCCTTGAGGACCAGGTTTGGACACTCCTGCTCTAAACCAACAGAACCAGAATCACGGTGTGCAGCCATCTGGCTTCAGATTGATAGCGTTTTGCAGTCCAAACCTTCAATCACTTTAGCAGTTGGATGTAATTTTCTTTCAAATATTTATAATATTTTACTTCCTTATTGACACATTCATTTAAACAGTTGAAAATCACTAAATTCAGTGTGGTTGCATTTAGAAATACTTAGTTAACTTCAAACTTTGACCCTGTTCCTTTGTGCAGCTGTAGTGTGGCGAGTTCGATCAGCATTGTAGGATGCCTCTTGGAGAGGATGGAAACGGATGGAAAAAGAAGACATCGGACATCAAAGAACATTATGACTTCAAAGAAGTCCTTGGAACGTAAGTGGAGAAGATATTTGTGGTGTTTGTGGACTAAAGCTGCCCTCCAGAACTCTATTGGAACTTTTTACAGTTAAATTGCGTGTGAGTCGGACTAACTAAATATCCATCCATCAGTTATATCTGTCCAGTCGGGTAGAAAATTGGTATCTAACTGTTGGACCAGATCAGGAAATGTTAAAATATGACATCAGTGCCACTGATCTGGTCACGCTTAAAGCATTTCTGAACTATTCCAAAACAGTTTTCTAACCTACATAGAAAAAAACAGTTAATAGAACAAAGATGGGGGTTTCCATCCTATCAGCCCAGTCAGGGCAGTAAAATGTGAGCCTGGACTCTAGAGATTTTGACTCAGACATATTTTGTCTCTGTCACCAATGAGTATACAGACTCTGCTGTGGACTCTCTCTCACCACACAAAGTCAGTCAGCTGTCCTCTGTGTAAAATCCACTTTGATAGTTGGATGGAACAGTTTAGATTTTATAACTATATTACTAAAATGAACTTAGCTATAAGTCTTTAATAAATGAAACAGATGCAAAAAGGTGCAGGCCTACTAAGACATAATAAAAACAAAGAAAAAAATAACATGCATCCTCCTTTTACAGGACTAACGTATAAAAATCACATCTCTTCTTGGATCTTTGGTCACAAATCTCAATAATAAAAAAACCTGCCAAAAAGCATATCCCTAAGACATTGCTTCTGGAAATAAGTTTTATAAAAACAGGTCTTTTTGGTCACCTGGTAATAACAGAACAACAGCAATGGTCAGTACAAGTATTTTCAATTTAGACTTTCTCAAAGATTAGTGCAAATTTTCCAAAATAATTAATTGGCAGATTTACAACATAAACTGATTTTTATGTTTTTCCTACATCTCCTTGTATCAACTTTTATACTTTAAAGAAGTGGTTTCCAAAACTTTTCAGTTTTTGAACTGACAAAAGGAAAGCTGCAGGGACCTATGATTCATATGGTTACTGGTCAACGTCTATAAACAATGTTAATAAGTCACTTTTTTTTTTCATATGTCAGTGAGAACTGTGTTGAATTGTTTAAACAGATGCAAAACATTTATGCTGCAGCAGTTGTTCTGGTGCTGAACTTGTTTTCCCTCTGCTCTTAGATTTACCACACTTTTTAAATTTATTGCTACACAGTTTGAAAGCTGAAATCCTTTTTTTTAAAGTGGCTTCACTTCAGTGATAACCTGTAGTATTAATCTTCAACCAGAGAGGTAAAGAGCGTAATAAAGAGGTCTGGGTTTGTGTAGACCTCTGCTTGCACTCTCTGAGCCCAGATGGTCGGGTGGCGACAGGTGACACTAGTTCACGTCTACCTGCAATGACACAAGGGAACCATATGTGGTGTAACTGTTTCTTTTTTATTTAGAAACAACACTTGCTTCCCCAGAGAGGCAACTCAGAGTCAGATATTAAAGTTCGGCAGCAGTGGACAGATTGGACTGCCTCAGCTGCAGAAACAGGACATCAGATAAGACTCCAGGCGTGTGTGTTTCTGAGCGGAGTGTGCTGTGCGATGCAGTTTAACTCCAGCGAGGTGGGAAGTTGTGAATTAATGTCAAACACTGACAATGCCACAAAGACCTGACAGAAACTTTAAAGCAGTTTCAGATCCAGCTGATTCGGCACTTGTTTCCCTGTTTTTCCTATTTTTATTTTTCAAACTACTTCTGTAAAAAGAGATATGAGACTTTTGGTATGTGTAACTTTGACACTTTTCAAGATCTGTACTATGTTTTGTCTTCTTCTATTACTTTTCCTTACCATACAGCTTTAGCTTTTACCCAGCCTTTTATTTTCTCTCTAGTGTTAAGCTAATATTTTAGTACTTTTTGCATTTAGCTTGCATTTTTCTACCTTTAAAACTTATTATTAAGTAAGTTAAGTTAAGCATTGAGTAAGTTGTTTGTTCATTTGAGTTAGCGTTCTTCTTGTTTTTTTAGCTTTAACAACCAAGTGTGAGCTTTTTCAGCAAATTTCAGCCAAGTCATTCAATGCTCAGCACTCACACTGCATTTTTGCAGATAATAAATCTTATATAACAGGACTGAGTGAGTGAATTGCCAGCGTAACATGTTTCCTATTTCAGAATAATAAAAAAAGAGGAAAAGCTGCAGTAATATTCTTTCCCTTCCCTTGCTGCTGTTGGACCAGGCAGAGGGCAGAATTACCGTGTTGATGGAAAGCTCCTTATGCTTAGAGAAAAGATTAGAGAGCAGCTTTATCCAGGAATTCAGTGTGTGAACTTAATTGATTTATGTTGAAATGTTATATTCAGTTCCAGCTAATCCCTCCACAGTTCTACCTCTGTTTGCAATTCACTTTAAGACAATCTGTCCTCATGGTAAGGGAAACTGAGGGGAAACATTTCCCAATTTTTACAGTTATTACAAATTTGCTCCAAAGACAATTAAGTTTTGGTTACGTGTCTCCATGAGAAGTTGGAAACAATGCAATTGTCTGAGAGAGTGTCTATGTTTGCTTCTGTCTTTTAGCAAACTAATGAATCAGGGGATCGGCTTTGATGATGTAATCAAATGGATGTTCTTTACGTTTTTGGGGTCAACCTAATTAAAGATAGCTGCCACAGATAATCAACCATAGAAAACACTAAAATGCCTATGACTCGGTCAGTTTTACAAATACTGAGATAAATATCGGTGTGCCAGAAGCTGAGTTTGCCAAAGTGGTCTCCAAGAGAAAAAATGTACTACTTCTGATTGATTCAGTGTTAAAATATCTACTTTTTAAATGTGAAATCTTTGTCAACATCCAAAAAATGTTCATTTAAGTTAGAAAAGTTCATGTCCAGTTCCACCTTCTTATCCAAACATGATCACTTCAGAATGACCACAATGGTAGTACTAGATATTCTAAGACTCGAGTCAAACTCAAGGCTCGTGGATCAATGATGGCCCGGCATGGCATTTTATGTGGGCCGTGAGGGCTTTAAAGATGTATCAGTGTCTTAAAATAGGCGTATGTTGCTTTAACCATAAACTGCATCTTCCATAATTCCAAAGGTTCAAAAGTAGCCGGCAACCACCAAACTTTGCTGTTTAAAATCTCCATTTTGCTGCATTTTTGCTGGCTACTTCAGTGTTTACAAAAGGACATGTTAAAACACTGTTTCTGTGCACGAAATACCACATAGAGCTCAGTTGCTGTTAGTACTCAGCTGTAACAACAAGACGAGGAACGTGATGTTTTGTGTTCAGTCGAAGTTAAACATGATGTGTCAAAGTTACATATAACTGGCCCTTTGAGGGCCACCATAATGCTCATGTGGCCCCCAGGGAAAATGAGTTTGATGCCCCTGCTTTTCTATCCACACTGGATGGGGCCGATACTAATTTCCCCCCATTAGTATTGAATTGATTCTAAATAACTTTGCGACTGCTATTAATTTAAATCCTTAGAGAACAATAAATAGTACACACACATTAAAGCAGTATTGTAATTTCCTTTTATTTACACACACACAAAGCCTGCACCTCTAGAGTGTGTTTACTTAATACCATTTACCACCTCACACTGTTTATAGACCTAATGAGAATGTGTGGAGTGACGACTCGAAGAAACAGTACAGCAGCCCAGTGATCATCTCAGAACACTGTGAGACTCTCGTAGCCATTTGAGAATGTGTGAATCAATATTTGCTCGTATAGGCAGCTGGGATTACAGCGTCTACACTGATGTGTGTGTGTGTGTGTGTGTTGCATGTGTGCATGTTGTGCTGCTTGCATCTATCTATCTATCTATCTATCTATCTATCTATCTATCTATCTATCTATCTATCTATCTGTCTATCTGTCTGTCTGTCTGTCTGTCTGTCTGTCTGTCTGTCTGTCTGTCTGTCTGTCTGTCTGTCTGTCTGTCTGTTATTTAAATGTCCTGAAATGTTTTCTTTTTGCAGTCACAGAAACAGACAAGGTGACAGATGCACCATGACTCTTGAGAAAAGTGACTCATTTAAAACTTCTTTTTTTCCTTCTTCTTCTTAATTATTTCATTTTGTAAAGCGTGAGTGAAAGTGACCGCCAAAAGTACTTGCAGGCATTAAACTGATTTCTGTGGTCTGGTGGATTAGAGGACCTACTGTGCTCAAATCTATGAGGTGCGAAAGCAGCATAAAGCTCTCATTTATCTATTCACGCTGCTGTCCAGAGTTCCTGCAAGGCGAGCGCATTACCTCTTCACGAAACCTTATTAGTTCAGAGCAACAGTAGCTACAGTAGCTTCCTCTCCTGCTGCACATTTCATTCCTTGAACCCATTGAGAACCCACCCCTGCTACGTCTCCAAGGAGAAATGAGCAAGTGGATGGTTAATTACAGTGTGTCTAATGGCAACCAAAAAGTGTGTGTGTGTGTATACTCATCCATGAACAGGAACATTTACTCTCATTCTATGGGTCTCTAATGTTTAAGAAGATGCAATATTTTATTTTTACAGTAACATTATTTTTTTTTCTTGTTTAAGCTCAAACATTATTATTTCAAATTATTTATAGTGCATTTTTCTCTTGTAAATTATATTTATTCTAGGATAGACAAGTGATTCAGACATGTTTCACATGCATTTACTGTAAAGTAAATTCATGATTTTTTTTTTTACAAAAAACAACAACAACAATGACATTTATTGGAATACAAATATAATATGTATTGCTACTTGGCAGATTTTGTACTGCTACTACCAACACCTTTGAACTTATTTTTGCTAATATTTTACTATAAAAATTTATATTAATGATCACTCTTTCTTTGTATATTTTTCACATCTGTAGCTTGTTTAACTTTTTACTTAAACAGAAAAACAAAAAAAGTTTGTCTGAATAATAATGAGTTGATGTATTCTGCACCCTCAGATGGAGCACTGGCTGTAAATGCAGTCGATGTAAACACATTACAATGCTTTTTACGGGTCGATGAGAACTGGAGCTTCATGCTGTAAAATGATTTAAGGGTGTATTTAAAATGAAAGACGAGATGGGTGTGAAATGGTCTGTAGCTTCACCTGTGCAAACATTGCTGCTGCATTATTTGGTGTGGGCAAGGTGTGATTCACATTGAGTGTGTGTGTGTGTGGGGGGGGGGGGTGTCAGTTGTCAAACAAAGATGAGGTAAAACCCATGTAGGGTAGATGAAGCTGGGAAGTGGGCAGATGCAGAATTTCTAGAGTTGATAGCAACCTTTCAGATGCCAGAGTAAGTGTTCTGGATTATTCTCAGCTACTACCACATTTTAGCTCAGTATTTGTAAAATTGGCTGAGGTGTATCTACTTTCGTGCCTTTAAGGTCAGCTGGTTGTGGTGACCATTATAAATCAGGTTGCCACAGTAAGGTAATATACATCCAAAGATTATGTTTTGTGAGTTTCAATGATATATACAGTATGTCTAATAGTTCGTGAGATATTTTACTAATAACAGATACATATAAACACATTATCTCTTGCATTTGCTTTTTGGCAGGAACTGATAATTAAGTTACAAACGTTTCAAAAGAAAAGAGAAAACTGTTTTTTCTTATTGCTAAAGTTAGCAGTAATGCATACAAAAACATAAAAAATGTGGCTAAAGTTATCCCAACAGTTCTTCACAGTGTTCCTGCATTCAGTCCTCCTCCTGAGCTCCCCTCCCACGTTCCTGTAGGCACACACACACACACACACACACACACACCCTCTCATCCTTAACAGACCATGATCCATAATGCAGTCTGGTCTCCCTCACAAACAGCTACACCACATTTACTCCATTTATTATTGAATGGATTAAAAATAGCTTTTTCCCCCCTTTTTTTCTCAAAGCAGCTGCTTTTCTAATAGTCTGTTGCTTCACCTCTTGAGGCTTTTCTCAGCACGTTTGAAACCACTTAGTAATGTCCCTAATTTAAATTATTCATTCAACCACAACCTCCTCACACACGTGCACAGGCTGCATGTGCCACAAAAACCAATAAGGGTTAGAAATGTCGCTAAGAGCAGTTTTTAGATCACAACAGTGAAATGTTGAGATTAAATCTGCACTATACTTTTTTGTTGTTGTTGTCGTTGTTGTCCAAAAAGATCTTGAAGCATCTCACTTTTTATTGTTCATCCCAAAGGCGAAGAAGAAAGCGATGATGCTTGTGTGTTCTTGTGTCTGTTAGCGAAATCAGAATCAGAATACTTTATTGATCCCTGAGGGAAATTATAGTTATTAGCAGTAAAATAATTAGAGAATAAAAAAATAAGCACACTAGAATAAAATATATTATAAACACTTTGGAGAAAAACAAAATAAACACACTTAAGGACATATAAACAGTATAAAGTAAAATAGAAATAGAAGCTAAATTAAAAACAGTATGGTTGGGTGATAAAGGTTCCATATATCTAAAACATTTCATGAACCACAAAACAAATTTTGATGAAACACTCATCTACAAATTTTAGAGTCAACCCAATTCAAGATGGCTGCCACAGCCTCTTGAATTTAAAGACTAAACAGCGATAACTCTGCCAGTTTTGGGAAAGTTGTGTGAAAGTGGCTAAACTTTATCACCAACACATCCATTACGCAATATATTATTAAAATGTTGGACTTTACTGTTGGTGCAAACCCTGTTTGTCTGTTACCAAAACATGATCATGAACCCCAGGACATATTTAAATAAACTTAACTTACATAAATACTTCTACAACTGATTAGCTTTTAGAGTCAGCATGATTCAAGCTGGCTCCCACAGCCAACTGATCTGAACTGACTTAAAATGTGGTGTGGTAGTAGCAGAGTGTCGTTCACAACGCTTACTCTAAGCACATCTTGTGATATTGCGTGAGACTGCAGGTAATGTTAGCTGAATGTGTGTGTGTTACAGGGGTGCTTTCTCTGAGGTGGTTCTCGCAGAGGAGAAGAGGACCCAGAGGCTAGTAGCCATCAAGTGCATTCCCAAGAAAGCGCTGGAAGGCAAAGAGACCAACATTGAAAACGAGATTGCGGTCCTCCACAGGTGAGCTCTCTGAGGTTACCTGCCAGGTGCTGCTGCAGCGTCTTCCCTTCATGCAGCTGAGGTTACAGGGGTCAACCTATATATATATATTTATATAAAGATGACTAAACGCACAATGTCAGTGGAAAACAGTGGGATTGTGCGCCGGAAATGTCAGGAGTAAAAAAGAAGATAGACCTATTTTTAGTGATCCTGTTGCCGGGGCAACAGCGCACAGAGGCGGGGATGGTGTGGAGTTCCCCGCAGTAGTGTGCCGAAGAAAAGGGAAAGAGACGAGGAGGGTGGAGAAGTGGGGATGGAAGAAAAGAGAACGATCGGAACGGAGTTTGGGCAAATATTTAACGTGGCAGAAAAATAAAAAGAATCCATTGTCAGGAAGTTTTAAAGAATCAGAGTAAAAAGAAGGGGGAGGGGGATTTATTCATTCTGTTTGCCTTTTTTCTGCTGCTGCGGTGTTACTGACAGCTCATATGCTCTCAGCTTGACTCGAGAGCCAGGAGTGATGCTCATCCGTCTGTCAGCCACTCTGTTTACACGGCTTTTTGAGTGGCATCAGACCACTCAAAAACTGTTTTCTGTTAAGGCCTGTAGCTTTTCTTTACACATTAGCTGCATGTGAGCGTTCTTAAAAGCGTGATCTGTCCTCTCTGGATGTGATCCGAGCTTCACCTGACTCTGATTTCTGTCCCAAATCTTCCTCAGAATCAAACACGCCAATATCGTTTCGCTGGAGGATATCTTCGAGAGCACATCCCACCTATACCTCGTCATGCAGCTGTGAGTTCCTCTTTGTCTTTAAGAAGAGCAAATTTAATACCAGAATGTCCATGTTTCTCCTACGTTTATACTTCACATTGTGCAGCAGAACAAATTTCATTTTCTGTTAAAAAATAATGGCTTTCTGTAAAATCAGCCAAACTTTCTACAAAGCATCTAAAGTTAGATTTTTTTGTTTTCCTTATCTAATTTTTTTTTTCAATACAGAAACTGATTAAACACCTAAAAAGAACTTAATTGGTAAAGACATTATTAGAACTGTCTTTTCTTTAACACTGACTCAGTCCTGTAATGCCCTTAAATATATATGCAAATCCTGTTTGCAGCCACCTCATCTCACCTCACTCTGTTTTTTGTCCCTTTCAAGGCTCAATCTTTTAAAATGTTCAGATGTAGCAGATTGTTGATTTTTAAAGATTTTTTATTATACAAATCATCTCAAGATTATATACTTGTTGCTTCACAACCCAGAAAGGGCCCCGACCCCAGCTTTGGCAACCAACCTTTTTGTTTCAACTATTAACTAAATGTTCTCTCTTTTCTTTATTAGCTTATGCTATTTAATTAATTCCATTCAGCCCATTTATTGATTTTTTTTTACACTAAAGACAGTTTTTATTCTGCTATGACTGAACGGCCTCACATATTTTTGCAGAATTTATCAGTGGAGCTGAACTTGAACTCCAAATATTTCTTCTACGTCTCATTAATATAACATTAATTTGATAAGTGAATAAAATGTGTAAAATGGCGTGACGGTTGTTTTGAAAGCTGTTTGAATTGTTGGGAACTGACAGAGTTTCTGGTGGCGAGCTGTTCGACAGGATCGTAGAGAAAGGTTTCTACACCGAGAGAGATGCCAGCCAGCTCATCCATCAGATCTTAGATGCTGTCAAATATCTCCACGACATGGGGATCGTCCACAGAGACCTGAAGGTATATTAGTTCTCAAAACACAGACAGAAAGACAGATAAGATTCCAAACCTCTCTGATCCTCCCTGTTTGGTCTTTGCAGCCAGAGAATTTGCTGTATTACAGCATGGACGAGGACTCCAAGATCATGATCAGCGACTTTGGTTTGTCGAAGATCGAGGGAACGGGCAGCGTCATGTCCACGGCCTGCGGTACTCCTGGTTACGTAGGTAAAAAAACAAAACAAATCTCCTCGCCTCTTTTGGTTTTTTATACAAGGAGCTGGTATCTCGAGCTCTGAGAGGCTCTTTCAGCCACTACTGAGTCAAGTGCAAGTGTTCCACAAGTGCTCTCTTCCTGTTTAGTATGACCTGTCAGATCGCGTATCACTAAAAAGGTCAAGTTTACTTGAATTTACTCTGGCTGTGTATCTCCCGCTCTGGAAACGTGTAATGTGTGTTCTTCTCGCAGCTCCTGAGGTGCTCGCTCAGAAGCCTTACAGTAAAGCAGTGGATTGTTGGTCCATAGGAGTCATTTCTTACATTCTGTAAGTCACGCTTCATTAATATTGGAGACAAACACATTTGTTAAACGTAAAAATACTTGATGTGTTTGTCTTATCGCGCCTTCAGATTGTGTGGCTATCCTCCATTTTATGATGAAAACGACGCCAAGCTATTCGAGCAGATTCTGAAAGCAGAGTACGAGTTTGACTCACCGTACTGGGATGACATCTCAGATTCAGGTATGACTCAACAATACCTAGAAAGTACAACAAAGGCAAATACAATTCATTTGATTTTTTTTTCACAATCTTATGTTTTATTTATTTATTTATTTATTTATTTTTTTGTCAGCCAAAGATTTCATCTGCCACATGATGGAGAAGGACCCTTTGAAGAGATACACATGTGAACTGGCCCTCCAGCATCCATGGTAAGAAAGTTATTTCTTATGTATTTTTAGTGGTGTCCTGGTACCAATACTAGTATTTTTTACAAGTACTCATACCTGTATAAAATGCCCTGGTACTTAAAATCTATACTAGTATTTATACATAGTTGCTGGTATCAGTATTCCACTGAATATGTTACAGTTTACATTTCAGGTGAAAACTTAAATTTCATGTTTAAGAAATTTATTCAAGTTAAAATAAGAAAATATCTATTTATTATAAAATTCTGCAACTGTATTCGTGTTGTATTTGATCCATTCGAAGAGACAAAGGAGAGCTGTGTTTGTAAAATCATTGTGCAATATTTAAGTTTAAGTACTCATACTTGTACTCAGTTTATTTAACAAGACAAATTGGGTTGATACGTCTATATAGTATTTTATATATATATAGTTTTTTTAAAATATATATATATTCAGTTTTGTTGTCTTTTAAAGTCAGTTATTGTGAATTGGGTCGACTCCAAAAGTTATTCAGTTGTAGATAATATTCATTAAATGATGATTATCAGGAAGTTTAATTAAAATCTCTCCAGTGGTTCATGAGTTATTTTGCTAACAGACAGCCAACAAACACTGTAGATAAAAAAAAGCATTTAAGACTTGAGCTTCATTAACTTGATTCAGTTATATACATCATTAAGATTTGATATAATATTTACTGTTTTAATTATATTTTTCATCAAATATGACATGAAAATCTCAAACTCTGTGTCTTTACCCTCTGTCCCCATTGGATTGATGAAGTATTCTGGTTCTGATCTTAGGATATGTGGCGACACGGCTCTGGACAAGAATATCCATGAATCAGTCAGCGCCCAAATCAAGAAGAACTTTGCCAAAAGTAAATGGAAGGTCAGTCAGCAGCCTGCTCAACATTCAGTTTGGAGGAGTTTCAGAACATGCTGTTCGTTTTTGCTGTTCTTCTCCCGGCTTTGCTCTCAGACATCAGCAACTTTTGGCTTTAATTCATTTCTTTGAGCGTCCCTTTTACTGTGCGAGAAAACATCCTTTAAAACAGAAATAAAAAGAACCTAGCTTTTTAAAATTTTGTTTTGATTGCAACTTCCCTGTTACACCACAGTGAGCCTGGGTGTTGGTGTCATAAATAATTTAATGTAACTCCTTGTGGGCTGAACCATCTGTGAGATTTTGGTTTTGGTTTTGTTTATTTGGGTTTGTTTTTTTTTGTTTTTTTATATTTTTGCACTGCATTTTTTATTATTTTTAATACTCTTTTTAAAGACATTAATTGTGTTAATAGTTTATCTGGATTCAGTCTGAATCTGAAGACAGAGATTTGTAGTTTCTTGAGTAAAAGTGACCTGAATGACACTGTGCTGTTTGTTAAGTTTCAGCTTTTTGCTGACTGTCTAGTTGTAGGTTTTAATCAGTGTTGTTGCAAACTGCCTCCAAAGCTTTTTTCTGTGCATCTAGATCACTTATAGCAAACAGCAACAGTTCAAAGGAATAATTATAAGGCAGATTTTGACACCATCTTTGGGTTTGACAATGAGTGATTGAAAACCTTTACAGATGGAAGCTCCTGTTTTTCCTTTCTCCTCCTCTCGTCTGTGCTTCAGCAAGCGTTTAATGCCACAGCCGTGGTGCGACACATGCGGAGGTTGCAGCTGGGCACCAGCCTCGAGGGACCCAGTCAGATTACTCCCACCAGTCCCTGCCATGGACATCTGCTCCCCGAGGAGGTGGAGGAAGAGGAGGACGAGCTGGGGAACGAGGAGGAGAAGAGCCGTGAGTTAGATGTTCACAGTCAGTGTCCGTCTTTACCAGGGGTGTCCAATTCTGGTCCTTGAGGACATGTTGTTTGTGTGTGTGTGTGGTTTCCCTGCTCCAATACACCTGATTTGAATAAACAGGTGATTACCTGGCCTCTGCAGAACTTGAAGAGGTAATTTAGTTGTTGAATCATGAGTGTTTGAGCAAATAAATGAGTAAAACATACAGGAGTGTAAATTCACTGTAAATGTTCTCATTCATTGCCACTACTTAGTGTCTAAAACACATGCACAACCCTAAATTAAGCAGAGCTGCCAAAATACACATAGGACAAAATTAAACTCATCATGGTTCTTTAAGTTTGCATACTGCCTTTTATTCAGTGCTGTCAGTGCTGATAGTCCTTAGTAATTTCAGGACAAAATTTGCCTGAACAGAACAAAGATAGGAGGTCAACATTTGTTCAACAACAGACTGTGAGTTCTGCTCTGAGAGGACACCATCAGTTAAAAGCTGATGATTCTATCAGTGCCTCAGGTGATGGTGGGGACGTACAGATAGGGACACATTTTAATATATAGACAAAATATTTCCACCTGAGTGCAGCAACATTAGAGTAAAGTAAAGCAACAAACACAGGTGGAGATTTAAAATTTAGCAAAGAGCTAAACTGTCTGATTTCACATGATGATGACTGAGGTGTTGCCAGGAAGGATGATTAAGTGGAAAGAGCTGATCTGATGAGCAGTTGCAGTGCAGGTGAGAGAGGAGCTAAAAGCAGGAATGACAGAAGAAGGAAAGTCACAGAAAATATATTTAACACACAGAATATCTAAATGAAACAATGAAGAACATGGTCAAGTAACAAAAACATAATAAAGACTAAAAATTTCATGAGAATACTGCTGACTGACTGCTGAAATTGGCTGAAGAGACGGAGTTATTAAGTTTAAAACAAGAAGAAATTAGCTAAAAAAAAAAAAAAAAGAAAATTCCTTTAAGGAAAGGGGTATATGAAATTAACTGTGTCAAACCATCCATCCATCCATCCAGGGTCACGGGGGTCACTGGTGCCCATATCCAGCAGTCACAGTGGGTGGGGTACGTCCATCACAGGGACACACATAGAGACAAACTAAAACTTTTCACTTTTAGTTGACATGTGCTAATTTTAGCTAGTATCAAACCACTAGATAAAATTAGCACATATCAAAAGTTAAAAGCTAAAAATAGCTACAAGTTAGCTAAAAGTTAATTTAAAAGTATAGAAAGCCTAGCTAAAAGTGACTAAAATTACCTAATGTCTGGCTGAAAATATAAAAAGGTTTGCTAAAAATAGTAGCAAACATCTAACTAAAAGTAGCAAAACAGTAAGGTAAAGCTAAACATAACATGAAGCAATGAAAACCTGTATGAATGCTGGGTCACAGTTCATAAAACACTGGGATCATGAGCAAGGAAGGTAAAACATGAGGTAAAAATACACAAGCTCACCAGGCAGAACTCATTTTACTAATGAGAAAATAGGCCAATAAAATTGGGTTAAACACGTCTGCAAGCTAATGTTTTTGGTGAAGTGTGCCTTTATGCATTTACTATAATCGTGACAATAACTGGACTGAAATCTTGCTCTCTAACATCCAGTGTCCCCCTACGATGACGGTCGTCGTGGAAGCAACGAGGGCAGCGTAGATCGGGACAGCCTGAGGAGCTGCGCTTACTGCTGCCGGCCAACCAGTCGCATCTGAGCCCAGCCTCCTGTCGCCATAGTGACATTGCATCCCTGGAGCATCCCAGAGCCTGTCCACCCAGTCTGGCCAAGAATGCAGAGTAGATATTAGGTAGTTTCCTCCAAAGCATGTCCCCAGCTTTCAGGTCCCTTCTAACAGAGTGGACAACACATGATGCAAGTAAAAAAAATAAAAAAAACCAAGTTTTAATGTTGTTGCAGAGATGGTATGCAAATCTGCTTTAAGCATACAGAAGGTCTAACTGTATGATTGCCCTCAAGAAATCCTCTGCTGCTGAAACATGCAGTCATAGAAGAAGTGTGTGGCCTTTTGGCAGTGTTTACATTACAAGTGGTTCAGGATGTTTACTTCAGAGGGATTTTACAATCAAAGATGAGGCATCAAAGCTGCATCCTCCATTAGAATTATCATCCCCATTAGGTGTCACTTCTACCTCTAATCACAACTGTTGTGCGTTTACATCCGCCTGAACTACACGCGCTACATTACTGTCAATTTTCTCTGAAAGATCTGACCAGAAAGGGCACAAAGAAAATTGCTATTTCAAAGGAAATCTACTCCTGCACGTTTCTTTACTCTTTATGTGGTAACGCATCTGCACTCGCTAATGAAGAAAATGGAAAGCAATGACTTTCATTGTGTGCATTTTTTCATGCCTTTCAGTGAGTCTGTTCAGTTTTAGTTCAACTTATTTAGCAACTCCTCTCAAGAGAAAAGTTATTTTAAAGGGATAGCTTGGATCTTTTGAAATGGAGTTCTGTGGAAACCTTGTTATAGCTGGATATTTGAGTGACAGTACACTGTTATTTACACAGATTTTGATGGTTATGTACAAGTGCAAAAGCTAGCCGCTAGCATTTCCTGTGCATCCTGGGGCAGTTTTTAAAAAAGATAATTCTGTGTAAATAACAGTGTAATGTGAAACTGAGAGTTGTATAAAGGTATTATAGGGTACGTTTGCATGAACCACTATGAAATTTGTGAGATTAAAAATATTTAAATCTCCACTTGAACTAGCTCAAAAATAAACTGTTCCTCAAGCAACGGCTGATCAAACAGCTATCTACGACAGGTAAGATATTGACTGTTCATGACCTTTCCTCAAAATCCCACCTTGAACAATCTGAACTGCCCCTCAAAGCCTGTTCATAAATCAATTCAAGACTGTTTCAGACAAATTGTGTTTCATTTTGTTCCAATTATTTTTAGTTTAAGTCTAATTCAGTCAAATTATAATTTACTTTACTGATTTTTAGTTGTGTGTAATATTTGTGCTAAATACCAGAATAAGATCAAAAGTTTAAAAAGTGATAAGGTTATAAGGTTTATATGAAATTAAGTAATTTTGGTGACTTTCTTAAGTTTGGGATTAAAAACATTGAGAGACATAATTTGAAAACAAATCATGTTTCTGTTCAGTTAGAAGTGTTTATGTCCCTTTAGACACACATTAAACACATTTAAAGGTGAATCTGGAGTTTTTAGATTCTATATTCTGGCTCAGACTGGGTTTGTGATGGCTGGTTTGGACCTGAAGTGTCTGCATGCTTCCTGTCAGGGAAAACACACGCACACACACACACACACATTGAAATGTATGAATATCAAAAGAAGACTCTTGTGTTTGTTTGTTTTTTTTATGGCTATTCTGTTAACAGAGGCTCAAACTGAGATCCCCATATGAGTTCTCATGTCCATGAGCTCTCATCGTGCCACGAGGACGGTTTTCATTACGTTACACCACACTCGTTCTGCTCATTCTATTTCTGACAAGAGACCAAACAGTCGCCAGCTGTCCGTCTCTCGTTCTGGCCCGATTCCGGCTCACGTTGAGTCGGAGGGATCTCAGTCTGTGTGCTCCGCCTGCTCTGTGCTGTGCACCTCTAGTGGAAGAAGTTTTGGTTTACTGTTTGCATGACCTGGTTAAATATGTTTACATGAATGATGATCAATTAGTATAAACACACGATTATTCTTACTATGTTGTATTGAGAAAAAAACATGTAATTTTGAGCTCTATAATGTGAAGTGATGAACACCAGAAGAAATGCTGTTGACAAAATGCAAAACAGCACAGTGGACTTATCATTTGCATTGACTGTGACAGTCTGAGTGACACTTTTTCCTGTACTATGTTTGTTTACAACGCTGTTCTTTTGCTTGCTTTATTTACATTTTCCTGATACTAAGACCCTGGTTAAAAAAAAAACATATCAACCTCAGTGCAAAACAATTTCAATGACAGCAGCTTCGTCACTTGCAGCCTTGCATGCCAGGGTTTTAAACAAAGAACATATGCGTTTTGTTAGTACTGAGAGTATATGTTGAAGATAAGTCCAAGCTACTATCACACCAAATTTTAGCTTAATATCTTTAAAAATGACTGATTTGTAACCATTTTTGTTTGATTATTTGTGGCTGCCATCTTGAATCGAGCTGACTCCAAAAGTTAATCAGCTGTGGAGGTACATCCAGTGGTTACTTTTTATTAAAAACTGTTCAGTGGTTCATGAGATATTTTGCTAACAAACAGACAAGGGAATACACATATACCATACACAGGAAGCACGAATCCGTTAGTTGTCCTTCTGAGCTGAAGACATACTTATTGAAGCCATACACAGAAAAATGAGGATGTTTACTGTTGCTTTTCATTTTTTGAGAATGATTCTGCAACAATATATACTGCACAGAAAATATTTATTACAAAGTTAAAATCCTCAAATCCTAATATTATTCATATCATGTTACTATAAAAGCAAAATATGCTATGACACTTATTCTTTTTAAAAAGCTTTAAAAAAAAACTGAATTAATTCATAAACCAACCCCTTGTTTTCTGATGTGTTTTTGTTCCATCTGTGATCCTTGTTACATGCAGGTTCATAGTACAGCAAAAGAAGCCAATCACTCTGGATTTACATGACTGTAATTGTGGAATATATGCAAACTGTGTTTGAAGGGCTTCATGTTAAGTGTACGATAGCCAAAGTTGGTGACTTTGATAACCTGGCTATTATATGTTTGGTAATGACTTTCTGTTCAACCTTTCTTGGTATTTCTTTCCACTTGACTGTGTTTTTTTTTAAAGCTTCTATAATTCATCAAAAGAAAAAAAACATCTAAATGCATAAAGAAACACATGTATATTATATATATATATATAAATATAAATATAAGTATATATTGTATATCCTTTTTTGTAAAAGCTGTTCTGAGCTACAAATGTATGGATGCAATGCATCATGGGTTACTGAAAAAAGATGTAAGAAAATACAATTTGTACCCACAAATATACAACTGCAGGAAATTAAATAAAACTTCCTTGTCTATGCATTGTGTGTGTGTGTGTGTGTGTGTGTGCGAGCTGGTATTCCTTACCTCGTGGGACTTGTGGGGACCTGACGTTTTTTATGGGGACCTGACTGGTCCTTATGGGGACCTGAGTCTAGTCCCCTTAAGGGGAAACATTGTTGGAGGGTCAGGGG
>JARVGW010000682.1:11047284-11104754 GCA_031762495.1 Anablepsoides rubrolineatus | reverse complement strand
GCATACTCTGATGTTACGGTCTGTGGCCCTCCCCACACTGGTCCTTACGAGCATGCGCGCTCCCGACGAGGGACCTTGCTGTGTGGGAGGAGCTTAACAGAGAGCAAGGGTGGGGGCCTGAGGGTTGTATCTCTTCAAAATTTTTCTAAGTCCACTAGTCCAGAGTTTTCCAGAAACTACATACAGCAGCTTTAACGAGCAGTTGGACAGCTGTACCTAATAAAGTGGCCAGTGAGTGTATATATATATATGTGTGTGTGTGTGCTTCAGTGTGTGTGTGTGTGTATGTTGTCGTGACAATAACTGCTGTGGTTTGGAGGTGGATGTTGGAAGAAGGACCTAAATTCAGACATGGGAAGCAAGCATGAGCCAAGAAACAGTTTTACTGAAACATACTGAACAAGAGCAGCAGGGGGAAAACTGAAAAACAGTGACTATATTACACTGAAAAAAAGATAACTACAATTATACAACAGGTTAAAACTATATTTAAAAAAACAAACAAATAAGGAAACCATAAATTATAGCAATGTATTTGCTCTTATAGGCAATTAGAAAATGCAACATTCATTAAAAAAAAAACTAACTAAAATACAGATGACTGATTTAATAATTTAGTGTTTTTTTTCTTAATGTCAGTCTAAAGATAATGAATCATGCATAATGTGACATCATGATTTTAGCATTTATGGGTTTTTTATAGATCCACAGTCAGAATCTGCCACCTTGTCGAATTCAACAAGCAAACTTTTGCACTGTTTGTCTGTACCGGAAATATCCAGTCTGTACCAGGTAAGTACACAGTACAGAATATGAACATTCACCACCTTTATATAGGTAAGTTACCTACATAAAGGTGGTGAATGTTCATGTTCATTTTATTGTTTCTGGGATTTAAGAGAATCTAAGAGAGCCATGACGTCCACAGCAGAGTAAAACCCAGCAGAACCCCCTGTGAACAGCATCATAATGCAGTTTTTTTGAACATGTTATTTTAATGTGGTGTGCGTGTCTAAGTTCATTTCCATGGAAACTGTATTAACCTTAACAGAACATTAGAACAGATATGATGTACTAAACATGAATAGGTTTAGTACAGGAGCAAAGCCTGGATGAGGCTGCCCTCCAGTGGCTGACTGTGGAACAACAATCTATTTCACAAACTGGCAAAAAAAGATAAATTAAAGCTTGTTTTTAGAGAAAGTAGCTGTCAGAATAAAAATTATGATTAGCATAGGATATTTATTTTGCCAAATATGAATAATATTCACTAATAATACACGTGAATAGAACAATATTGGATGTATTTATTTGCTTTGGTGAGGAGATAAAACATTTTTTTTTGCCTCTTTCACGCTTTATTTTACTCAGTTTTGTTTTTCTCGGACCAGCCTTTGATCAGAAACACAAAAAGATGCTTATATAATTTACAGAAATATTAAATCTGGGGTGGGACTTGTGTTTGCTCGACCCGATGTGCATCATCCTCAGTTCTTTGTGGAGCTCCTGGTGTTTCCTGGAGGCGGTTTAATGACTGAGAGGTTTGTGGGATCTGATTAGATTACCCTCCTCCTCTTCCTCCTCACTCTGCAGCTGAAGCTCTGGGAACTCAATCTTTCAATTATATTGATGCAACTGCATCACAGCTGAAAAAAAGGAAAAGAAAAGAAAAGAAACAGATGGTGGAAATCTTTCTACCAAAAAATGAATCCTGTGAAACCATACAATTTAAACAATAACTGATACAAACAACCAAGAAAGAACAGAAACCACATTTAAAAATGGGGGAGAGCGGATGAATGAAAATTCTCATAAAGATTAAAAGATCACTCAGAAGGATTTTTGATCATGGCATGTGTTTAACTAATTTTTAAAAGAACAAAAACATATTCGTAGTTATTTAAAGCTTGCAATTTAGTGAAAACTGTAAAATCAGTTTATTGATGTGACTACACCAAAGAAAATAAACAGCACAAGAATTAAGATAATTCATTATTTATTTGTTAACAGTAAATCTTATATTGTTGAAAAAACAGCTATTTCCACTTAATTACATGATTAATATTTAAGATTATAGTTTGAAGAAACAAAGCCTATTGTTTTTTTACAATGTGTTTGTTAAACAAACAGGAGCTTCAGTAGCATGTAGAAGAACCATACAGTCACAACAGCCTTAGGGCAGGACTTCTTCCTCAACCTGAAGGAGGCACTCCACCCTTTTCCAGCTCAAGACCATGGTCTCAGATTTGGACTGATCCTCATCCTGGCTGCTTCACACTCGGCTGCAAACCGCTCCAGTGAGAGCTGGAGATCACGATCTGGTGAAGCCAATAGGACCACATCATCCGCAAAAAGCAGAGATGCAATCCTGAGGTCACCAAAACGGATCCCTTCAACACCTTGGCTGCGCCTAATGATTTTGTGCCTAAAAGTTCAGAACAGAATCAATGACAAAAAGCAACCTCTGACACCGGTTGTACAGGGACCTATAACAGCCCATATCAAAGGGATTGATACCCCATACTCTTGGATTACCCACCACAGGACTCCCAGATGGACACGGTTGAACGCCTTCTCCACAGAACACATGTAGACTGGTTGAGCTCCCATGCACCCTCCAGGACCCTGCTGAGGGTGTAGAGCTGGTCCAGTGTTCCACGACCAGGACAAAAACCACACTGCTCTTCCTGAATCCAAGATTCGACTATTCGACGAACCCCTGAATAGACCTTACCAAGGAGGCTCAGAAGTGTGATCCCCATATAGTTGGAACACACTCTGCGGTCCCCCTTTTTAAATAGGGGGACCACCACCCCGGTTCAATCTGCTCTCAGTGACTTGTCACAGAGGAACTTTTTAACCACCTCGGTGACCTCATCACCAGAGATTGAAGAGCCCAACTTATGATGTTTGTTATGGACAATCTATGACGAGCACAAGTCCCGGTTGGGCTCCATGGGTGAAAGCCCCTCCACCAGGCGATTCCTTCTCCTTCTTCTGATTCCTTCTTGCAAAACTTGACAAACTTCAACTCAATTAAAATTCAAAAATACTTTATGAATCCCAGAGGGAAATTAGGTAACCCTACAAACAATTTGAAGCAAACATCATATGAAAATCTCTTAAAGTTCTCAGTGACAGCTGAAATAAATATAAATGTTCTTATTCTAAAAACATTAATGTCTACCTGTGTTTTCTGGCAAAAAGCCACACAGATTTTGATTCAGATTCCTCCTACATACACAAACAATTCGAAGAAGGTAAATACTTTAACCTGCCTGCTCAGGGTGAGCATTAGAACAATAACCATCATTATGGATGCCAGGCAGGCTAAGCAATTAGCATATTGCCGCCTTACAGCAAGAGGCATTCAATATTTTTACATTTATAATAATGTTTATGAATTTCAATGCCCCAGTAATAGCTAGAGAGGTCAAGTGCTTCATAATACAACATAATACAATATCCTCTTACTTTATCTTTTGCAGAACACTAGTATGTAAAACATAAAAAAGGAAAGTTTGCCTGCTGAAGTTTTAAACAAAGATCTCAGTTGACCAGTTCTGAGCTCAGAAGAAGTACTGAGGATGACTTCCAGCTACCAGACCTAATTTCATCTTCATATAAAAATCAACTGACGTAAAGTCACTTTTGTTCTTCATCAAGTGGGATCTTCAGGTGATCAATCATAGATGTACATTTAATTATTACTTTCAGGGGTTTGTTTAAATATGTCCACAGGTTTATGAAAGATTTTGCTAACAGACACATAAAATTACCTCCAACAGCTATTACCAAAGTTTTATACAAATATTGCAAAATCCTGCCGGACAAATGTAATATGTTATGTTTTCAGGTCCAGTAAAGCAACCGCCCTTAAGGTGAAATGAAGGGATAAAATAAGACACAATTTGATCTCATTTGATGTCGTTTGAGCAGAATAATTGACGAAACAAGAATTATTTCCTCTGTGGGATTCAGACAGGACAGCTGGCTCACTGTCTTTGTTGTTTAAAAAAGTATTCAACCAATGCGAGGTAAAATAAACCTGAAACATTGTGGAAACTCTTAAATAATTAGGTAATGACAGAAATGATTATATTTGTAAACTGCACATTCAACGCCAACAAGTAAGTTGCATAATAATTTTTTTAAGTGTTCACATTAATTGGCAGCATAAATGGTAAAAAGAAAAGAAAAAGAGCAACTCAGAGAGGTTGAGCAGGTTCACCAGCCTCAGCACAAGACTGTGGGCAAATAATTAATCGTTTTATTGTAGAAGAAATATTTCTCATAGTAGAATTTCATAATTTGTGGCACATAATATGATTAAAATACTTTAAAAATGAAAAGAAATCTGGGCTGCAGCAGGGTGTTCCAAAAAAAAAGTAGCTACGCCTAAAATTAATTTCTTAAAGGACTTGATGATGGCCTGCTGTTTAATGTGTGAGGGCTATGACTTTCAGCTAATACCACACTAAAGTTTAGAATAGGTTTGACTCCAAATGTTAGAGTTGGATATGTGGTTTACAATATATTTTGATTTCAAACTTTATTCATTCCATAAAAACAAAACTCTATGTACAATAAAAAAACAAATGAAATGAAAGGCGGCAGAGAGAAGAAAAAAAAGTATAAATTCAAACTATAATAATCTTTAGTTAACAAAACAAAACATATTTCTAAAACAACAAATTGAATGGCTACATATTAATCCATTTAATATTTTTTAACAATCTAGTCTTTATCATTCTCCTAAACATATACATTGATGTGGCACTTTTAACATCATCTTCCAAATAATTCCACAATCTTACTCCTTGAATTGATGTGCACCGTTTCTTTCATACATGTTCTAAATGTAGGTTTCATGAACATCTTTATTCCCTTTAGATTGTAACAGCTCTCTCTCTTCGCAAAGTTTATCTGAATGTTTTAATGTAATGTGTTTCGGTGTGTTTTATACACAACTAACCATATATTATAATCAGCCAAATCATAAAATTTCAATAATTTCAGTTTACAAAATAATATATTAGATAGATAATAGTAATATTTTCAAGTCATAACTCTTATAGCTCTTTTCTTCAAAACAAAAACAGGATTTGTAATAGTCTCACATGCTTTACTTCATACTTCAACACAAAAGACCAAGTGTGGAACAATTAATGTGTTATGTAACATATACAGAGCTTTATTATTGAACAAAACAATGCAATAGATTTAGCTAGTAATTTATATGAGGTTTCCATGTTAGTTTCTCATCAATAATAACACCCAAAAACTTTACCTCACTGACTCTACTAATCTCTACATCATTAACTTTAGATGGAATATTAACAGTTCTTTGTATCTTTGTAAATATCATATAATTAGTTTTGTCCAAATTTAATGATACTTTGTTGAGTTTAAATAAGTTTTGTATTTTCACAAATTCTGCTTGCATTTTCTCTAACATTTGTTCTGTCTTTACCCAAACAAAAAAAATGTGTTTGTTTCAGCAAACAAAACACATTTAAATAATCCTGACACATTGACCAAGTCATTCACGAAAAACAATTCTGGTCCAAGTACAGAACCCTGAGGAACTCCACATGTAATTCCACAGAGTTCAGATCTTACATCATGTACTTGTGCAAACATTACAAATTAAATGTATTTGTACAAACACACCGATAAGGTTTACTCCTAAAGTTAATGCCAAAGTGTTACACTAAAGTCTTGCATGACCTCACTCAAAACACAGATTGTTGGATTTACTTAACCAAGTTATGTCAACAAGTTCCACTCAACTGAGTTGAGTAGGTGTAAAGCAACGTTCCCATTATTTAAAAGAAAACTTGAAAGTTGCTTTACACTTACACAACTCATTTAAGTGGAAATTGTTGAGATAACTTGGTTAAGTAAATCAAACACATCAGTTTTTGAGTGTAATTGTTTTATATAGGAAATCAATTGTGCATGTCACATTTTTGACCTGTGAAGGAAATACTGTATTCACATCTAACTAGAGTCCGAACCAACACAAACTGCCATAAAGATAATATTTTATTATATGTATATACAGTATATGTAAATTCCAGCTTTCGTACTCCAACACATTAAAACTTCATTAAGACGGCAGTGAATCAACCACATTAAAGACGATGTATCTGGAGAAGTGCTTGAAGCACTTTAATGGCAATACCACAGCCAACGGCTGTTTGGTTGATGAAGGGGGAATCCTGCTGTTTGGCCAATCTCACACTGAGGAGATTGTGTGGAGAGGAATTAATAGGACATGACAGGATAAACAGTCTCCAAGGCTCACAGTTCAGTGGGCGTCTTTTCAGTCGGATAAAGACCTGCTCTTAGTTCAAGCATTCACTTCCTTTTGGGAAATACGTCAAAGGTGGAGACAAGTGCAGAAAAAAAAAGGAAAATAAAAGTATTAGTTTTAAGTCTCATAATCCTGTAGGCCAAAGTCATGACACAGAATATATTGTAAGATATTTATTTTTTCCTTTTATGTTTCTAATCTTTTTAAAAAACACAATAAATCCTTTGCTACATGGATGCATCTGCAAGATTATCCTAATGTTGTTTTGTGAAATGACTCACATGTTACGTCTGATGAAGAAATAAGCTAAATGAGGAAGATGGGAGCAAACTTACCTTCCTGCCATGGGTGGCTGCCAGGTCCTCAGCACGGCTCCAGATTTAGTGCCTGCTTAAACACCTGCTGCGGCTCAGGCAGGACAGAGTTTTTGCACGCATCTGAGCTTAATTTCTCACCGCTTCAGTAGATAGAAGAAAGGGATTAAGGAAAAAGAAAAGCAGCAGCCAAAACAAAATCATTACATATACAGCAGTAGTAGAAGTTAACGCATTACATTTTGGGAGGATCATAGTTTTTCTTTTCTGTTTTGTTTTTGTTGAAGAACAATAATTTCCTCGCCTCATCTCTCCTTCCAATTTGTCATGAATCCCGAACAAGACACCAAGATACTTGAACTCCGCCACTTGAGGTAGAAACTAACCCCAAACCCAGAGGGAGATTTTTCCGGTTGAGAACCATGGGCTCAGACGTGGAGGAGCGAACTCTCATTCCAGCTGCTTCATACTCGGCTGCCAACCACCACAGCACACACTGAAAGGTCATGGTTTGAAGATTCCAGCTGAACCACATCATCCGCAAAAAAAAGCCGAGATGAGACCTTGAGGTTCCCCCCCAAGCAGACACCCTCCTCTCCGATAAACTGGGGGCTTTCAGCACCGGTCCATGAACACCCCAAATGGGACTGACAAAAAATGGCAGCCAATACTGACTTGGGTCTTTTGCAGAGACTGGCTAACCTTTTAAGTGTTACCAACACCACGTATTCCTGCAGTGCTCATCCTAAAACACTCTGGAGACACAAGCCTTTTAAGGTCCACAAAGCACATGTAGACTGGACATTTAAACTCCAATTCAGAAAGATCATTATAATGAGTATGTAGAAAAAACATGGTATAATAAGTAAGTAAAAAAAAGTAAATAAAGTCGTCATCTGATCTGCTGCTTGTTTTTAATTCCTTGCGTCAAGTGTCTTGATAAACAATTTATCCAACAGTTGGTAATGATGTTTTAGAAATCAAACATTAATATTGCTATGAGCTTTGTTTATTCATTCCTTTTTTTCTTTCAGCTGTTCTGGATCTATGCTCTCTCTTTTCAGGCAAGGACACAAAAAATATGCATTTATTCTATTAAAAACTTGAAACAATTTAAAAACAAATGTCCGCGACAATCTTTGACACTTAGTAATCTGTGATAAATAGCACACATGGATTATTTTGACAACAAACTTGATTTTACTTAAAACATTGTTGCATAAGCTCTGATTATTGAGGCCACAGGCAATACAATTCAAACAAGATCTAACAGAAAACAAGTGTTATTGTGGATTTATACTCGAATTAACTGGATTTGTTATTCTTGATCAGGAACACAAAACCCTAAACTGCAGAACCTAACAGCAGTGTTAGGACGACTTATTACAAGACATCAAGAGTGCCAATAATTGTGTTTAAGGTACATTTTATTATATAGCTACAATAAAATCCATTTGTTCCTATAGATTTTTACAGTAAACATTACTGAAATAAAACATTTTAAATAAAGATGTAAAGGTCTTGTAGTTACATCAGTGGTGCCAATGATTCTGAGTACCAATGGTTGGTTTATAGTTCTACTTTTACCATCGAATATGGGGAATCTCAGAAGTCCATTGATTTAAAACAACAAAAGACATTTAAAAAATACTATCTATAATATGTTGCAGCTCATTGTGTGGCATTCAGGTTTCTTGGGAAACAGCCGCCCACCTCCACCATCTGTGGCCATCCATCAAAAGCGTTGGTTTTCACATCATTAACGGCTTGCTGGCAGGTGAGAAGGGAAAGAATAACTTGTTTTAATCATCCTGCTTTCCTTTTGAGCAATTTTCGAAAATAGATGACACAAATAGAACAAATAAAGCAGCACTGAAAGGGTTTGCTCACCTTCTCAAAGTTGCTTTTGATTTTAGACCCAGACTTTCCAGCAAACACCCAGTTGTCTCTGTGTCGGACGGAATGGATCAAACTGCTCCCCATATTTGAAAAGATGTTCCTCATTTGTCTTGTCATTCTGCAGCACAAAGGGAAGAAAAGGGGTCACATTTTGTGACTCTGGATCGCTCCTCAAGTGTTGAAATGAAACAATTTGGTCTTACTTTGTTGCTGCGTTGATAAACGAGGCCACCAATACGATCTTGCCTGGTTTGATCTCTTTCAAACCTTTCAGAATGTCGACTCTCTCTGTTGTTCAAAGAGATAGAAAACTAAAGGTTAGGAAATATTTTAAATGTCAGTTTTATTCAAATAACGTTAGTAAACCATACTTCCTGTTATCACGTTGATATAGCCAACTTTTTCTATAGCTCCAGTTTCACCTGTTTTTGAAAAAAAATGTGTTTTTACAATTCAGGCAAATGGACAAACAGCAAACAAAAACATAGAGAATGTATACAAACCTTAAAAAATAACATGTCTAATATCAAAAAATCAAAATACCAAATTTAAACTTAATATCTGTAAAATTGCCTCAGTTAGACTCATTGACAGTAAGCAGTGTAGGCAAATGCTAAGGGCTCCGTCCACCCAGGGGGCACCAATATGGAGGGCAAAAAATAATCTATAACTTCTATCAGAGTATAGTTAATTTAGTCTGTAGAACATTCACTGGATACTCAAGTTTAAGTGCATAACTTTTTCTGTGGGTTTCTTAGCGTGCTTTGCTACTACATGAGGTTATATGGTTCAGAAGATATTTTATGATAAAAGTATCATGATGAGGTCAAGACTGGTGCTCAGTGTGTAAATGGAAAACAAAATAAGAATAAGATAAAAGTTTCCAGTTTGGTTTTAGATAAAGTTCAGGTTCGAGTCTGGTTTTCAACGTTCTATTTTCATGAAATATTGATTTTCATGTTGTTTAATTAATCCTAAGAATTTAGTCAAATGCTCTTCAAATTGCAAGAAAATGTATAGTTTTAAGTGGATCTTTTACAAAATGTTTCAGGCGAGTGTACCTCTGGACCCCCCTAGAACTGCTTCACTCCATAGATGATGGTTAACATGAACAGGTGTTCCTCATTGCTGTCAGAAAATGTTGGCAGACATGAAGTAGACTTCTAGTATTCTGTTTCAAGTAACTTATAGTAACTATTTTAATTGGACAACGAGGTTTCTAAAAATAGAAAATATTATCAAAGACAATACTATTTAATTTAGCATGTGAATGTACAGGGATTGGACAATGAAACTGAAACACCTGTCATTTTAGTGTGGGAGGTTTCATGGCTAAATTGGACCAGCCTGGTGGCCAATCTTCATTAATTGCACCAGTAAGAGCAGAGTGTGAAGGTTCAATTAGCAGAGTAAGAGCACAGTTTTGCTCAAAATATTACAATGCACACAACATTATGGGTGACATACCAGAGTTCAAAAGAGGACATATTGTTGGTGCACGTCTTGCTGGTGCATCTGTGACCAAAACAGCAAGTCTTTGTGATGTATCAAGAGCCACAGTATTCAGGGTAATGTCAGCATACAAGAAGGACCAACCACATCCAACAGGATTAACTGTGGACGCAAGAGGACACTGTCTGAGAGATGTTCAGGTGCTAACTCGGATTGTATCCAAAAAACATAAAACCACGGCTGCCCAAATCACAGCAGATTTAAATGTGCCTCAACTCTCCTGTTTCCACCAGAACTGTCTGTCAGGAGCTCCACAGGGTCAATATACACGGCCGGGCTGCTAAAGCCAAACCTTTGGTCACCCGTACTATTGCCAAACATCAGTTTCAATGGTGCAAGGAGCACAAATCTTGAGCTGTGGACAATGTGAAACATGTATTGTTCTCTGATGAGTCCACCTTTACTGTTTTTCCCACATCCAGGAGAGATGCAGTGTGGAGAAGCCCCAAAGAAGCGTACCAACCAGAGTGTTGCATGTCCAGAGTGAAGCATGAGGGTGGATCAGTGATGGTTTGGGCTGCCATATACAATACTTGTGTTAGATGGGCGCCTCACTGCCAAGAACTACTGAACCATTCTGGAGGACCTTGTGCATCCAATGGTTCAAACATTGTATCCCGAAGGCTGTGCTGTGTATCAGGATGACCAATGCACCAATACACACAGCAAGACTGGTGAAAGATTGATTTGATGAACATGAAAGTGAACATCTCAGATGGCCTGCACAGTCACCAGATCTAAATATTATTGAGCCCCTTTGGGGTGTTTTAGAGGAGTGAGTCAGGAAACGTTTTCCTCCACCAGCATCACTAAGTGACCTGGCCCTGCAAGAAGATTGGCTTAAAATCCCTTAAACCACTGTGCAGGACTTGTATATGTCATTCCCAAGACAAATTGATGCTGTAAAAGAAGGTTCTACTACACCATACTAATACATTATTGTGGTCTAAAAGCAGGTGTTTTAATTTCATTGTCCAACCCCAGTACATAATGTGCTTAAAAAATTGCACAAGAGGCACCACCTAAAACCTTAATTACTGGCTGAGGCCTGCCCTGTGTACAGCTAATGACTTACTTATTCTATTACATGTAGTTGTGACATATGAAATATTTTAGTAAAAGACACAAAGCATAACAGGCAAACACATTATGTCCATCGGTTCCTTTTGGCAGGCAGTGGTATTAAATGAAACACAAGGCAAGACCTTTTTAAAACTTAGGAATAAAATATTAAGCCCAAGATTAATTTTTTTTTCCTTTCAGATATTATATTTACCAGCAAACTAGACAGGGCAGATTTTTTACCATTAATAATCACCATGTTCAGTCCTGGCCCCACATTGTTCAAGATGTTACTCATGATGCTGTTGAGACACAGACAAACATGAGCAAATACACTGTGTTGTTGGTCTTCATTCTCTTGATAATTAACTATGCTTTTAATACCTACGTTTTTCCATCAAAACAGATCTGTGGCCCAACAACGTTAGCAGCGCCGCTTCGAATTCTGAAAGCATAGTGGTCCTGGGGGCAAACTCTGGGGAGGTTGCACTTTGGTTTTGATGTGTCCATATCTGAATAAGTAGATCAGAAAGAATTAAACTGTAAATTGATAACAAATTGAACCTAAAACAGGGATGTGTTCCAAACTGGGAGGAAAATACTAACTTTCTCTGAGGTTTCTTTCAATTTTATTAAACCCTTAAAAAGAAAAAAAAGAGAAGATTGTGAAACTCAGACAACACAAAATGTTCAGGGTGTAAGATTTTAAATCAGAAAAAAAAATAGCTCACTAAAAAACCTTGTCGATTTCTCATGTTCATCAACTGAATCCATAAAAAACCTGATGGTGATGAAGAGGAACACAGCTGAGGCAGTAAGCATCAGAACAACTGCCAAAAGGAAGGAAAAAATAAAAAACAGATGACGATTAGGAGTCAGACAACCAAAACTAGCAGTTCTAAAGTCAAGTCTTACCTCGAACCCTCATGTCTGCAACAAGAAAGGCTTTTATTTTTCGTCAAGGAATCCTTTTAAATGTAATTCTACTCACAGCTCCAGAAGAGCTTTGAGTCAGCTCATCTGTGAAAATATCTAACAGCTATCTCTTGTGGGTCAAGCAGTCGTATCAGTAAAAAAAAAACAAGAAATACTTGTCAGAGCTCTCTCTTGCATAAACCAAGATGCGCAGATAATGCATGAACGTTTAACTAGCACACCCACTGCGAACTTGAATTTCAAGTTTTATTTTTGGAGTTTAAAAAAAAATAGAATCAAATACCACATATCCTCAAGCACAAGCTTTGAGCTTGTATGCAAATAAGGAGCAACTGACAGATGAGGAGAGAAAAACAAGGAGAAAAATGGGGCCAAAAGACTCATATTTCAAATTGCACACATATATGAAAAAAAGGGGTTAAAGAATCACTGTAGCAGTTGTCAGGGTTTTCTATTTGTATGTAAATTCTAGTAAAACCCATATCTGCATAAAGCAGCTCACACACAAACCACATGAGACCACAGAAAAAAAAAAACAATCAAAGGATTAAAACTAAAGCCATAGAAAACACATTTCTTGATAAGAAACTAAAAAGCAACATAGAATCAGATGTGAAATTAATTCTGCGACCTGGAACCGTGCCTGACAGGGAATGTAGTACTGCAGCGTGTCATCACAGTGGTATTTAGGTTCATAGTTTTTTAAGGGACGCAACAATGTTGGAAAAAAAAAAAAGCTTTTAGTCAGACTGAAAAAAAAGTAATCCTTTAAAATTGAGCTCAAGCTCTTGGGCTTCCATAGAGGACCTATAAGCACAAAGTAAAGTAGAACTACCCATGTGAAAAAAGCAGGGCAATCTGGATGATTTTATCTTAAAAGTATATTTACTCACGTAAATTTTTATTTATTTTAAGTGGTGCAACTTTTCCCACATTTACAGTAATTTGCATGACATGGCACAGCTTTTCCTGCCTTTAAGGTAATTGAGATTAACATTCTTTGTATAGAAATAAACAGTGGTGGACAGTAGTGGAGTACATTTACTTGAGTACTGTAATTAGGTACATTTTTGAGTATCTTTACTTTACTTGCGTAACTATTTTTTGGGGTACTTATGACTTTCACTCCACTACAAAGACAAATATTGTACTTTTTACTCCACTGCATTCCTAGGAAGCTTTTAGTTACTTGTTACTTTTGGTTCAGCATAGTTTTGTAATCAGCTGTTGTTGTTTTTCTTTCTTGAAATGCAATTGGCCACACACTATGTTCCTCATGGGGAACCAATCACAGTTGTAGCTCACATCTAGGATAGATTTGAAATTACATCACCATTAACGGTCTAGAGCTGAGCTCCCACCTACATTTAGTAAGTAGTGACGTAAGCACTGTACTGAAGTAAGCACTTCAGTACTTTAACTTGATTAGGTTTTCAATGGAGTAACGTTTATTTGTAGTTGAGTATTTGACCCTGAAAATCAATACTTTTATTCAAGTACTAGAATTGAGTACTTTGTCCACCACTGGAAATAAAATAGCTAAAACGTTTCTGGCAAAGCACTGGTTGGATCTTTCTATGGTGGCTATAGCCACCCCCTGGCCACCCCTGTACCACACTGAGTGTCTGCTTTTACTTTACCTTTTAGGAGGTGCAACTTATCTACAATTTATGTATTTTTTTATTCAATGCAGAAGAGTTTTACCCCTATATATGGTAATTCAGTTTAAATGCTGCAGGTTATTTATTTATTTATTTACATTTGAAAGTAATTTGTTTTTAGAGGCACAGATTTTGAAGAATTTCTAATAATTTTTGTTGCGTAGAACAGCTTTTTAATAAATAAAAAATACAAATTTTCCACAAACACAGTTAATTATTTCAGGCAGTGCATCTTTTCTAACATTTATGGTCATTTATTTTTAGCTTGTCTACAGTTTAGTGTAATCTTAGCAAATACATAGCAGACAATTGTGGGCCAGATCTTCTGTCAAGCTGGCACTGCTGGCATGGCAAATGATTTATCAACTGGATGTAGGTCTGATCTGGCAGTGATGACACTGTTTTTAAGATAGCTGTCCCAGTTGTGGTTTGGTTTATGTGGTGCTGGCCCGTGCATGGACCACCTATGGACCACCAAAGAGAATTGAACCAGACAAATGTTGAGATAAAGCTTTTCTACAGTTTACAAGAATGCAGTTTAGATGGCACATCTTTTCTAGCATTTATGGTAATGCTCACATCTGGCCTTTGGTTTCTCTTCTTCTTCCTTTAGAGAGTTGATAACATGGTGACTAAAAGTAGCATATAGGTGTCAGTATTAATTTGAATGTATAATTTATGCCAGCAAAAAAAAAAGATTTTTGGTGGATCATTTAATTGAAGACCACTGCTTTAAAGCAACAATGGAGAACCTTTATCCTCCTGCTGAACCTTGATTTGTAGTGAAACCTGAACTTTTATCTTCATGGAGATAATTGGAACAAATAGGACTTTCTGTGTCAAATAAACCATACAAGTGGGATTTTTATAAGAAGTTTATCACAGTAGCAGCAAAATAGAGAGAAACAAACAATAAAAAAGGAATAAAGTGTGCAAAAAGGCATAACAATAAAACCACAAAAAGTACACCTGCAGATAGTATTGCAATAAAAACTTGTGTACGGATGGTGGAGAAAAAAAAAACCTATATACAGACGGTTGTACGTTTGTGCAATAATGGCAGTCAGGATAGTGTGTGCAGATGAGATTATGCTAGAATTTCTTTCATAGAAAAAATAAAATTAAGGCAGAGTTAAATAAACAACCACACAAAGATAAAAAAAAAGAGCAGAACGCAGAATTTATGATCATAACAGAAGTAGAACTTGTCTGAAGATGGATCCAAGATGTTGCTTTATCCGGATCATATGTGGTCAGATCCAACACAACCACCTGCAGTTCTTCGTTTGTGGTAGATGTTAGCCTATGATGTGGACATGTTAGAGGTTTTTTTTTTACCAGGAATAATCCATTTGGAGGAGGAGGAGCAGAAGAAGAAGCAGAAAAAGCAGCAGAAGAAGAAATAATTTACAAAGAGACAAAAATATCTGCAGAACCATGAAGAAAAGCAAAGAATTAAAGACCTTGCATTCCTTGAAGAAACATCTTTTAAATTCAGATAATATTCAAAACTTACAATTAGCTTTTTTGGACAATTTTTGAAAATAACTTTATTCACAATTGCACAACAATCCAAAAATGTCACAGTTTGTTAGCACTCAGATTATGTGTTGGAGATGACCTTCAGCTACGACCACATAAAACTTTAGCTCAGTATCTGTAAAATTGACTGTGTTATAGCCATTTTTGTGTTGACTAACACTGATTGACTATGGCAGCCAACTTAAGTTGGATTGAATCCAAAAGCTAATGAGCTGTAATGTATATTTGAATAAAATCTGACTTCATAAAATATTTTGCTAACAAACTGAAAAACATGCCCAGACATCACCCGCCTTTCATCTTTTAGGGCTAGAAGATAAAAATGTGAAGCTTTAATTAAATAAAAATGTTTTGCAAAATCAAAAAAAAAGCTCTCAAAGATGCATTTTGCATCTGTTGTATTGGAGATATTTTACTGTTTCTGCAGACAGAATCTTGTTTCAGTCTGTACATGAACTGTCTTCAAAATATCATCACTTTGGGTATGTTTTGACAAAACATCCTTTTAAAAGTTCAGATTGGCTAAATGGAAATTCTTTGTTGTTTTTTTCTACTTTTATGATCACAAAGCTAAAAAAAAAAAATAGCTGAAGATGATAAAAGTTTTAGAAATATGCACTTTTGGCATAAAGCAGCCTCCCACAAGACTGCTGCCCTCCTGCACTAAAACCATTTTTATTTGAAAATACATTAATCTATAAAATGACCGGCACTAAAATATCAACACAGTAAAGCTGGGGGCAATAAAGGAGCAGCTTTTAATTTTTTTTTGTAGGTTTTGTGTTCTCAGCATATCAAGCTGGTTTGAGCAAAGTTTAAATATTTGAGTAATATTTTAAATGTTCAAAATGTCCTCTCCAGTACAGCAGCAGCTCATGGTGTAATACCACATGAAGCCAGTAGAGGGTCTTTGTGTACTGCCATTCACTGATCACTGAAACAACTATGAGTAAAACACTATAACCAGTCATTTATGGTTTTCATGATCACCCAGCGCTAAAAGCTGACAATAATTGTTTAGTACCGGTGTTTGTTAACAAAATATATCATGAACCATTGGACAATTTTTAAGAAACTTTGCAGACAGTGGTTTATTTATTGGATGGATTGTGCATCTGATTAACTTTTGAAGTCAACCCACTTCAAGATGGCTGCCACAATAAACTCACCTTAAAAAAGGCTCTAACCCAGTCACTTTTATAAATATAGGCCCAGAATTTACTTTAGTAGCTGAGACCGATCCCCAACATATATTTTGAGTACGAACAGATAATCTTTAGTAAAAAGAAAATGTATGAACTATTTGAAGTTAAACTCTGATTGTCTGTTAGCTAAATATCTCATGATCCCCTTGACAGATTTTAATGAAACTTTCAGGAAATAATCCCTGAATGAACCTCTAAACCTGATTGAATTTTAGAGACAACCCAATTCAAGATGGCCACAACATCCAACTAAAGTTAGAAAACACTAAAAAGACCATAACTCAGTCAATTTCACAAATATTAAGCTAAAACTTGGTGTGGTAGCAGCTGAGAGTTTGTCACACCACATGCTGTAAGTGCTACTCATTGCACAATTCTTTGCCTAAAACGTTAACATTAACTTTTGGAGTCAACCTTGAATGTCTGTTAGCAAAATATCTCATGAACCATTGAATGACTTTTAATACATTTTTCATAAAGTAATCACTGGGTAAACATTTATAGCTGATTACCTTTAAGAGTCTTTGCAATTCAAAAATGGCCACCTCAGCTAATAAATAATAGCCAGTGAATAATACAGTCAATTTTGCAAATACTGAAATAGAATGAAATTTGATGTGGTAGTAGTTGAAAGTCAATCACAACAATCGGAGTATAATGTCTCATGACATAAAGAGATTGAGCATAATTGTGTATTTTTAGGGTTTGGCAGAAACACAACTCAAATAATCTCAGTCTAATGTTTGGGTATGAAGGGCAGCAGGTGATATACAAGAAGCACTGTTTTTTATTACTCAATTTGAAGTAAGCATTCACTGTAATTTACTGCAAAACAGTAAAAGTAATACTTCAACATTGTCTTTCTAACACAATTTAATCTCCTTTTAGAGATGAGAAAAAATGAGAAAACAACTCAAACAAACAGCAGTTTGGATCATTTTTAATTACGTAACATTTATATTTCTCAAACGTTCACACACACGATACACACCAGCCACTGCAGAGAAGCTGCGTTCACTCCAGTAATGACAACGTCAAAACATAAAAGCAGACCGAAGCCCAGCCGTCTGCTTTTATCACATCATTTGTTGATCACAATGAGAGAAGAAGAGAGTGAAAGAAAACACTGTGAGGTAATTTCTGATTAATCATTCATCATGAACCGCCACCGGCATCCTGTGACACTCGGGCTCACAGCATCACAGCATTCTATTGCAACTCCCTGGCAGGTGCAATTCTCTCTTTATTCTTACTCCTTTTTTGTTTTTTCTCATTCCTTTTTTGTCGGTAAGCTGTCAAAAACTGTCGCGCAACGTCCCCCGCAGCCCGGACGTCCGTTTAAGAACCAACAAATTGACCTAAAGTGGGTTAATGTTAGCATGAAAAAGGAAATTGTTTTAAAAGAGAACGAGGTAGACAGCTACAGAGTTTTATTTTTAGCAGCGGGATCAGTTGAAAATAAATACAAACCGATAAATCTAGTTTAAGACGACTGCTGCTTATGTGGTCGCGTTCAGATCCACACTAAAGCTGCGTGAACTTAAAGGTGCACATTTATAAAGCTCCACTTGCTAATTAACAACATTTATTACTCTGCCAGGGAAATAATGCTTTCCATTTGTTCTCCCAGACACACACCGACTATGTCTGAGGAAGTTATTAACTTTAGGCTTTACTGCCAAACAACTTTATTTGGTTTAAATCTAAATTATCTCCATTTTATTTTAAAGCAAACAACTTAATCCATTAGCTGTTTCTCTTTAAATCCATTTATATATGACATTAACAAGCATTTGTAGCTCATCTGTGTGCATCTTTTTTAACGACGACGGTTTTGGATCTAAAGATTGATGCCTTCGCAGAGAAGCAAAGCGTGCGATTTGTGAGGTAAAATTATCACTTTTTTCGAAGGAGTCTGGTTGCTTTGAAACGAGCGCTATAACAGCTCCACTCCTGTGAAACTGTGAAAATGTTCTACACGTTACTTACACTTAAACCCAGCTTTATTGGTTCCCCCTTTTTCTTTCTTCAAATACAAACAGATGCTGCTTTTTTTTTTTTTTTTACCTTTCAGGCCCTGCTGTGAAGAGTGTAGAACTATGTTTTGCTTTTTTTAAATATTGATGAACCTGAGAGGGAAGTCAAAAATATGTACAAATAAGTTATACTTAATCCCTCACATGTTTGTTTATTACATTTTCTTTACTTTCTTCTGCACTGTGAAACGCTTAATAAATGCACCTTATATTTTTAGGACAAAACAAAGTTTGATGTCTTTTTTATTTTAGATAAAGTTTACTTACTAAACAAATTCACTGTGTTTTTTAATCTGGGGTAAACCTTAAGAAAACATTAAAATCAGATCAGTTGTTTGGTACTCTTAGTTTAGGGAGTGAATTTCCTTTTGTTGCACATTTTACTTTCACACAATGCTATTGTACTTTTCATAGTATTTTTTAAAAATACAATCTTTGTATAAAATAACCATGAAAATTAGACATATATGTTCGATGTCAGACACAAAAGAAACAACTAAAGTAACTCAAAATAGTAGTTTAGCTCTTGTTAAATGGGGGTCTGCATAAAGTTATGAATAAATAGCATCTTACCTGTGGAAGATAGTTTTTTAAATGACCTCCGTCTAAAATAAAAGGTTAATTTTGACCAAACACTTTTTATCAACCTTCACATAATTAGCAGTTTTATATTTCTCAGTAACATTACATAATCTCCAAGCACAAACAATAACAGCAGCAGCTAACTGTAGCTCTTCTATAAAGTACAGTTTTCTTTTTGCTAGAGTGATTGTGCAAAGAGGACACTGACGTCAGTGTAAAATACTATTTAAGTAAAACACTTTTAAAATGTTTTAAAGTGAAGTGGCTGCAGTCCACTTTGGTCTTCTGCTCGACATTTGTTTCACAATCTTCAGCAGGAAAGATATTAACTAGTCATAACTTTACCATAGAATCCCACTTCTATTCATTTAAAGTGTAATATCACTGACGGACACTAAATATATATTTTTCTTAAAACATTTTTCAATCAAAAATATACTTTTATTTTAGAAAACACTAAGTTCTGTCACTAGTTTAGCTTTTTCTGATCAGTGTGCCGCTGATCCTTTCCTAAAAAAATGTCATAATTTACAAAATATTTTCATCCAGTTTTCACACATCAGTATTCAGCTCCTCCCCCTTTTCCAAATATGGTCACCCATAGTTAACAGTTACAACTGCATGCTGCTAAACGTAATGCTTCATTTAAGCAGCCTGCACCAAATAGTGACGTGACCGTGTCTTCGTACTGTGCTGCAGGTAATATACTGACTGCAATATGGATTCGAAAAGAGAAAGAATTCAAACAATGGAGTCATAAATCCTAGTGGGTTCAGACACAAAAACAACAAGAATTCAATCAAGATAGATAAACAGTAAAACAAGAAACTAATTTTCTTTTTTAAATCAATAGCAGTTTGACTTAAAGAGGCTCAAATCCAGTGTAACCTTATTATTTCACACACAAAAATATGTATTAGGCCTCTGATATTTTGCCTTTTTACTGCAGCATCTGCTATTAAATATTTGATTAATGTTCTATTAGAGCATTTTTTTTCACAAACACTGACAAAAAAAGATGACTTTTCAAGTTTCTTTTTTCCCTCAGCCCTGAGTCACGCCTGCAGCTACAACCTTCACCTATCAGAAGGTCCGACCGCAGCTTATATGTAGCCCGAGAGGTAAAAACTAGGCCAAAGATTATTGCTTCTCAGCAGCTTGATGTCACTTCAAAGGCATCGAGTTTTACTGTATCTGTTCTCAATAGCAAAAAGAAAAAAAAGTGCTTAACTCATCAGAGAGCCTACGAACCAGGATCAATATTTCACATCAAACAAAAGAAGATAAAAGTCGGAGCAGAATTTGAATAAATAAATTCACAAACGGTGCAATCAGAAATCAATCAGTAGCTGTTACTACTAATTTATGCTCTTTAAATGCAGTCTTAAGAGTATGCGGTGAGTTAAACAAATTTAGAAAATCACCTGCAGGTTATTAAAAAATAAAACCCTGTCATCAGCCGCCCTTTAGAAACACATAATCCATCGATAATGAACTCCTTTTCAGTCGGTCCGGCAACGTCCCAGTTGGAGATTTATTCCAAAAGCTCCTGTCATGAGAACAAAAAAAGGAAGTGGCATGTGATGAGGAAGGTTATGTTGACTTGTTCTGAGGGGACAGAGCGAGAGTGAAAGCTACAGCCAGAGAAGCCACAATGCACTGACCTCGTCTGACTCCTCTCCCACTGTGGACGCCCCCCTGTCGCCATCTTCCTCCGCCTGCTGCTGCTCCTCCATCCTCTTCAGCACAGAGTATCTGTATGTCGCCTTGCTGGAATAAAGTTAGGCGACAGACCGGGCTGATGAGTTTTCCCTTGCGCTAATGGTGTAAAATAATCACGTTACAGCTCATTAATCAAGCCTGCTTACTTGACTGGGAAGCAGTATTTTCGGATGATCAATACGGCAGCGGCGGCCGCCACCACACAGACCAGGATCACCGATGCAATAATGCCAGGGTGAAGCCTTAAACTGGCCTAAAAAGACAAATGAATCCAATAAGATGTAACAGTGGGGTAGTTAAAGAGCCCATAAAGCTAACAGCTCAGTTCATGATGTGTGGCACAGATAAAAAGGAAATACACGCAGGAGATATGACAGCTGAACAGCGTTGGGTTATAAATCATCCTGGTGGTCGGCCTAAAAGCTCAGCAGCGGCGCTGGGAAGCTCTGAGTAAGCACAAAGAAAACTTTTTTTCTTTTGACAATCAGTAATTATGCACATCATCTACTGGTCTATAGTGTCTTTAAATGACGGGCTGTGCACGGGATCATTTACAGTTGGTGAACATTAGTGTCTGCAGCAGTAATTAGGATGCACAGCGAGCGTGACCAAAAAATAACAACCTCAACCGGACCAATTTATCACACGTGGCGGTGTACGACACAAAAACCAATCAAACAGTGATGAGCTTCGATTGTAGGGTGTCACTTGGACCACATTAACATTGACTGATTAATGTCTATGTTAAGAGTAAACATATAGTAATAAAATGTACTCATTCAATGTCATGGGGAAACAAAAACCACTGAAAACAGGCTCCTCTCTCCTTTGCTGCAGGAGGAGTCAGAATTATGTCACATTCACGAACACAATGGAAAAAAACGTTTCTGACACACTTAGGGACTTCATTGTCATTTATAAATACTGACAATTTATAGTTACCAATTAGTCTAATATTTATGTTTTTAGTATGTGGGAGGAATACCCAGGGTGGGATTTAATAATCGGACTCCAACAAGTTATTTATGTTGTGGTCATGAGATATTAATGCATAAACACAAGTTCATTTTTTTTCCCAATGTCACCAAACAGTCACCATAGGTTTATGTGCTCCTAAATAAATAAAAAAAAACTTTAAAGCAAAATTAGTGACCAGATGCCAGCTATCCCGTGTGTTTGTTTACCAATAAAAACAGCCGAAGGGACTAAAACCAGATCAACAATAACCCGGTCCATTAGAAGAGCACTGTGTGGTGGAGAAGTCTGACAGTTTTAATGTGTACTTGGAACGTATTTATGCTCAATTTTGTGGAGTAAACTATGCAGGTACGGTTCAGAATCTAATGATCTAATATAAAACAGAAGTTTTACCTGTTCTTCTGAAAAAAGAAAAAAACAAACAGATGGGACAAATTTGTTGGGGCGTGCTTCAAATGTAGATTTTTTTTATTAAACTTTTATTAAGAATTACAAATGATGACTTTTAGCCTTATTGCTATTACTGCAAAGCTTTACAGCTACTATTTTTATAACTGTATAATGTCAAAGTGGATTTTCCCAGTAATTTGTTGACATTTGAATAGAAATAATTGCCACTCAGTTTCAAGCTGAATAGATATTTCAGCTATAAAGAGTAAATATCGACTACTTACCTTAAAACAAATAAGGAACAACTTGGTTGAGCATTAGTTGGTGAGTAACTCCTAATTAAATCCTTTAAGGTGGTAATGATCAGTTAATGATGAGCTAATTAAAAATGAAGTAAGAAACAAATTGGGAATACTTGATAATTGCCTAATCCAAAGTGCTTCCTTAATAATTTCTAATGAACCTTAGAGTGGACTGGTGAAAAGCACAAAACTAGTGATGACTCATTACCACTAGTTAATGTCTCTCTGCACTCCAAGCAGTGATACATAATACCAGAAAATCCAGAGGAGTACTAAGAAGTCCTTCATTACATCACTGAGAACGCCTTCACTTTGTGCCCGCTCAAGTAAAATGTTGAATTATGACAAATCATTTCTGAGTATGGCTCCCTTATGTCATTTTTAGGAATCTACCAGTTAAATCTTTACAAGTAGCTTTTATTCTGTTGATTTTAAGCTTTAAGCTTTTTAAATCAGAAAAAATGACCACTTGTCTAAATGTCCACCTGATGATGTTCCTCAGATACTAATTATGACAAGATAATGAAATCTGAGTTAAAACTTTGCCATCTGCTTGTTTGTTGACATGTTTGTTATTTAGGTCATAGGTTGTGATGTAACTCTTAATGAAAAGAAAATGTCCTGAAACAGAAATGTTCGTCTTCATAATCTGAAACTTTAAAACACTAATAAATGTAAAGAGTCAATTTTTTTTCTCTATAATGTAAAACAATTAACACGTTGATTAATTACATTTATTGTTTTTATTTCAGTCTTTCAAGTTTTGCAGCTCTGGACAAATGTATTTAGTGAAAAAAGGGGAATAAATGGCTATTTGGACTGTAAACGTTGCAGAGCCATGACATATATGATTCAATATGATTCTAAAAGTAAACACTGCCATGATTTATAACTCGTTTTGTTATCTAAAGTGAATGCAAACTATTAAAGGTCACAATGATGGTTCTTCAGAAGCTATATCCTCATCGTGATTTTCCTTTTTTATGTTTTTACTCATCTACGAGTCATAGTTATTTATATTTTATTTCTGAGCACAAAAGCCTCTATGAAATGACTTTAACTAGAATGACTCAATATTTAAGAAACACGACGTCGTCACGTGACTCAAAACAATTAATTTAACATTTCTCTATTATCGACACGCTTTATTTTTTACTAATTGCTAAGTCTTAGCCTATGTTTCACTTTTACGACCTAAGCTAACGATTGTAAACACCACTTTTCATTTTAGCGACTCAAACACATTTTATTTTACTCATTTACCTGTTGTTCTGACATCTTTGACAACTTCAGAGATGAGTTAACCAACTCTCATCGCGAAGACTGAAGTTTATCCGAGCATAAGTTAGTAAAAAAGTTGAATACTTCTGCAAACTTCTTTTCTCGAAGCGCCGCAGTTTGTTTACTTCCTGGTTCCACGCACCTATTTCCACGCCCACTTCCGGATTTCTTCAGCAAATCAACTTTCATAAAGGAGCAGAGAAGTCAAATTCACAAGCTGATCCCCTGACATACTCCAGGCAGTCATGCATTATGATATAAAACATTGAGACCATGTTTAAAATGTATGACTTGTGGTTAATTTATGATGGCTCCTTATGTAACGTTCAATGTCTTTTCAAGACTCCTGCTGCTGCACAATTTCCAGATTTTGTCAAGCATGAGAGAATTATAACTCTGAAACAATGAAATCCACATCCAAAGTTTTCCTGATGCCGATGTTTTGAATGTTATAAAATGAAAAATAAAAAATCCAGTTGTGCACATGTTATCATGTTTCACTCCAGGATACTGAACAAAATCTAATATAATTAGGAATAACTGAACAACAAAAGTGCTGTTTTTCCTTTTTTTTATTGTTTCATTTTCTCCAGTAATTGTTACCAGCCACAAAATTATGAATCAATATCCCCATTTGCTTTCAGGTGTGACGAGCGTAGTGGCAAAACTGGCTCAAAGACCTGCTGGCCTCATCAGCAGCCCACCTGCTGTTACCCTGTTTCAGTTACACGCCATGAAAAAAAAAAAAGCCTGGAGTATTTCAAATGCATTCAGATGAATTAAAATCAAGCACGCTTCCTCCCCCTCCTGTATTCTGCGCAACGCTGTCCAATTTAAAAGCAACACAAACACACTCACACACACAAGAAAAAAAAACTGGAACCACAACCATTTGTCAAAACATTTATTCCAAATAACACAAAAAACACAATATGTTGGATACACAGAAACATATTATATGACAGTTTTTTTTTTGCATACATTCTGACAAAAAAATACCATTAAATCCAACTAAATTTTCAATGTCGTTTAGAAAAGAAGCTTTAGTGTGTTCTTTTAGAAAGCGCCCATATCCATTTCGTAGCCAAGACTTTTCATAAAGAACTCATTTTGTCATCAGATGTGCAAGTGAATGATCACTTTCTTGGGAAAAAAAAAAAAGGCATGCATTCAATTTGATGAGTTTCCCCAAAACCTTAGCATGACTATAGCGACACAAAGCTGCCAATCGTTTGCAAGAACAAAAACACAGAAAGGGTTTTTATGAATGGAGAATCGGCTTTCAATCAATAAGCTTGGCTTTAAAAACAATGAAATATAATGAAATAAAAATACAGAAGCAATTCATGCGCTGTTAATGTGATTCATTATTTCTGATTCTAATGGGCTTCAAGTTAAGCTAGCTCATAGTACTTTCCTGTCTCAGGATCGAAATAGCAGTTGAGGCAAGGATCATAGAGCAGTTTCAAATATTCATCTTCATTCTCCTCTTCTTTCACCAGCCCATCCTCTCCTGTATTAAAGCCAAAAAATCACTCTGAAACCTTTTATGTTAGAAATATAAAAATGAAACAAGATTGCACAGATAAAAAGATGAATGTATGATTTCTCATTTTTCAATATAGACTGAATCTGCCATGCCAGATATGAATGAGGGGCCTACTCTGTCAGCTTTAAATAAAATGGAATTAGAAGCTTGGTGGTTAGGTGACCTTCAGACTCATGTGGATTTAAAAGTTTTCTGCCGCTGCCATTTTTTTCCTAATCAATCAAGCCCTAAGACACCCAGACGCAGCACCAAATTATGAAGCTGTAAAGAGATTCCCTGTAATCCCTCACTACCTTAAAGCACGGGAATTGAGCTGTTAAATTGACAGGCAGTTAAATGCTAAAAAAGGTTATGGAATGGATTGAGATGAGCGTTTTTTTTTTATCTCACCTGAAACTTGGGCAACAATAATGAAAACTAATTACATGACACGTGATGTAAGGGGTTTTAAAATGATGTAGTAAACTGGAAAAGTCTCATCAGTTAACCTTGCGGATGTGTCTGGGGGGGGTTCAGACCTGTAATGAGCCTGTCTCTTCTGACCTATGTGGAGGACAAACAGCTTCACTCTTCTGGTGTTTTTTTTTTTTTTTTCTTTTAGCTCTAATTAGATACACCTTCACTTGCAGCCTCACCACGCTGTGCAGCGCATCCTTGGTGGAAATGTAACATCTCTAAAAGCTCTGTCACCAATGACTGTTTCCATTAGCTTTAGTGTAACTAGTGTTAAAGCATCGGTCTGTTTGCTGTCTTATGCACTCCCAAGGACATCAAAAGGCGGTCCGGGGGTAAAAGGACTATAATGAAGGTTACCATACCTCTGCCTAGTCTTTCCAAATTGTTCTGTGTGGAGCCTGACCTTCTCTGCTGGCTTGGAGGCATAATAGGAGGGCTGAGCACGTCCATCCACTCTCTAGGGAAAAGACCATAAAGCCAGACAGTCATGACAACACATACCATTACACTCACCATCTTAGCCTATGACATTTTAACAATGGAGTCCTATCATCATGCACTCTCAGAAGCCCATCTATGATTCCATTGTCCTTGAGCCACTTCTCCTCCAGTCTCACTGGTTTACCTGAAGGATCTCTTATTAAATTCTGACTCCAGCTGTGGCTTCCAAGTATCCACAATGTGGCTCAGAGAAGGGGTCTTAACCTCGCCTGTTTCTGCGGGGAGCACGACTTCATTTCTCCCCAAATGAGTGTATCCACTCTGCCTGCGACGTACGCCGAAGCACGGCCATACATCTGCCACTTTTCCCGTAAATGAAAAACACTGCTCTCTTAGCATGGTGTAAATGATTGCAGCCAGAGAGGAAAATATCTCAAGATGAATTATTACTCGGGAGCGGTGAAAGATTCATTTGTTAAACGGCATTCATAATCATTCTTGGCTATACATCAGTTGTGCAATCACCCATTAACATCTTACGCCTCTGGATAAGAGCAAACCGGAGCGTATTAAATGTGGAATTACAGTATAATCTTCTGTACAATATTTGCCTCGCAGCAGGAAATTCAAAATGTTCGCCTCTGGTTGGTCTGTCTCACCAGGCAGAAGCGCAATGATTGCTAATGTTACTTCTTCTGAAAACAGTATTTCACTTATCAAGCAAAAAGTTCATATCATGTGTACAGCTACTCTTTACACATCCAGGCCAGAATACTGTAAAATTGATCCCACTTTAAATAATTCAATACATTTATTCTTCAATTTAAAAGCAGCTTTGCACCACATTCCCACAGACTTTACTGATTTTTAACAACACATGGACATAACTACACAAAATATTTTACTAACACTAAGAAACAAAGAAGTGCATAAATGAATGCTTACATTAAATTTATAAATGACATTTCTTATTATTTTCTGATTCCATGTAATTAAAGAGGATTTTTTCCCTTTTTTGCTGGATTTACAGCCTTTATATGTGAGGCAGCACATTATCTCCACTGAGGCTTTGATTTTTCCTGCTAACAAAAGCATTTACCTCACTCCAAAAGCCCCTCTGACTGTTTGATAGGCAGGAACATTGTACAAAAGTTAATGGAAGCAATTTTCAAGGACAAGGGCCCCTACTACCGAGGTGTAAATTGGACTTCAAAATGTTAAGTGGGACTTGGCAAGAGTGATTAAATTCTTGGATTTTAAAAAATTTATTACAATTCAAATACAGACCTGGTATAAAGAAAGTAATTTGACTTCATTTAATGTGTGCAGGTACACTGCCTTTGCAAAGCAATTTAGTATATTGAAAATGTTTTATTTTTTATGATTTCTTTCCCCCAAATAGCTTCTAGACCAAAATAAATATAAAAAAATCAAAGTGTTTGTCTTACATCTTAGCTACTCAGCTAAAGTTCACAATAGCATGTTGTTTAAAACCACATTTTACTATATGGCCAGTCTGTCAAACCGTGTCAATGCTGGAATTAAACAACACTGCTAAAGAGAGTATATCACATGTTAAAATGTTTATAAAGCTATGGCAACATAGGCACAGAAACAGAAGCATTTTAGTCGTCAAGGAAGCTGTGGCTCTCGACAGAGAGAAAGCTTTGCAGCGATGCCAGGATGCTCCAAAATTCCGCAGTGATAGAATTCACTATAAAGGCTTCTGATGAAAGAAGAAAACAAAGAAAACAACAACAAATCCTGTGCAGCTGCTGTTTAATATGTAAATCAGGCCTTGCCTCTAAGTCTAATTTCAGTATTACAGCTGTGGAGGCTGTAGAGCTGCTTGCTTGAGGTGGTAGTCAATAGTAATGTTCATTTCAGTGGACGTTAAGTCCAAGAACATCACTTCACGGCATGGGCAATCTTTTGGCTGTGCTAGTCAAATACAACAAAAAGTAAACAGCTATCCCGCTGGTGATCTGATTTTTCGACATCAGTTCTACCCGGTAAAGCAAACACTATTTAAACACGTGCTAGTCAACACATGTACTCAAAGGGGCGCCGTGCTTTTCATCAATAAATCACAAGTGTTGGGAAGGAGGCGGCTGCATAATTAAGAGTAGCGGATCTGTGATGCAATCTCTTTGTCTTCCTTTGTAATACACCACATGGTTGTGTACGCCCGTAAAGAGATGGACAAGCACAGAGGCGCGTCTGTGCATTAGCAGGCTGCGAGGCGATATAATGTCTCCAGAAGCCTCCAAGGACAACCGAATCCATTCATACACTGCCACAGCAGGGCGCTGGGATGGATAAACAGTACACAGCGGTACAGCCTCGAGACAGGTGCAGGGATTCAGTCAAAGGCTGCACTGTGACATGATGACACATAGTATTTATTTATTATTCTCTATTATAAATATTTCTATTGAAGACAGTGATGAAGGTTTTAGAGCAGTCTTTCAAAAGATGCTTGAATCTCTGAGCTGATTTTCCTCTTAGGATGGTTTAAAAAAAGAAAAACGAATTTGGCTTTTATGAACTTGCTACATTTTTATTTAATCATGAATTCTTCAAATCTCAAACACAAATAACATGAATGAGGAGAAAAATTCTAGTTATTTTCTCCTTTACCGATACAAAAATCTTAGTTTTTCTGAAACCCTACCTTGCTATGAACATCTAATTCATTTCTGTGCACTTTTGTGATAAAAGGTGTGATCTGCTTAACTCTGTACTTGCACAAAGTTAATGTCGGCCATAGCGCTTTGAATTATTTTCTCTCCTCCAGCAGAAAAGAGTTCATTTAACAGTTTTCTTTCCTTCTTGAGGTTAAAAGTTTAGTTAGCTTTAGCCTGCAGGGAAGCATAACAACATGTCTTTTGGCTGCTAGCCTTAAAACCCCACTGAATCTTTTTATGTGTGGAAATTAAAAATTAAATTGCTTCCATTTTTTATTTTAGAACCTGAAGTTTGATGTCTACCATACTTTTTGTAGTGAATAAAAAAAAAGGCTTTATCAAATCTTTTTTTCAGAGATAAGCGTAATATTCAGTAATAAAAAAGAAAAGAAAAAAAGTCATAATGAAAATGACAACAGCCGTTCTGGGAGGAGAAAAGCTCAGCACCTGACACACTAAGTTTATTTGTACCCATCTGAGAGTGAGATAAGCCTCAGTCTACGCATCCATCTGACAGCTGACATTTAGTGTAAATACTGCAGCCCCTGGTTACGTCTAGTTAGGAATTTCTAGTTTTATATATTCGTGAATATTTTTGGATATAAAGCCCAACACAAACAAGACCTATTTAGGTAAAATATCAGTGATGATTGCTATTTCTTTAACCATAACCTTCTCACTAAGATTAATAATAACATCTAAAGGAGTAAAGCAACATATCAGTTCTTTAAAACAAGAAAACAGAAAGACATGTCACAGACTAGGGTTAGGCTACACTTGATTCTAAATGTACAGATTTGGAACTGATTTAAAGTGTGGTGAGTGCTTTTTCTTACCTTGGGTTTGACTGAAGCAAAGGGTTCATTTCTTCCTGATAGTGATGCCCCTGATTCACTGGCTAGATGGGGGGGAAAAAAGTCAGAAGATGCTTTCAAATGTCACCAATACTCAACCTTCACACATTTCTAAAAATTCTAATAATTATTTATTCATATTCATACTGTTGAAAAGACCACTAAGGATGTGATTATGACACAAAGCGAGGGGGAAAAAAGATGTGCACTTACAGCATGTCAAGATTGAAATCATTTTTTATGCTAAGAATGACTAATGAAGGTCATTACTTGTCAAATGTTGATGCCTCCAAACATAAAAGCGCTGGTTTTTGACAAGTAATTGTCACGAGGCATTTAGCCACAAATGTGCATGCACAAGGAGATTTTTTTTCTTTTTTTTGTGAGTTCAAATGCAGTTTCAAAAATCGTACAGTGAATAATGGTGTAAGGCGCAGTGGTGTGGTGGCTCGTACTGTCGCCTCACGACAAGAAGATTTCAATCTGGGTTCACTTTTGTCTTTTTGTGGGGAAGTTTGCGTGTGCTCCCTGTGCATGTGTGGGTTTCCTCTGGGTACTCTGGTTTTCTGCCTTTTATAACAATATTGAGAATCTTCTGGTGAAACTGACTGCCTGAAGTCAGGATCTAATGAACATCCCAGAAGAATGGGTTTCCTTTTCTGTGATGCTTTGCCAGGCTTTACTGCAGCTGTCTGGAGCTGTTTATTGTTTGTGGGTCTTTTTGTCTTTAGTCCTCAGCAAGTAAAATACAACTCAATATGGCTGAAACCAAGTGATTGATTTGCCTCTCTTTTTTTTAACTTTAAAATACCTCATGAGTTTCTTCTGCAATATGTTTTGGACCGCTGTCCATCTGTTCCATGAAGCAGCGTTATTCAATTTGGCTGAACCAGAGCAGGCAGTATATCTCTATCCACTTTATAATTCGTCTGACTGCTTCAGTCTATCACATCATCAATACACACTGGTGACCCGGTGCCAGTGGAAGCCATGCATGTCCCTGTTATCATACTGTCTCCACATGTTCCACAGATGATGTATGGTTTTCAAGACTTCTTTACCACTTTTTGTACACATCAGTCTGATTTGGTTTAGTTTTAGGTCTATTTGTTCAAACGTGTTGTTTTAGGACTGCTTTGTTCTTTTAAAACTTTTGTTTTTATTGTGTGAGTCAAACTGGGGGGGAGGTAAAAATTCTTTTTCACAATTTAACTCCTTCTGCACACTTTGTACCATTTTAGCTATTCATAAATGAAAACATTCAGCCTTTCCTGGAGAGAAGTGTTGTGATCAACAACCTCCTTGATCCAGAAAGGATGAAGTGAGTAAAAATAGTGGATAGATTGATACTTTTTAAAGTATTTCACTTTACATACAAATATTTTTTCACAGAAGTATTTCAAGATCTATTCAATTATTTTAAAAATATTATTATTTTGCTTAATGGACTTGCTCTAATGTTATCTTTTTATTCTACTTTTAGCTTTTAGACATTGTTTTGCTAATTTTGGCTTTTAGCTAATGTTCTATTACATTTAACATTTTGTTGGCCTCTTGATACTTTTAGCTTTTAACTATTGTTCATGTACTTTCAGCTAACATTTTTATACTTTTATCTTTAAACTAGCCATTTACTATATTTTGCCAGCTTTTTGCTTCTTTTAGGTTGTAACTATTGCTTTGCAACTTTTAGTAACTACAGTATTTTTGCTACGTTTAGCTTTTAGATACCATTCTGCTACTTTTGTCTTTTAACCAGTGCTTTGCTTCTTTTAGCTTTTAGCTTTAGTTTGTTCATTTTAGCTAGTGTTCTGCTTTCTTAACTTTTTAACGTCAGTTTTATATTTGTCAGCAAATTCCAGTAACGTCCTTCAGTTCTCCCACTGTATTTTTTGCAGAAAATGCAGTTTCTCTAGTTTAAGTTGAATGTTTTCTTGAGGAAAGGTTTCTGAATGATTTGAGATGAGCCTTCAGCGTCTGCTCTGATGAAGTTTCATGTGTTGATACTGATCTGTCAGTCAGCTCTATAGGGTGTTTTTCACTTAACAGGATTTAGTGAAGGGGGTTGCTTTGCTAAAAAGATTCCTCGTCTTCCACCACAGCTGTTCTCAGTGGACGTCAAGGTCTTTTAATGTTACTGAACTCACCAGTGCATGCTTTTATTTATTTTTTTCAGAGAATGTACCAAACTGTTATGGCCATCCCCATCGTTCCTGCTGTTTCTCTATGGGATTTGACTTGTTTTTGCAGCTTAAGAACAGCCTGTTTCACTTGCCCTTGCATGGGTGCATGCTTGCCTAAATGTTGTGTATTCACAGGAACAGCCTCCAAAAAAATGGTAACAGCTCCAAACTATCTTTTTTCTAAGTGAAAAAATAAATGATCCATTTCTGTCCATGAAAGAATTTTGGAGTGTATAGTCCAGTTACAATTGAGCATATGAAGAACACATGTCTGTAATAAAACAAAGAGCAATGATTTCCCGGTACTCTACAATAAAAACTGAGTCTGAACTTAAAGCCCATTTTAAGTTTCACGTTCGTTTAATTTTGAGTAAACAGCTACAACAACAACAAAAAAAAACACATACAGCCAGAGTTAAAAAATTTCCAAATCTATCTGTAAAATGCTTCCACAGACTAAAACAAGAAACTCCAGAGCAAGCTGAATACTTTCTTTAAAGTTATAAACCAGTCTCTCTGGTGCCTGACCTTTCTGCATGATCAGCAAGCACTCTGAAAATCACACTTTGCCTGGCAGGAACCCACCCATGTTTTACACAGGGGCTTGAAATGGCTGCCCTCTGGCACTTGCTCATGCTGTCGTGCAGCGAGGAGGACGACCCGGAAGACAAAGCTTTGAATATAACAGCTAAAGTGTCCTTTGATGTTGCTTTTATTGTAGTATAGGTTGCTGCTTTAGGAATGTCACAAACCCATACGCTTCTGCCCACTTTTGTGGCGAGCCAAGACCAAATTTAGTTTTTCCTTGGAACTAAACTATGTTAGTATGCCATTTATTATCATTAAAGTAATTTTTGTCTTCTGGAACATGTCCCTCAGGTATTTGTTAACGAGAGGAGCTTCATGTGGAGAGAATGTCCAGAATATCAGCTCCACTGCATAGCACAGGGTTGTCCAAACCTGGTCCTGGAGGGCCACTATCCTGCATATTTTAGAAGCTTCTCTGCTCTAACACAGGGAAACAAGTAAAGAATGCAGGATAGGGGCACAAGTGGGAGTGATATTAGTTTTGTTGTCTTGTTTTTTTAATTGATGTTAGATGTTTTATTATTTATTGTTGATATTTGTTTATTGTTTGGAGGAACTCTATGTAAAATAGCTTAAGCCTAAATCTGGTGCAATGCATATTTTTTTTACATTTATGTCTTAATTGCACACTGTCCTGATTAAATAAAATGAATTGAATCTGAGAACCATGATTGGACACCCCTGGCCTAGTGTAACACAAAGTGCACTGCAGGCTAACAAGACTGAAAATAAAAATGCTAGGGTAAACCAATTCAAAACAAAATTTATTATAGCATTGAAGCAAATTCAATGATCAATGAAAGGTCAACAAAAGCAAAATCAAGGACTCTGTAAATTAATGAAACAATAATCTGCCTTACAATTTAGAGCCAGCAGTGCAGTACAAGTGAAGAGAGACATACAGACAAATATACAGGTCTGAGACTTACAGGGTTCTTCATTTAGACAAAGCTAAAGACCATATTAAAGCCTCAAGAGTCTCTTTGAGTGCTGTACCTGTTAAGGGCTATTTTATTACATGACTTTGATGAAGAAGCAGACACACTGGAGCTGTAGTCTCTGCACTGCTTGATTTAATTTTGGCTATTTGTGTGACCCACTGCCTTCTTTATGTAATTCTGCAGACAGGAACCAAAATTGCTCCCCGTGGAATTCTGCAGGTAATATGGACCGATGATGACGGGTTACCTGCAGAGTGCCACTGAAAATACAGAAGCTCGAGGCCTTTCTGTGTCCCAATGAGACATAAAACCCAGTACCTGATGTGGTCATTGCAACTCTCAAGAACTAGAATTTCAAAAAAAGCATTTGAGCCTAAAAGAAACAGAAGTGCATCTGCTGCTAAAAGAAGTGCATCATTTATTTTGAACAAACATAAATTCTTGGCCTGACAAAGCAAAGTGTGGTTTAGAAGTTCAATACAGCAACTTCAGCTGCCTGTAGTTTGGCACTCACTAATGGCTTGGCTGAAGCACAGCTTGCTGTATAGGTCCTCAGGAAAATGCATACACGATTTTAGAGCTGACATCTCGATTCTTTTGAATCATATTACTGGTTTCTTCTTAAAAATTGGGTGCTCCAGATTATTACCACGCCCCCTCATTTCCACTTTTGTGTTGTAGTGCCTTGTTAGGTGTATTACTTGGCTTGCCAGCAATCAAAAAAAAAAAATACACGTTAAGTTTTATTTGCCTTTGATTGGCGCTGCCTTAAACTATGTTATTTCTGTTTCTAAACTAGCAGTTATGAAAGTAAAGGATTAATTTAAAAATGCAGCTTGTAATTGTTAAAAATATTTAGTTTGAACATTTTGCTGCACAAGCCTAGTGGCAAATATGTTCAGCCACTCAGTGCCTGATAATCACTGTTTACCTCAGTGCCTTTTTAATCAAGGCTGTTTACAGGAGACGGCTGGCGGTTCAGCTCCTCTCTAGTGGCACTTTTCCTTTTCCTTCTTCTGTGCATGCACTTTCTAATGTTTACCTCTAATGTACATCTGGCACAGCAAATTTACAGGCTGGGAGGTAAAAGGTGGACCTTTGTTCTTCAGTAAAACGCTATATTTCCAACTCTCTCGAGAAGCGAGCTCAATGGCGGCTTTCGAAAAAAAAAAATTATATAGCATATAAAAATAAATCTTGTTTTCGATGTGACAAGAAATGCAAAGAAGATGATTTAATTTAAGCACAGAGTTGCTTCTCTATATGTTTATCACTTTAGTTCTTCTGTAAGACACACATGTCCCTGACTGAATAACAAATCAATGAAACTGAGTTACAGTGAGATGCGTTAAGGTCAAGGTTTTAGAATAAAATGTTTCAATTCTTTTATGGTGATTCCGAAAGCTAAGGTTGACAATAGCTCACCATCAATTCCTGCATGTAACAAAGATGTAACATCATTTGTTTAGTTTTTTTGCCATAAGAGATTTTACTTATTCTTTGGGGCAGCTGGTGGTGAAGTGGTTGGTAATGTCCCCTTTACAGCAGGACAGTCCAGGATTTGGATTTGGTGGTCAGCTGGCATCTCTGGGCCTTTTCTTGCCTTAGCATGTGTGGGCTTTCTCATGAGACTTCGGATGAAGACAATTAATCCAAACCCACAACCATCTTAGGTTAATTAGCAATTCTAAACTGGTCATGAGTGTTTGTCTAAATGTTTGTTGAGTTGGCCATGAGATGGACTTGCAACATGTCCAGAGTATACTCCACCCCCAATCAAAATTAAGCTGGGATGCTGCTACCCCCATCTGATAAAGCTTGTTTATTTAAAGTAGGCAAGTTTATTATTACTGATAAGATATAAAAGTAACATAAAAATAAAACTAGTAACATAAAGGTTACACTTTGCAATATTTTTGTTGCTACCAACAATGCAATAGTTTGGTTTTTTGTTTGGCTATATTTGACAGCCTACAGGAAAAAAGTGTTGTTCCAAAGCTTTTCAATTTCTTGTCGAGTTGATTCGGTTGCTTAAGGTTGAAAAAACTCTTTCTAGCGAGGCTTTGTTGTCCTCACTGTTGCTACTTTTCAGCCAACAAATCAAAAAAGCAGAATATGTAACCCAGGTAACAAAATAAACTAGAGTTGGAGATGTCTATTCTGAGTTTTCTGTGGCAAGATTTCTCAGACAGATGTTTTCATATCAAACAAAGAAAAGTCCCTTTGTGGAAGAAGATCATCCAGACACTCACTGCTGCTGGTGAGCTTGTTGTGCTTTTATCACTCTACAAGTTGCAGGCGTGTTGTGAGCTATTTAGTCTACACTGACGTGAGTGGAATTGCTTTTTGATGAGGCGGTAGGATGAAGTTCCCTACCAATGCTTTTCTGACAGAAAAAAAAAATATCCTCAATTGAAATCTTCGCAATTGTTAAAATCTTTCCCTGCAAACAGTTCTTGTATCAAGAAAGAAAACAATGCATTTTGGAACATAACACTAAAAAATGTTAAAGGAGCTTCCTTCTCTGTTATTTTTTTGGCTTCTGTCTTTGACTCAGACTCTCATTTGTAGGTCTAAGTGTTTGGAAAATTCAGAATTCACACATGATGCTTCTCTCTTCACTCAAAGGAGTTTTCTGTGGCTACACAGAATAAGTATAAAGTCAGTGACCGCACGCGTACGTAAAATCTAATTTCACACAACTACTCAATCCACAAGTTGACTTTTCTGCGTTCAGCCAAGTTATGCAAGCCTAGCACACAATCACCTGGGGGTGAAATTCTGTCGAGGCTGTTCCGTGGCTGCTGAAGCAGGAAAAACTGCAACAATAGCTTGAATGACAGCAGTGGGGACCACTGAAATCACAGTGCCCAGGGACAAGAAATGGCCTGTCATTTCCAGTGAGTGGCTTTTTTATTTAGCTTTGTTAATTATCTGTTTTTTCAACTATTGAATTAGATTTGTGTTTACATCTTTTTATGTGTAATTGTTAAAAGGTCTTCATATGTACTTTATAAAAAAGATAAAAAGTTGTATACATGATGTTTGTTTTGCATTCTTTACTCTTTATTTGAAAGTGTTTCCATTATATACTGTTGGTGGTGCTGTTGTCATACTGTGCATATTTACACTTTTAAACACTGCATCTGACTTAAGATCACTTCTAGAAATCTCTTCTAGCCCTTTTTAAAAGCTGAATCCAGTCCCACTTGTTTTTTTTGTTTTTTTTCCACTGGTGACCAAATCAGCAAGTCCTCAAAGAGAAGCACAAGATAACAATCCCTGTGGTAACATCACTATTTCTGTGCATCTTGAATCCCAGAACTTTAAAAGATACCTGCATGTACAGAACTGGTAACAGCCCTAGAGCTGAAGCATTTATGATAAATGTATTCACTGGGGATTCTACGATGAACCCAGCAGTGCTCTGTCTTCATAAGTGCATCGTGCATATGCTAATGCTCCATAATATAATGACCTTCAATAGCCAAGAGCAAACTGAACCATCTTTGAATTCTATAAAGACTTCTGGGGATAATTTCAAATGACCTAAATAATTTTCAGTCACTGAGGGTGCCATAGATATTAATCCAGTGTACTCTTTAAAGCTGAAAAAGGCCAATAAACGAGGTATTTTACTTACAAGCTTTTGAAATGCAAAAAACTGTCTAAAGGAGAAGGTGCATTAGCACTTCAGGGTTGTGTAAGTTGGGGCTTGAAATGGAAATTAACAAGAGCAAGGATCAACTTGGGTCAAAGAAAATATTTCAAAGAAAAGACAGAGAGAAGGACAAACTGCTAATGATTATGGGAGTGTGCTGCACATCTGCGTCTTGTTAGCGAATAGTTAACGAAAGCTGATGAAGTGTATCAGAGCGTGACAGTACAGACCGTGGAAATGTGGGTCCAGGTTGAGGTGTCGTCACTGCTCAGGCTGATGCTGACATCACACTGCTGGATCTGAGATAAGCTGAGGCCCAGAGCTCTGCATTCATCTTCTTCCTGCTCTCTTTTCAGGCTTGCCAGCATTCGGAGCTCCTCATCATCATCTGCATGCATCTGTCTGCTGCTGTAGAGTTGTTGGACATAATGACTTGAATTAACTGCCTTCAGCTTCGCATCTTCGTCTTCTTCCTTCAAACCCATAAAACACAGAACAGTTACTTGGAAGCTATCAATTTTTTTGCTCTTGTTAGTTTGTTTATCAGACAACAAAAAGAAATGAAAACCTTAACCACAGCTTGAGACAGATAAACATTAAGGTAGATGTGGACATGCACATCTGCTCTGACCCTCTTTTAACATTGGATCTATTGATTTAGAAAACTCTATGGTAACTTGATTTGTCAGACAAAGAGTAAGGTAGCCTGGTGTTGCCTTGGTGGTAAATCAATGGTAGTCAATACAGGGGAGCTGCAGGAGGGGAAACAAACTCCTTGTCATATTTCTTTGACAACATTTCACTCAAAGCCGTCACTGCATGCTGACTGCTGGAGTTGGCACAAATCAGCGGTGAGGAGCTACACTGATGAAGGATGCTGCGATATCACTCAGCAGTGAGTTTTGCACATGCAGAAAGCAACAGCTATGTGACAGAAGTCGCTTCAGGCCTTCTGATCACCTCAGCTGACTCTTCTCTGATTCCAGATCTCAGCTACAGAAGCAAGGGACTACCTCAATTTTTAACAGGCCAATTTGATCCTGAAGACATTTTCACTAACCTCTTTGGCTGTCTAAACCAACTGAGATCACACGGTGCTGAACAGACAGGAAGGTGATGACATAAAATTTCTTAATAAGCTGCACATTTCATACATTGCCTCCAAACTGACATTTTATATCCCCACTGGAAAAAGAAACATGATTTTGCAACGCGAGTTTTAAAAAATGTGTCAAAAGATCATTTAGAAGCCTTTGATACAATTTATTTAATCTAATATAAACTGAATTTTATGAATTGAATTTTAAAGAAATATAAGACATAAACATTAGCTCCTGACAAACATCTGGATATCAGAACAAGTCTGCTCACCTGTTTTTCCTGACTGTTTGTCTGCTTGATGTTTGATGCAGGATAAACAGTGCGTGGTGGATTTATCAGAGCCTATTTTAGAGAAAACAGTTGCCTGCAGGGACTATTGAGTGTAGCTCAGAGTCAGGCTGTGACTGTTGAACATATTTACAGACAATGAAGCCTTAACAATGTGCTTAAAGAAGGTTAACGCTTCCAGTGTGATCCTCCTTCCTGTTGGGTCTATGCACCTTCCTTTATCTTAGACAGGTATTTGAAACAAATAAAAATCAACTATCAGATTATAGTTGTGATGAAAATTTTCAAAACAAAAAGGCTTTATAGAAAAACAGTTAAAAACCACTTTGAATTGCAAATTTAGAGAATACTTCAATGGTCAAGTTTGTTTAAATGAGCCCATATAGCATCTTTAATGAGGATGCATTTCTTGTTAGTCTTGACACAATTGAATCGACTATACCGAGGTAACATCAAACATAGGCATCTCACACTGGGGGTAATTAGCTACGGTGGCCCACAGACAGCTATTCAGTTAATTATGAGAAGGAAATGGAAAATAATAGCTATTTATCTGCTTGATTTCAGACAGAAAAACAAGATTATATAGCTACACTTTGTGATGACTGTTGTTTGTTAGGAACGGAAACATCACCTTGTGCTGTTTGGAGGCGCCCAATGTGACCTCTTGTGGAAGTTTCCTACAAAGTGAAACACTGCTACTCCTGTCAAAAACGTGGTCCACAAACTTGAGGTTGTGTGTGTTTGGTGAGAGGCAGCGTGTGGGGATCATTGCTGCTGGTTCAGCTCTCCCATTGGATAGAAGCTCCGTGCAGGTGTTGGGCAAAAGCTGTTTTTGTGATCCTTGGTTTTTCTGAGAAGATCCAGGTTGAGGCTCCGTTTGCTCCTGTTGAGTTGCATCAGTGTGTCTGGGTGTAGCAGGGGAGGACATGCTAGATTCTTCATGGTGGGACACGTTGTTATCCTGTGAGAAATACAAGTCTGTCAATGTTTGTTTAAACTAAACATTACTTTTCATCTAATTAAACTGATATTTTCACCATAAAAATATACCAGTTACCATACATAAAACTGGATTGATAAGTAGATTTTAAATTACCCTTGCATTTAAAAAGTTTTGCAGTATTTGTTTTACTGTTGCTCATCTGTCCAACCTTCAAATTTAGTGTTAGCTTTCAATTCTTCAGACTTGCTGCCTATCAGCGAGGTTATATAAGACACTGCATACTGTATCTAAAGCAATTCGTGTTTTTTCTCAAGACTGAAATAAAAAACATGTGGCTGAAAACCACAATTTTGAATACCACAAGTTATCCTAGAAAGCTTGAAAGATCTGTGACGCTAAAAAGTTTGTGACTTGCTCCTTTACTGAGAATGGCAGCTGAATTCACAGCACAGAATTCAAATTATGACCCACTTTCACTGGAAAAGAAAAGAGTATCATAACTCTTACAGAAAGTTCTCAAAAGGTTCAATGTAAGTGAGCTGACCACGTTAGACGTGTACACCAAGGTAATGTGCATGTAGCTTTAGCTAGCTGGGTCATTGAGACATGTCTGTTCATTCTTTCAAAAACACCATACAGGAAGTTTTTGTGGACAAAGCATATATGATAATTCTGAAGATGTTGCAGATATGTATGTCAATGTATAACTGAGTAAAATCTATTCCAGCTGTTGTGAAACAAAAGTGACAACTGCTTCCATCATCTACAGAAGCTGCACACTTCAGAGGTACTGTTCAAGGCTGCACTGCATGAATGTTTTGTAATGAAAACTAAAGTTCTGTGGAGCATTATTTTTATGTTATTCTACACAATTGGTTATAAACCACGACACACATTTTTAAAATCTTAATAAATGCAACTAATTATATTTGTATATAAAAATACATGAGATCAATTAAGCTGAAAAATCCTGGTCTAAAATTAATAATTTTGTAATCATGACCTCACTTTTCTCTTAAGGCGGAGCCAAAGGGGTGGACACGGTGCCCCCTAGTTGATTGACAAGTCACTGCATGTGGCAAAATTGTTGGTTTATATATTGTTTTTAAAAACACAACTGTTTCCCAACATTTACAATTTTTGTTAAATAAAATATTTTGTGTATTTCACTCAAATTTCCTGTATGCTTGAGTTTGCTGAAAGTATTTCCAATTGTCGTGCTGTTAATGTAAAGAGGGGTTCATGCCTTGTCGATAACTCCAATGTGTGTGTGTGAGTACATGTGCAAATTTACCCTTCTGTGTTTTCCTCCTTTTATCTTTCATCTCTCAGCTTTATTTTGGGGTGAAGGGTTATCATATGCCCCTGGAGGCTTTAAGCTCACCAGCTCTATATAATATTTGTTTCCCTCTTTTCTTTTTCTTTTTTTTTGCTTTAACATTTTCATAAGTTCAGGTGAATAAACAATGAATTACATGTATTATTGAAAGGATAGAATGTGGGTGTGGCTGTGAGCAACTATGCACTTCACGAAGATACAGCACAGTCAACTTCTTTCTCTTTTTTGTTTGCATCAAAACAATCGCTTTCATCTGAAAAAACAACAAACTTTATCTTGCTTTGTTGTTTTTGATAAATTTCAAAGTGTTTCGTACGCTCAAAGTTCATTGCTTTGTTCTGCTTTTAATATTTCTCTCTGTTTAGGAGCCAATGTCTGCTCAAGAGAATTGCACAAACCTGACGCAACACTTTGAAAGATAATAATGCTCCAACTTTAAAAAAGAGCAACCTGCAATAAATGGGGGGGAAAAAAATCAAAATCAGGCTGACCAGTAGCAAATGGTTAGCTAAAGACAGATGAGTTTAACAATATTTACAGGGTGGCAGGACAGAGCAACCATTGGCTGTGGGGTGAATCTTTCAAGCATTATTGATGAGTTGGCTTTCAGATGCTCAGACTTCCAATGTAATCACAAAATAATGATTTAAAGCACAAACATTAAAAACCTTATTTCTCCATTTACACACAGACCTGTAGAATGTCATGTTTAAATCGTTTTTAACTGTAAATAGCTGTGAATATCTCAAATGTTCTGTCATGTATTACCTGTTATACAGTTCCTACCTGAAAGTGAGCAAAGGGATCTGAGTTAAATATACTGAAGGAACTAATGAGAAGCTAATAACGGTGTCAATCAGCAAACAAAAGCCTGGTTTGTGACTTAGGTTAAAAAAACTAAAGAAGAAAAGCACCTCTCAATAAATCAGGAAGAAAAAAGCCCTGAAGGAAAACTAATGTCAACGTCAATTTGTTAGTCTATGAATCAATGGCCTAAAATAATGACAAACAAACCAAAAAAGCAAATGACATTTATCTAAAATATATTAGACAAAAAAAGACAAGGATTCTAAAGACTACTGTAATTATAACCTAAAATGTCAACAAAAGTGCCTGTGACATGATTTCCTATAAATAAAAAAAGTGGAAGAAAACATTGCAATATTTAAGAAGTATAGTATATCAAAATGATTTTAATCATTTTGTCACATAACTTGCATTTATTTTTTTTTATTTGGTGCAGCAGTGAAACAGGAAGTGACGACAAAAGAGAATGTTGTAATAGGGGGAATTAAAATCAAATCAAATGTAAATTTCATGTGAAACACAGTATAACCTGTAGTGAAATGTTTTCAGCAACAGATCTGCACAAACAGAAGCTAAAAATCTAACTAGAATAATATAAAAAAATAAATAAATGTGAGAATGCACAAGGTGCAAAAAGAATAAAAGTTCTACATGAAACTACCTGATCTTTGTTTAGAGAAACTAACTTTTGTCTCTCTTTGATAGTGACTTAAAATAGTCTAAAGAAATATTTGATGCTTTTGCTGCTATTGTCAGCCAATGTAGCAACGCTGTTTACATGCAGGAGTTTCTCTTTGTCATCATTTCGTGTTACTGCTCGTGTGAATATCTCAATAACTGTTCATCTCAGCTGCATGAATTTTATTTAACTTTTCTTGAAATATATTATTAATGTTTCCTTTTCAATAATGCATTTGTATTTATCATAATAATTGTATGTCACAGAGTAAAGAAAAGAAAAACCCAATGAGCACGACTTCTTACAAAATCTAAGAGAATTTTCATAAAAACTGATTTAATTTTCTTTTTTTTTTCTATGTGTGGTAACTCTGGCACTACTAAACCATCAAAAAGGATAACACAAACTAAATGTCTGTAACCTGGGAATTTGAGACACAGCATGCTTAAATGCAAAGCTATTATTCTACTGCATTATTTCATGTAATGAATTGGTCTCGTCTGTATGTATAAGTCGATCTGAAGTCATTTTTTTCCCCGCTTTCCTTTATATCGCCTTTCAGAGTGGTAAGAAAACAATATTCTCCTGAGTTTACAATAAAGCCTCTGATCAGCAGGACACAAAGACCGACCACCGCAGCTGCATATATGTACGTGACTTTCAGCAGTTTAATATAAGAAGTGTTTGCCTGCAGGCAGTTCACTTAGTAAATGTCATTATGAGTTACACAGAATCTCTGTCATTATATAAGAATTAATTTAGCACATCTCATTACCTAGCCGGTGTCTGCACGGCTTGTTGAGTTCCAACTTTGCCAACAAACTTTCCAACAACTTCCTTCCCTTAAACAAATCTTTAAAGAACGGTATAAGTCCAGTTATCCCAGTGTCAGCAAATGTCTTTATATCCAAATCCTCCTGTGCCTCATTCAGTGCAGCTTATCAAGCCAAACGGTGCAGCTCCGTGTGGCTACATACGGAGAGCCACACAAGCAGGGCTGGATGGTGCTTCAACCAACACAGCAAAGTTGCTGACTGTATTAGGAAAATGGTGAGTTGTTGTATATTTATGCTGTCCAACTATGTTAAATATGTGTTTTACATGTTTGTAACAAAGCTAAAGGTGTGGTAAAATTGTAGCATTTGAGATGATTTCATTATATTTTTAAGCAATTGTATAAAAAATAAGCTATTGGCTATTATTGTTACAATAACTCTCAGTATCTTAAATCCTGTGGGTTTGAAACATTTGTGATAATATGCAGTTTGTAATTTTGTGCTCCACAAAAAAAAAAAACTTGTATTAAAGCCACTATAAAAATGTATCATGATAAACACAAAACAGGAATAGGCAAAAAAAATGTTATTACTTCTTTTCGCTGTTAGATTTAAAGAGAATAAATTACATTTTATGAACTCAGTACTCTTCAACAAAATGAAGCTGCAAACCTCACTAATAATAATTCTGTTCATTTATACAAAGACGAGGCATCTCATTTCAGTGAGTTAACTTGAAGGTGAATTATTTCCCTGTTCCCGTCGTTTGTGTCATTTCATTATAAGGTGTTGCGATCTATTTTCACTCTCATCGGTTGTCATCAGTTCAATTCCCAGAGTGCTAATAAGCAGTCACCACAAAGCACAGTGGGGTTTAAATATTAGGGTGGAAAATGAAATTAACCAACTACACAGTAAGTTTTATAATGACTGGCGTGCCGTAGCAGCAGGGACTTTTCCATTCAGACAGACAAGTGTACGGACACATTGTTCTTGTTTGTACTGATTGTTAAGGCAGGTTTTTTCTGCAAGCATAAATGCATCAATAATAAAACAAAACAGTAGTATATTTAAAAAAATGATATTGTGTTTTTTTTCCAAACCTGAGGCCACACGTGTGTACGGTGGAGTTTGTTTCTTTTGAAGTGCTCTTTTTTTTTCTTTTGAAGTGTTCCGATGAATCCAGAGAAGAGGCAACATGATCATTTGATTGCACAGAGAGAAAGATGCTCGCCTCTAACAACCTGTCTGCATGTGGGTGTGTAAGTGTGTTTGTGAGAGGGTGTGTGGGTGTGTGGAGAGAGTGTGCACATGAGTGTACCATGTGATTTCTCCCCCACTTGCAAAGCAAACACTTATACACAGGATGTTCTCTATTCTTTTTTTTTTGTTCTTTGTATCTTTTTTTTAATCATACACCGATTATAATAAACAACAGAAGTAGACAATATGACTAAATGATGTAAAGTGACAGCCTAAAAAGGATTGTGCACTTTTTCCTGGTTTTGAATATAGATATGAATTACTTCTTAAACCCTACAGGTAATAAATTTCAATTCCAAAGTAAATGTCAGCTCGGGACAGCGCTTCATGGGAGAAAAAGGTTATACCTGCACTTTACAAAGGTCACTATAAAAAGATTCACTTATTTTGAAACAAACATTCTTTATACTGTTTAACTTTGCAATACTGAGATCATCCCGGTGGTTTTGGTGTACAACACATCTTTGCCAGCACACAAATCAAAAATCTGGATTGCTAACTGAGGTGTTCTTCTCAAATTTGAAGACTTTGAGAACTTGCATTTGTGTTTTCAAATGGATTTTGTCATTAAATTGGTAAAAATTGGTAAATTGGTAGATCGTAGACATTACTTTAAAGCCAAAAAATATGCTTAAGGCAAACTAATCAGGAGCAAAACAAAATGAGGCTCTTAGCTCTGAATTATCAAACTTATTATAAAGTTTTAAATAAGTAAAAGTAATTAGCATTTCTTTGAAGATAGGTTTTTATAACTTTAATTCAACTGTTTAATTTTCCCACTCAGCAAAAAAAATGCTGTTCTTTGTTACATTTATTATTACATTTAACAAAAATCAGCCTAATAATAAACCCACTGACCTTTGAAGGGAAATGTGCCTTATGAAACATAACATTGCAGATAACAAAACATACACTCCATTCTGACACTAATAATTGATGAAAAGAAAATCTTAATTTTAAATGAAATTGAATTAAGGATAATCAAACAGTGCTGCGGGAATTATAACTGAATTTGTTATTAATGCATTAGATTGACATAGATTAGGAATAGTACTCTGTGTAGTATAAGTAAGTCAGGTTTATATAAGATGTACTTTAAATGTGTCTGTGTTCAGAGTACAGTGTGTGCTTCCACCGCTCTGCTACAGCAAACATACCTCATCGCTTTCGCTGCCGATAAAGTCGTCTTCAGGCTGGGCATGACGCCGCCCTCCTCTTTCGCTCTGGACTCGATCATCTCCCATCTCAATCTTTGCCTGGTCACCTTGGCTTTGCCCTCGCTTGGGTGAGTGTGGCGGCGATGAGAAAGTGAACAGCTCCTCTTGCAGAGTGAGCTGGGGCTCAGACCCCTCATTACTCTCCCAGCTGTTCCAAACCCGCAGGTCAGAAAGCAAACCTGGTAGAAGCTGAGACTCTGCTGTTGTGGCGACGGTGCCTGGACTTTCCTCGGCAGGGCTGCAAGCATGCTCATCTAAAATAAGAAAAAATACTTTAAATGTATATAGACCTTTCCCTAATTTTGTGCTCATATATCTTTTTTAATTCCAGTCATTTAAAATCTTTTTTCTTGTAGGTTTTACTTGATAATCCTATTATGCAAATACCTTAATAAATAAACAAAAACGCCATGAGTCATCACTCATGTAATGACAGCTTCATAAAAGAGCCTTAGAAACTGCAGAAACACCTAGTCTCCACGCAAACATTGTTGTAATCCTGCTTAAGCTCGTTTTTTACACTGGTGTTAGAAAACAAAATCAACATCTGACACGGTGTTGTTCACTGCATAGTCAAGAGGGTAAAAATAAAGTAAAACGAAAGTTGCTTCAATTTGCATGTGCATGTTAAAAACTATGAATCTTTATTCTCCGAGTTCAAAGACGGAGGCACCTAAATCTGAATGAGTGAGCACATTTGAACCTCTCGACAGTATAATCACTTCCTCTAATTGCCCACTGTGTGGCAAACCCTGGGCCCAGGAGATGTCCCTCTGACTTTTATTTAATGTGCCACATTACCATTAATGAACTAACTACTTTCCATCTGTGGGCAGGGCTGCACCAAAGGAGCAGCTTACTGCTTGTAGAGAAACCTCCATAAATGAGCTCTCAGAACACATGGGCTCATTTCGCAAGGACAATGTGTGAGTGTGTGGGTATGCGGAGGGAGGGACGAAAGGGGGTGGAGTTCGCAGGTTGGATTCAGGAGGGTCATGCGAGTGGCCCTGATGTGGGTTGTATAAAATTTTAAAGGGGTGGGGGGGCAAAAGAGTAGATGCGGCATAGACTGAGCCACATTAAATTCACGCAATATTTTGAAGCGATCTAATTTATGAATAATGTAAAGAGAAGGAATAGGTATTTTTTTCTCTCTTAAGAGGAGCTGCTTATTAAAACCAGAATATGCCAAGTAGATATCAAAATCGCCAAGCCTGCATATCAATGTCTTTTGTCCTCTGTTCACATCCCTCGCTGTCCTATTATATTTTTGCAACTATCTCTCCATCTAAAAGTGTACATTTATCCCTGCTGCCTTACCTGGAGTTAGATGTTCTGATTTTCCTGTTGAGGTCAGAGGCTGCTGTCTGCTCTTCAGCTGACTGGATGGAAGGGTATGTTGCTCCCTACTTACACTTGTCTTCCTCTGGCCACCAACTAGAGGAGCTTAACAAAACGTTAAACCCCACAACAGTGAAAAAGTAGAGTAAAGACACAAAATCCTACTCTAACACACACATACACAAAAGACTGTGTTTTGCAGAACATACGGGTTACCTGATGATGGTAGCCTCTCTCTTCCGGCACTGGCGACCCGTAGCGTCTTACATCCCTGTTTGCTGAAGCCTCCCTTTTGAGGCGGGTGCGGCTGTAATTTGAAAGATGCTCCTACAAATAAGGATTTCAACATCAGAAAAGCTTTATAACACACACACACACACACATAAAAAAAGATTCAAACAATGTTATTAAAGCTTGCCAGAAGCATATCCGTGAACTGAATATGCACCGTGAAAATCCCTAATAATGAAGGCATTTCGGTAACTGAGCTACTTAAAATCATTCATTGTAAGTAAAAAAAAAGAGGAATATATCCAGCTACATTATGTTCAACTGAATTAAGGAATTTTAATCATCCAGATTTTGCATTCAGTCATGCTGAAAGGAGGATGTATTACCAATCATAAAAGCTGTTATTGGAGAGAACATGCTCCATTGAAACTGGGCTCTTATTTTGCTGATTTGTAGCATCATAGGTAATGCTTTTATTAACACACAATGCTTGGAAGAGTACAATGGAAGAAAAAACAGAATTACTTCATCCATGAAGATTCTGAGTCATAGGATACTTACAGGTATTGAGCCAAAGCCAAACAAGCAGATTTTTTTTTCTTCTGTTGTTTTAACATTGATGTATTAGCTATATACTGCAACATTAGTAGCTTCTTGCTTCCAAAGCTTTATTTGTAATATGTCCTCCTTTTCTGAGTTGGCTTTCTTTATCTCTTACACATAGCTGAGGTACATTGAAAAATATAGTTTTTTTCACACGCTGCACCACAGATGTGGGAACATACAGGCCTACATTTCTTGAGTTCACATAAATCTCAAGTCTGTACAAGTGAGCTTAGATGCCGCTGAGAAAAACAGAATTTAGTCTAAGTTAGTTTACGAGGAAACAGACAAATGAAAAGGAATAAACACAGATATTGTGTTTGATAAAATAGCGGGATGAACAAAAGGGTGTTCTAAACGGTTGAAAGCATTCAGACGCTAAGAAAAACACACAATGAGCTCAAAATTACCCTCATGAGGGACATGGGAGCGCTGACCGTGGGATAAATTTTCACCGTTGTTGGCAATATTCTGACTCTGTGGAGTAATCTTTGTGTTCATTCTACTTGATGGGGAACCCTGTGGCACATAATCAAAAGAAAAATATGAGTTCAGTGACTAAATATTTTGTTTTATTTTCTTCCTGTAATGGCACAAAGAATTCCCAGAGAGAGACACCAACCAGCCAAAACATTAAAACCATCTTTAAAACCATCTGGCTATTGACAGTATGGATATTTTTATATATCTACTACAAGTCGCCAAAGGAAGGACAGTGTATCAAACATCATGGCTTAATTATACAGTATGCTTGGTAATTAAGAGCCACATATACTCCAACTGCTGAAAACCTTTCTGCAAGCTACAACAGAGCAGTGTCAGAGCATATCATAGCTATATTTTACGAGGCAGAGTCACTTAAGAACGAACAAGTGTCTGCGGTGACCTCAGCTCATTGCCAAAAGCACCTACAGAAGTCATATCAGCCACCAAACTGCACCCTGAAGCAGTGGTAGAAGGTCGCCTGATCTGATGAATCACATTTTAACGGAGCCTAAAACAGTGTGCATCATTTTGTCTGGGGAAGATATTTCAGCAGGACAATGTGAAGAAAACAAGTGCATGAGGAGAATCTGATACTCTGAACAATGTTCTGTTAGGGTCATAGAGAGTAACCTTCATGGCAAACCACTTTACATAGCAAGACTCTTCCATAATGTATCATATAATCAAAAATTTAGTTCTTGTTATTATATGGTTCCTTTTTATTATACTGTATACAAAACTGTTCTGAAATGAACATGTCATAGCATTTAAAGTGTAAACTTGGCCTCCAAATCTCCCTGGTTTTTGTTTGATTCAGTATTTGAGAGATGTGCTGTAAAAACAAAGTCTAACCCACAGAGCCCCGCTGCACATCTAATAGTAGAAGATTTAAAGGACCTGCTTCTGATGGTGCTGTATACCTCCGGACATCTTCACAGGACTTCTGAAGTCCATGCCTTGAGGGTCATTTTGGGCTACAACTACATAAAAATGGAACCTACACTAAAGATGATTGTTTTTTAATGTTCTAGCTGACCAGTCTGTCTTTTTTTTTCTAGAATTAGTTAGATAAGAGTATTGTAAATAATGGGTACATTTCTCTTCATTCTGTCTGAGGGTGTGCTGCTTTTTCTTCCAGTCTGTAGAGATGGTGCTGAAGCTCTGGAGCCTGAGGCTGTGTGTAAGACACCCTGGGGCTTGGCTCTCCGATCTTTGGTTGATATGGCAGTGGGAGACTGATCAGGTACTGTAGAAAAAAAAGAAAATTCCTCAACTTATTGGTGAACAAACCAGAATATTTAAGGTGAGTAAGGAGCAGCATTTTGTCTAGCAACAGTGTCTATTTTAAGGTCCTTTATTCCTCTGCGAATGAAGAAAAGAAGAACCCATTAAAGAAACTGTTTTATAGCTTATGTAGTGTCTCACTATTTTTTGTTACAAGCCAATTTTACCACATGTAGTTTATTTATAAAAAAAAATACATAAATAGGAAATAGGGGTCTAAATGGGATCTGATAGTTGATAGATTTTTTTTTTCTTTTTAATCTAACAATCTGCTTCATTTTATCATGTGAAAATAATAGGCTGAAGTGGGAGTTGTTGTGAAATGCCATCAACCTGACCTTGCTGTATGTGTGCCAGGGCTAATCAGGACCACCTCTGCTGAAGCTAACAGCAAAAATACACGTTCTGTCTGATCCTCATCAAAGCACAGAGCAAACACTTCCACTCGGCAAGACAAACATGATCGACAACACGATACAGACAGAGATTAGCTGGAAGAAAAGAGGAAATCACTTTTTTTTTGGCAATACAACAGATGGAACACACTGAGATGTACCCCTGGAGTGAGCAAATTTCAGTGTGCTTTAAATCTGTCAAAAGCCCATAAAGATTGGGATAACAAAAAGGATTACTATGAGATGTACGTTCAGTGGAAGTATTTTCTGTACGGATTTGGGTCTGTGAAAATTCATTGACCTTTAGAGCAAACAGAGAGTCTTTGGTGCAGCACCAGGATAATGGGGGCTTGTTTGTTGCTCCATGACAAAAAAAAAATCTGTAGAGTCCTTTTAACAGTTTCTGACAGACTGGGTTCTAAAGGAACAACATACACCAAACAACTTTGTCACAGTTAAATTGGATGCCTGTTTTAATAGCAATCATTTTAATTATGATTAGGTATGTTGTGGTAATAATGCGGATGCTAATTAGGAGGAGATATTTCTCGTGTGTGGATGTTGCTCTCTTCTAAGGGCATTGCTGCTTGATTCAACATGACTTGGACAGCTGTCAGAACAAATAAATATTTGATGATAAAAAAGGCCACAAAGGCAGCAGAACAGGATTACTGGTGCATGTCTTTTTTTGTAGGAGGAGATAATTGCAGCTCCCAGAGCACAGGTGAGGCCCAAATGAACACGAGAATGAAGACCACAATAATTTCAAACAAGGAAAACAGTATAATTAGTACAACCACAGAGTATTTACTGAAAAAATAAATAAATAATATATTTCACACAGGTAAATGGACATACATTAAGGGTATTTTCACACCTAATAGTCTGGTAGATTCAGTTCGACTGGGGACTGAAATTGCAACATTTGCTTATATTTTCAGCCGGTGCGGTTCGCATTCACACTGCACTGTTTTAAACAAACCAAACCTCTTGAACGACTTGTTTACCTCCTCGCCTCTGGTGGCACTGCACCAAGAATCACTGAAGGAAACAACATGAAAACCTCTGACCAAGACACTGAGCACAACTTCCTTTTTCACAAAATGTTAACAAAAATCAGTGACATCAGATTTTAGGGACTGCAGAAGTTCTCTTTTATTTTTGGCAAATGTTCCGAATGAACTTCACAGCAGTGATGTCCACCTTATACAGACCTTTAGCAAGGTATATGAGTAACTTATTACTATTATTACTGTGCTGTAGTCCGATTCCTACTTTTGGAGTGGTCTATGGTTCGATTGGCATTCATCTATGCATTCAAGCTTCAACTTAGTTGAGACTTAGGTTTTTTGGTTCACATCAGAGTTTGATTACACATTCACACCTCCCCAAACAAACCAGACTTTCTAGGCCAACAAACTAGAGTTCAATTAAAGCGGCCTAAACAGTGAATGTACCCTGAATGACCAAAATTATATAGAAAAGCAGTCAAATTATGCTGACTCTGTAAAAATGACATTATATTCAATAGCTTAACATCTCATCTTTGCTATTATGCAGCTTTAACAGCCCCCTTCTTCTACACAGAAGGATCTCCTGACAGCAGGAATTTCATTCACTTCAGCACTGGATGGGGTCAGGTACCGATGCTAAAGATAAGACCAATTTCTCACTCGCCATACCGGTTCATAGCAAAAGTGTTCAATAGAGCTTAGGTTAAGTTTCGTGATGGAAAAAAAAATAAGCTGCACGTCGAACCCACACCTGGTTTTGTTCATGAGGGCAGTGTCAAGCCCAAACATAAAAAGGACTGCAAGCTGCAAAGACAGCTGTCTAATACCACCGACTGCGGAGGCAGTCTATTGCAGAAGTACACAAGAGAATGAAGTTAAAATGACATGGCTTTCTTATAGTTTTTTTTAATCTTGTTAAATGGCTCAGTGCCTTTTTTTTATTGAAATCGACTGCAGTTATTTTCTTTTTTATTATTTATTTATTTTTGTACAACATATCTTGATCCATGAATCAGAGGTTTTATGTTTACTTACCAGAGCCAGAGCTGAAAGGATCAGACCTCATTTCTGCCTTCCGTGAATTCCCGATGCTCAACATGTGAGCATTTTGGTGCGCATCTTGTGGGCACCGGAAGCTTTGAGGGATCATGTCCACAAGACTAGTTCCATTGAGAAACGCAGCTGTATTAAAACATGAACAATAAAAAAGAAATCCATAAAGAGTTCTGAAAAAAAAGACCAATATTTTAACTAATAATTTAAAAACCAAATGATTCTTAATTTTTTCACATAACTTACTACAAACACACAGGACTCGGAAAAAAATGCTGAAAGCTGAGAGTGGCTTCAGTGAAAAGAGGTTTGTCATTTCTAGCTTTAAAAGCACAACGCATGTTGATGAGCAAGGGGTTAGCAGCTAAAACGCTATAATTTACAGGTTAAAACCAAAGGCATTACCACAATCTGACATTTTTCCAGGGTCTGTTTTCATTGTGAAGATTCTCCGGACTTTACAGGTGGCAAACAAAGTGATGCCGTCCAGGGTCAAAAATCCTTTGAAGAGCTCACTGGTCCATGACACAAGATCGATGCATAAAGTAGACCACTGAGACAACAAATACGACTTAATTTTTAGTCCGCAGTGATACAGCTTGAGCGTGATTTTTAAATGAGAAAAATATGTGACTAAAAAAACCAGCAACAATCAAATAGTCATTTCAAAAAACCTCTAAAAGGATACATAATGCATGAAATACAGTATATACTCACAGTATCACGCTTCAACTCTGTGAAGGGTATCTTTGCATGCAATAATGTTGCAGACAACTCCTTATGCACGGTTGAAAAGTGAAGTCTTCTTTTTAGATGCTCCGAATCAGTTATCCTGTAAATAACAGATAAAGAAGCACATAAATTACCACAGGCAACTATGGTGTCACTAAGATGTGCCAAATGGAGACAAATTGAATCTTTATTGGTCTCTAAGGTGAACTCTAGAGGGTGCCTTCACTTTTATATTATGCCATAAAATCAGCTGTCATGATGCACTTAAATGGCAACAATAATTCCCAGAATTTATTTTTGAAGTTAGGTTAAAAAAAGTCACATATTTGTTGATATCTACAGATGTTCGCATTCCCATGAAAGTTTATTGAGTTGTAAAATTGCCATTATATAAAAATAAAAATAAAGATCCTTGTACTCACACAAGCTCAGTGGAAAAGTCATGGCACTGAGGAATATTCACTTGAAGGACCAAAAACCTTTGGATAAGCCCGACTGCAACAAAACAGCAGAGGACTGGATTGCAATTAACCAAGTAAAAGGTAAAATAAATGCTACAGATGGATGTGTGAAAGCTTGGAGGTGACTTACGAGACATTTTTGCATTCTCTGGCATTTGCATCTTGACTGTCTGGCTGCTTCCCTCCAAACAGTAAACAAATCCTTTAACTTCTTTATTATACTCCTAAGAGAGAACATAATTCAGAAGAGGGCCTTGTCGAGTCTAAGTCCTTGCGGGTTATGACTGGTATACCTGTTGTGTAAATGTCCCCGGGAGTGACAAATGGGTTTTATGTGAGCAAATATATGAGGTTGGAGCTATAAAATCTATGTGTCAAGATCAATTCAAGCTGTAAAAAATGTTTAGTTGGCAGTATTGCTTGGCATATTGTAATGAAGGTAAGGGTATTTGTCAGTGTTGCATAAAAAAAAGCAACTAACCTCCACAAAAAGTGGTTAGTAAACATCTGATTTGATTTATAAGAGTGTCACCATATGCTGCTTATGTAGTAAACAGTGTTACAGAGCTATTGTGTTACTTATTAGATGTCGCAGGAATTGTTGAGGATGCTACAGTAGCTGGACTTAAAAGGACACAGGTCCCTGGTAATGCTCACTTTATGTATAGCCGTGGGTCCACCACAAAGTTTCCATTTAGCTACAGGGTTATTTCCTTGTCCACTGAAGATGTTAAATACAGCTCCCCCCTGCAAAAAGCAACAGGCTAATGATTGTATTCAACAATGTTATTCATGTTACAGCTAAGCCTCAGGTTAAACGTGTCATTAGCAAATAGCATGATTATCTCGGTGTAAACTGTTCAAATTAATAACCTGCACTTACCTGATACTCATTCCTGAACATGTTTTACGTCACGTCAAATGCGTCAAACGTGCCTTCAGTTCACGTGAACAAATAAATGAGCTATCTACCGTATTCCAAAAGTATTGTAAGACATACTAACAACCCTCATTTTATTTGCTAAACAAAATAAGTAAGTAGCCTTACTGTATGAAGCGCCAATTACGTGTTTTGTTTAGCTAGTTCAGACCGTCGTAAACCTCTGTTTATGTAGCACGTGACATGTTTCCATGGTTACCACTCCCAGAAACAGCAGACCATTCGTAGCGAGTAGATCACGTGACTGAAAAAAAAAAACATAAAAACGGAACTGTACATATCTATCTTATTTTTTTTTTTACTAATTAAACACGATATTGTAATGTTTATACAGCCATAACACAGAAGTTAGCTTGTTTACATTCAGTAAATATGTACATGGTTGCACATAATGTTTAATTTTATTAGAGGAATTCTTAAAGTAATTAAAACATTAATTTGTACCTACCATAAACCATCTGTATTTGAATTAAATACATCCATGGTTATTTAACATAAATGACAAAATTATATGACCCAGAAGTTTAAACATGACTCATATTAAAGGCCTAACATCTTGAAGGTTTATTACCCACCACCTTGTATGGTAGAGTTTTAAGATAATTTTGTATAGCATCAAATTTAAAACACACATACACATGGTTATTATATAGCCTAAGCCTATATATAAAGTAGGCTACATTGGCTTGACTGTTATAACATGACAATGTTATATGAATGAACTAGTATTAGGGCCACACAATGAGATTTTTTTTAAATTATTATTACAACAATAAAGCCATAATATTATGAGAATAAAGTTGTAATTAGGAGATTAAAGTTGTAATTTTAGGAGAATAAAGTCATAATATCACAAGATTAAAGTCATATTATTGTGGGGGGAAAAAAGCCATAATCTTACATGACGTGTCCATTTTTCGTTCCTCATTTCCTCCTTGTTTTCCTCACACCTTCTGTGTACAGCCATATGTCTGTGTTTATAAAGTAGCCCACGATGACTTGGGTCACTGTTAGATTAATATGCTTTCATCCAAATGTAGCTACATGCTGACTAAATCTATCAATGCATGCTTCAGTTTATCATATAGTCGTTTGCACAATATCCACGTCCTGCTACTGATAATTTGATGCTAATGTGCTAAAAGATTAGCAATTTATTTTTAGCTATACTAAAGAACAACTTGACAAGTTGTTCAACATTTCTCATTTTAATGCAGTGGTAACTGCATGCTTTTTGTGTACGACTTTAATTTTAGAATATTATGACTTTTTTTCTTGTAATATTATGACTTTATAATCTTGTAATATTACAACTTAATTCTCATCTTATTATGACTTTAATCTCGTAATGTTATGATTTTATTCTCATAATATTATGACTTTATTTCCAAAGGACTTGAATGTTGTAATATTATGATTTTATTCTTGTAATTGAACAAAATAAAAAATAAATCTTGTTGTGTGGCCTTAATACTCCGTCATAAACTTATAAATCAGTGCATTGTGTTTTTTTATATATTTATATATTTGTCACGTTTTTTGGATCTATTTGGATCTTAAGGCCTGTTTAGTCATCAGCTCAAAGCAGGACTCTCTGTAGTGAAAATTTCAAGAACATTGTAGTCGAATCATTTTCAACATCTGCAGGATTTTTCCTTTTCTTTTTAACTAAGAGGAATAGAAATAAATATCTCATACCTCTTTTACATTACAAAAACTGTTAAAAATAGACCGGTATAAAAGTTTCATCTGCTCTTGAAAAAAAAAAATCCATTATTGTGTCATTGTCACTTGCTTTGTTTACTCAAGAAGCACAGCTATTACAAGATCAAAAAGATGTCTTTTAATTAGCTACTGAGGGAGAATACGCGTAGAAGTAGAACTGTACGTCTTATCGCTTATTAACATTTCTGCATGTCTCACTTCAAAAAAACTAGGTGGTCTCAGTTATTTATGGATTTAGAACAAAAGAGACCACACAATAAAAAGAAAAAATATTTCCTGAGACTACAGTGAGTTTTATTGTTTTTGAACTGCAACGCCACGTTCTTTTTACTGTCAACATTTTTTGGTGTTGTAATGCTGAAACAACTTAAGATTTTATAGCAGAAGTAAACATTTCTTATATTTCTTATATATATCTATATATATATATATTATATATAGATATATATGTAGGGCAAGGTCAGAACAAGATAATGAACACATGCACCAGAAAACTTTTCTAAAGACATAACTTCATGACCCAGTCTGCCTGTCCTTACAATCCCTCACTGTCAGAGGAGGGGAACAACTGATGTGAGATCATCTGCATTGGATGATACGAGTCTTTTGTATCTGTTGGACACTTTCTCAGCTTAATGTTCGCCTTACGACGAGCGGAAGACATTATGACCTGATTTTGTTTAACTTCTTGCCTTAACAAGTTATGCCTCCCGGGTCTATTTTATTCTCAAGTTGGCATGCCTGTCATGTTCACATGTGAGATAGAAACAATTATTGTGAATCCCATTGCTCTATGTAGGCCACTAGTATTCAAGTTTAATTATTTCATAGCTGGAGTGACAAAAACTTGGTCCTGAACCTGAACTTGAAATTAATTGCCGCAGATATCAGGCTCATTGCTTTTACTCTTTTTGCTTGCCGTTTTGTTTTCCCCAATTTATTTCTCCTATGCTGATGCCGTCACCAATCTGGGAAGAGTTTTTTTTTTTTGTCATTAACTCCCTCTCAGTGCTGTGCCAGAAGCCAGGAATATCTCTGTGGGGACATTGCTGAACTAGTAACCTATTGATGTAACTAAAATCTAGATGTACAATATTCTTTTTAATAAAGTGAAGAACAGATGTAGTGCTATTAACTGCATGAGCCACCGACTTATAATCAGTGTAAACACACCTTTCACTCTGAATAGCTGCTTCATTAGGACACTGAATACAGATCCGTGTGGATACATCAGCAAAGCATGGCACTTTGAAAGCTTTATAACTGACTTCTTTCTCTGCACCAAAAAAAAAAAAAATGGGTTGATGTTGATTGGGACCGACAGCGTTATTAGAATAAAGGCTGGCATGCAGTGAAGCTTGTATGGAGAAATCAGTTAATAAATCAGCTCTTGTTAGCATACTTGATTATGACTAATTATCCGCTCATTATTTGAAGAAGAATCTATTTATTTAGTCCACTGAAAACACTTCAATTACTGTTGACAGTGTTTGTTATGAAGTGCTGTGGAGGGACAGTCACTTAAAGGGACAGTCCGCATCTTTTGAAGTGGAGTTACAAGCAAATCCTATTTTGTGTGTCTTTAAACAGCCTCAGTTTGGCCTCAGACAATATGTGACCCATCACATCGAAATGAGGATTAAGTCCATTTTGGTCAAAATGACCTAATCACGTTTTCAGATTCCTGGC
>JARVGW010000682.1:11000372-11047184 GCA_031762495.1 Anablepsoides rubrolineatus | reverse complement strand
ATCAAAACAGTATATTTGCCTATTTCTCCATATCCCACTTTTGGACTTAATCCTCACTTCGATGTGATGGGTCACATATATTAGGGCGACACAAGACTTTTTATTCATTTTTTGTATTACAAGAATAAAGTCATAATCTTAGATGGCATGTACATTTCTCATTTCTATGTTGGTTTGGACCTGCTTTGAACAGCCTCCAATGTGTGTCACTGTGTTCATGATGTAGTCTGCGATTACCTTTGGGTCACTGTGTAATATCTACATAATGTGATGACTAAATCCATCAATGCAACCATTAACTGCAATGTCATATGGCCTGATTTCATTATATGAAGCAATGGAGTTAAATAAAACCAATACCAAAGTAAAACTTCACAAGATGCTCAACATGATTTTAATGTGATGGTAAGACTGTATTCTCGTAATAGTATGATTTTATTTTCATTAAGACTTTATTCTTGTGTTATTTCCACTTTCGAGTTTTGTCTTGTAATATTATGACTTTAATCTTGCAATAAAAAGAATCTTGTGGCCTAATACTGTGTCATCAAACTGAGATCATCTTATGTCAAGATAATTTTAGACTGGAGGGGAACCCCTACCTCTGTCAGTGTGCCCCAGGGCAGCTGTGGCTACAATGTAGCTTACTGCCAGCAGTGTGTAAATGTGTATGAATGGCTGATTTACTATAGTGTGAAGCGCTTTGGAGTCCATAAAAACTTGATAAAGTGCTATATAAGTTCTGTCCATTTCAAGCCATTTATTTCATTCATCAACGTGTCATTCAAAAAACAAATTATCAACATACCTCTCTTACGTGTGACATGGGAGACGAATGATTAGAAGATGAGCGTAGCAGAGATACTATATATATGCTAAGACATTACAGGTATAGCAATGTATCCCAAATTTTTAAATAAAATTACTATAATTAAATTATGTACATTATTTTAATTATAATCATTATGGCCTTTAAAAAAAAGTTTTTTGGGAGTTCACCTCTTTCTGTGCGGAGTTTGCATGTTCTCCTCGTGCTTGCACAGGTTTTCTTTGGGTACTCCGGTTCCCCCACCCCTAAAAATATGTACAATAGGTTGCCTTCAGACCCAGGCGTCCCTTGAAAGGGAGATCTGAGATCTCAACAGGACTTACCTGGTTAAATAACGGTAAATAAAATTAACATCAGAAATATATTTCACATATCTTGTATGTCTCTTTCACTTTTTCCCATTACGTTTCACTTTTTCCCCCCTTTCTTTTTCTTAAAAAAAAGTCACTGATGATGAAGAAACTAAGAAACCAATATTCAGTTCTACTTCTACTGAAGTGACAAAAAAAAAAAGAAATTTACTTTTGATACTTAAATACATTAAATGTCAGATATGTTTACTCAAGTAATATTTTTAGAGGAGACTTTAACGTTTACAATGTAATTTTATGGTAATATACTTTCACTCACCTTGAGATAATTTATACAAGACTTCTTAAATGTGATTGACTCCAAAAGTGGATTAGCTGATGTTCATCCAGACGTTAAGAGTCTTATTTGAATCCGTCCACTGGTTCATGAAATATACAGACAAACAAACACATATCGACATAGCCAAAAAACATTAATGCAGATTTAGTTTTTATGTAGCAGGTGATCATCATGTAATGCAAAAATGAGCAATATAAATCCTGTTTGCTGTGTTCCAATGAACTGCTAGTAATCTAAACTTCATTTAAAACAAGAGTTTGAAGAGTTATCTGGAGAAAACACACAACTAAAATATTATTTATCACCTCTCCAAAGAAGCCCAAAAAATTGTTATAATTATATTCTGAAACAACTAAGTTACAGTTTATGTTTTTCAGGTAAAAGTTTCAAATTAAAAACTGAATTTACATAGTATTTGAATGCAGGGAGCGATCCTTACAGACAGGCTGAGAAACTAATGCTTCTTCCAGCGCATACAGCTGCAGCCTTCTACCTTAAAGCTTTTTGTATTGATCCAGTCTGGCTTTTTCTTCCAAATGCTCATCAACGCTGAAGCGTAAGCTTCTAACGTCATAAAATATGTAACCATCCACCACAAGACAGCGCAGAAAGGATGTATATTCAGAGGAACAAAAAATCTGCAAAGGAACAAAAAGCCAATGTTAAAAAAACATCCACTCTGTGGAAGTGGAATTTGAATTTATCTTATTAAATCCCATATTCTAATGGTAATTATTAAAGTATTACTGAAAGATATTCATTGTTTTCTAACCTTTAACCAAAGACCATACATTTTTAATAAAAAAGATAAAAAATAGATTACTGCTGCTCTCGTGGCAAAGCAAATACTTTGTAAAAAGATTCACGAGTTTGTTTGTTTCCTCTGATTGCTTTTGTATTGATTTACAGATGGAGGTGAATGTGTTAAAGGTGCTACGGTTTTTAAAAAGATCTGATCTTGTCCACGCTTTTCTGCTTTTGTGTCCTTGATATGTCGTTTTGTCTCTTTTTCGGTGCGTGATCTTTCAGATCTTGTATGCTTTTTTAAATAAATGTTGTAAATGGATTCTATTTAATTCAAGATGGCTGCCACAACGTGACAACCTTGGCAAATAAAAGATTTGTTTTGGCATTATGTGATAGAGCCAAGAATGTGTGTGTCTTAGTGAAACTCAGAAAGTAATCATTGAATAAACATCTATAACGGATTAACTTTTGGAGTCACAGTTAATTAATGTTAGTTAGCACATAAATGTCTATAACTCAGTCACTTATAAATTTGGTGTGGTAGTACATATTTAAGGACTAATATGAGATCTCACATGAGAGAGCACACAACCTAATTTACAGTTTGACCAAAATGAATTCCTTCTCAGCACAAAATGATTTTAATTTAAAACCATGGCATGAAGGACAATGTGCACTCCTTCAAGGAATGCTTGGTTTTAAATTTACATAAATGATTCATCTTAAAAAAAATTAAAACAAAATTGCAGAATGACTTTATTATATAGCCTATATGAGCTGAGATTCATAAACGTAAACAGACAAACATATCAAAGCCAAGTCTGTAACCTTAATTTTGCTTATTTACTTGTTGCTTGGGGCAAATGGTTCAAATCCACACCATGACCTTTTGTCATAAGTTGGAAAATTGAAAATATATACTGTCATATATTAGGCCTTAACTTTCTTATCATTTAAAATACTGAAAGTACATCTCAACCCAAACCCCCAACCTGAACATTAACCCCTTTTCTCATGAATATTTCTTTTTTTTTTTCCTCTATCCCTAACATTCTGTCATACTCAGCTTAAAAACAAGAGATTTTACTGGGAAGAAATTGCCAGCAGCACTCTGGGAGTTTGGGCAAAGGCTGAGCCTCTGGTCTAATAAACAGTATCACCTTGAAGGCCAACTCTTCTGTTATATCTGAAGACATATTTAGGTCACACTGTTCTTTGTTTTACTCTTTATAAGCTTGCTTTCTCTGCCAGAATTATCACTTGGTAAATGAAACTACTAATGAAACTACTACAAAATAGATTAAAAAAAATACAATACATATACATACAATAACTTGCTATACCTAAATCCAAACGTGCAATGTGTTTTATGCAAGTAAAATATAGTGTATGGATGCGTTTTTTTATGAAAAAAAAATCTTTTTATATCTTATTAGTAAACCCTGCAATTTTTCTGTCACATCAACCTTAAAACATTTATTGTGCAAAAAGTCTAATAGCAGCCAATTTATAAAGTTGACAGATAATAATTTGGCAATTTTGTGTTATTACTTTTCAATCTGCAGAAAATTGTTTTAAAAATATCAAGAACCAATTTATTATACGTATGGATGTTTGCGTGCGTTTGGCTGTGTGTGTGGGTGTGTGTGTGTGTGTGTGTGTTTATCTGTACAATGACTCCATTTTCAATGAGCCCAAAGAGACACAGCAACTGTTAAAATGCTCATTACTGTCCCGTTGTAAAATCACTTGCTGTGATTAAAAAAGATAATTATCATGTCATAATTTTATTTCATATTCTTCCTTCTTTTTTTTCTTTTTTTTTTTGCCATCGTTGATTATTACCTAGTGTGATCCAATCAAGTATGACCTTAGAGGGAATAAATGTACGAGAAAGTGAGCTGGAAACAGAAAATAGGAAGAGGACTGTCATTCTGTAAAATTAGCCCGAGGCACATAAACCAAAGTCAGTGGAGTCATAAAGGAGAGCTTGATTAAGCTGTCATAGTATGCTGTTTCCAAATTGTGTTTCGCTATTGCCCCCAAAAAATGCAAGTCTCTACTAACGACAGGTGATAATTCACATGCATGGTTGGAGACAGACAGGCCTTCTTTTGTATTTAACATTTTTTCCCCCCGAATTGGGATAAGAGTCGCATTTGTCGTGACAAAGGCATGTATCTCAGCTGGAAGGAAGCAGATAAAATGGACAGAACGCACACGATGGTGCCTCAAAAGCCCTGTCATTTGGTGTGTTTTGTCTATAACACAACCGCGCCCCAAGACAAGGGTTTTGGAGCAGCAAAGAGTGATGAATGTGTCTGTTGGACGTAGACACTAAGCTGGTGGGCTTTGAATTGGCAGGGACCACGAGGCACATGATGAAAATGCATTACCTTTCCGATGTTTGTGAAAGTAACTGGAGAGCTCTGCAGGTTACAGTAGAAATGCTCCTAAAAGGAAATGATGAAAAATGTACTATGCCATATGCTCAACCCCTCCCACCAACCCCTCAGTCTAATATTATTTTCCACCCAGGAAGATGAAAACATACAATATAAATCATGCAGTTACCATGGATGCACACGGCCCCCCAATTCAAACATGGTCTGGCCTGCAGTCTGTTGCAAAGTGATCCTTTTTTTTGTCTTTAATATATGACCTAATCATGTTCTCTATCCCCAAAGAAACGCTCCTTTCTGCACATTAGCGATGTACGGAGCAGCACTGAAGTGTCAGTACCTGATACTGACTCCTCTTGAAGTTAACACTGAAACTGCTTTCTTTGAGTTCTTATGAAGTTCATTCAGCTGACACTGAAAATGTGAACAAACTGACATCTTAAAAAGAGCTCCATTTATGTTGGACACATCCAGACTTCACAGAAGCTTTACAGAAGCTACTGATGTCAGCTGTAGTAATAGAACACAAGTCCCAGTTTTGTAGGTTTTTATATTCAGACAGAAGATCATCCCTACATATTCATTATGCAGCTCTGGATGGTTTCACTTTTTTATTGTTTTTAAAAGAATAAAAGTCCTTTTTGTGTGTCCCACGGTTGGATCAAATATTCACATCCTAGCTAAACATATCTGTACTTTCTCTTCATTTATTAAAGTATTACTCCACTGTGACCACTCTTAATTGTGGGGTTCCTAACTTCCATTGAGGCACATTTTTTTTAAAAAGTACAACTTTGTGTTTTACTGTTTTGTTGATAAACTTGTGATATAATAGCCTGTCAGCTATGCTGGCAAATTTTATTGACATCACCTTAGTATACTTGCTAGTACTGGATGTTAAAATCCCTTCATTAATCAACACAACACTGGTGTTGGTCATGTCAACTTGGTTGAGGGATGATTATTGGGTGCCTCTAATGCAATACATCATAAGTTGTGTTCCCCAGGCTCATTGGGTGTGTCAGCCTTCACAATACACCCACACCTGAGGTTGGCCCACTGCAGGTTGACCAAACTCAGGTATGCACCACTGTTGAGCCTTTCCTCTGAATCCAACCTCCTTTAGTAGACTTATGATGGAACAAAACCCCTGCATCCCACCTCCAGTGGACACACATAAACCTTCCATTCCCTGTCTTCTGATTCAGCAGCCTTTTCCACTCAAATGCTTCATCAATGACTTCCTCCCATGGGACTGTCAGCTCCACAATGAAGACATGCTGGCAGGATTTGGACCAAAGGACTATGTCTGGGAGCAGGCTGGACGCTGCAGTTTTGTGTGGAAAGCGAGCCTCTGACTTAGGTCTGAGCTGCATTCAGTAGGTATGAGTTCTGAGGCGAATGATTAATTGGCTGTGTGGGTGTTGTTGCTCCCACACCTAGATCCCCGTTGCCATGTTGGATTTGGCCCACTATATCCTGGTGTCTCAGTGCAGACTTTGCCTGTGCCACTGCTGCTCTTGGCCTCCACCTCTTTCTAGTGACTAAGGTTGGAGCCGCTCCTCTGATGAACAGATCTTGGGATTCTGTTAGAGTCATCTCAATTCTTGTTTTGGAACAGTTGTAGTCCTCCACCAAGCTTGTTACTGGCAAAAAGCGGGCTCCATTGCCATATAAGCCAATGCTGGTGAGGCATCTGGGTAGTACAAACCACTTCCTCAGCTGCACATTCTCCAATTGCTCCAGCTGACTGGCATGGGCTAGGATGACCTCATCAATGAAAACTGGCCACATGAAACAGGGCAAAAGTCCAAACTAAAAGCACCAGAGCTTCAGCTTCCTTGGAAAAGCAGTGCTGTTTATCTGCTTGAAGCCATTGGCTGAGTTCTATGTGTTCAGAGTCTTTGAGATGTGTGCTAGGCCAAGACTTTTGATGAACATATATAGACACCATGGGTGGAGATAAACATCCAATATAGTAAGTAAAATGGTAATAGTTTTATTTTTACTAACTGATCCCCTGAACGACTGGTTCTCAAACTTTTCAAACTGAGTAATACCTTAAAAAAAACAAGCATTAGGTTGTACTGAAATGTTTCAAATTGACCAATCTGTTTAAATGCCTAACTCCAACCTATAAACCAAACATGCTCCTATAGCTTTAACACCTCAGTAAACCCAAAGAAGACCATCCTCAGTGTCTTATGGCCAAAACGCCTGATGAACTTGTGGCCCACTACTGATGATTTGTCCTAGCAACAATCCTTAAGACATTTTGTTTGCTAAAATATAATAAAACAATGAATCAAGCAATGAAGATATGATTTGATTGAAATGGGCCAGCATGTGCCTAGCCTTTGACTCAATAGTTCAAACAATGCCACAGAACATCTTAAACCAAGTTTTATTGATGGTTCAATGCATTAGTTGCTGAGAACAAAACCACATACACTGCATCCTTGGCACTTTAAAAGTTTAATCATATTTCCTTTCTGTTTTGCACCTTTTGTTGTTGGAAGGTCGTATAGAGACTTCACTGGCAAACAACATCTTTTCAAGTAGTTTCCATTTGGATCCAAGATTGTAATGTATTTAAAGGGGACCTAATAGGCAAAATTCACTTTTTTCAGTTTTTTTACTTACATTTGGGTCTGTACTGCTTCTAAAAACAGTCCAGCACCAAAACAAAAATGCACCCAGAGGTATTTTTACTATAAGTAAATGTATCTTTTTGTTTATTGAAATGACCTATTTTCAAACACTGCCATTCGTGATGTCACAAACAGTACTCCAACTCCCCCCAAACCTGAGGCCAGCCCATCTCCTGGTAACCCAAGTGGACACTCCACCCACTTCTTTACAGGACAGTTCTGGAGCACAGAGATGTATGGCTTAATTAGATTTTTATTTAATTAAATTTTTATATTTGATGGCAATGGTCTAGTAATATTAACAAAGAAAGTTGTAGTTTATGTAAATAATTTCACCATGGACTACTTTGGGAAAAATAGTACTTTCTACTGAAAGGAAACTTCTGGCTGAGTGCGGAGTTAACGTAAACAAAGGGTTGGGAGGGCGTTTCCATAGAATCTTAAGAGCTAAAGAACAGGCAGAACTGAAAAGGTGAAACTTCATTATCTGAGATTCACTTTGTGAATTAAATCAAATGAACATGTTTTGTATAGCCTACAGATGGATCCTAACTTGTTTTAGGACCCCCATATTAGGTCACTTTTAAACCACTCATAATTTTGGGTGTCTTTGCATCTTCCTTTTTTCATCACACTTCAGCATTTAAAGTATATTTAGCATTTTTTGATTGAACTTGTTAATAATTGATACCAAGATTTATTTTGTGTACCACCGAGGGGATCCTGAGTCCAGTGGTACTTGAAGTTTAAGAACCATGGTTCTAAACAATTTTAACGGTTCTATTGGCAAAATCAACTTTTATTGTCTCTTGTCTGTTTGAAACCATGGTGTATTACTGTAATTTTTTTGTACGTCAGTCTTGATTTTTCTTCATTTTGATGCCTGCAATCTGTACAAAAGCTAGCAGCTTGTGTCTGACAGCAAGGAGAAGGTGTGAGCACATCACACCTGCACTGGTGTCCCTATACTTCCTTCCCATCTATTTCAGATTTTGGCTTAAAACATTATTGTTTGTTATTGTGAGTCTAATAGTATGGACTTTCCTACATGTCTGACCTATGAACCTGCTTGAGGTCCAGAAATCAATGTTGGTTTTTGGTCACTTGGGCCAAAAGAAATAGCGACAGTCTATTCAGTGGTGCTACTAATCTGTAAACAGCTTACCTTTGAAAATTGATTACACAAGAGTTCAAAATTTTGCATTGGAATGAACTTTGTTTGTCTGCTAGCAAAATACATTGTGAACCACTGGATGACCACAGCTAACTGACATTAAACACACAAATGGCTATCGTTGAGTCAGTTTTACAGATATCGTGCTAAAATATGGTGTGACCATAGCTGCGACTGATCTTCAACACATATTTTGAGTGTGACATCTCACAGGATTACACAAAACATAATTACAAGGTTTGACCAAAACTCTGTTTTATAACATAATATGAGTTCAGTCTAAAACATTGGAATGATGGGCAGCAGGGGATATGCTTTCCAACAACTGCAAAACCTTTAATTAATTATTGATTTGACACCTTGTACAGCACTTTGGTCACCTATGTTTGTTTTTAAATGTGCTATTAATATAACCTTGACTTGACTAATACATGATCACTGCTCATAATGCAGAAAACAGAGTCTGGAAAGAAAGAAAGAAAAACCTGCTCACTGGAAGTGACTGATCTTGCCTTGTGCCATTTAGATGTTTGGAAGAAATATGTGAGTTTACCTGCAGAATTCTCATAAGCATCTAATGTAAAAAAGCTCACACCTCGTGATGAGAGCTGACAGCACCGATGCATGCATGTTGGCAATATCAGTCAGCGGGTTATGTTAATGTTTTGGCAAGACAGACAAGTGGCAAGCAAGAGAGGTGGGTGAAAAAAAATGGGAAGACTATCAGGCTTCATTAATTTTCACTCTCCCTTCCATGGCTGGATTTCTGTTTTTCACAGGAGCTGCAGAATTTGATCATTTCCCTGCTTCTCTGCTGAAAACCAGTCATGTTAGTAACATGTTTATAATTAAATAATGCTCATTATTTGACTAATGAATCCATTTGCAATAATTTGTCTGCTTATTGCTGTTTGTGCTTCTGTCAGGTTGGGATGATTTGATGATAATATAATTATGAAAGGGTTTATGAAGCATGTTTATTTGTGCTTTTAGGGAGCTGTCTGATGCAAACACAGCAAAACCAGAGTGTTAAAATTTCAGTGTTAAACTTTTCAGAGTTGATTTTAACTCCAGAAGTGTTTTTTTAACACTTTCTGAGTTAACTGACAGCCAGTGTTGGTGTTAATTCACAGAGTTAATTTCACCAGTGTTGTCTTAACTCTGAAGAGAGTTAAATAAGCTCCGCCCACTGTTAACACTTAAAAGAGATATGTTATATAACACTTAACGGTGTTGTTATTTAACACCATTTAGTGTTGATTCTCTTCCACCTCATGCCACATGAACAAAGCAAGGGATGCTGGGTAATCTTGTAGAAATGATGTGTTTGCATGTGTATGACTATTAAAGATGCTCATAAATGTAAAAATGAGTTGATCTGGTTAGTTTTTTGGTTCAGGTTAGTTAGTTGTTCAAGTTTAAGTCATTGGTCACAAATCAACACCATAAGTGAGAAGTGAGAAGTGAGTGGTGTGTGAAGGTCGATTGTTGTGCTGCTGTGTTCATACACTTAAAGATTTGACCCCAACTCTGAGCCAGGGTGTAACCTCCTCTGTAGCCTACAGTGTAAAACTTACACTGATCTTATATGTTAGGCTACTAAATGCAGAATGCACTTTATTAAAAAACTAAACAATAAATGTTAACATATTACTGTAATGAAAAAACACAATTCTAATATTAAAAATACACTTAATGTGTCATAAATTGAGACAATAAATGTTAAAAAGAGAACAACAAGATTTTGAGTTATAAGTGCACTTGTGCAGTGTCATAAAAGAACCCCAGTGGGTGTCAAATAACACTATTAAAGAGTGAATATTAACACTACAAAAGTGTTAAATATTAACACTTTGCAAAGTGTAATTTTAACTCAGAATCTGTGAGAATGACCCAGAAAAAGTGTTAAATTTAACACTCTGTGAGTTAAATTAACACGTTGGATTTTGCTGTGAATGCATCTAACAGTGGACACGCACCCAATTCAATGATCTCTTTAATGCTGATAACATTTTCACAGCTTTTTGCACACCATTTTAATAAAAATGTACAAAAAGCGGATGAGCTTAATCATGCAATGAGATATGCAAATGTGTACTTCAAAACCTGATTAAAAATGCTATACACTATGGTGGACTGTGCATGCAAGCTGGGTGCACAAAACAAAGGTTTGACTTTTTGTTTTTGCAATGCATAGCACTGTCTGCAATTTCCCAGCCCTTGAAATCCATTTCCAGTTGCTGTACTTAAGAATCTGCCAAATTCGTATCAAGTTGACTTTACAACAAACCCAAGAATGGATTGGAAGCCTTTAGATTAATTGTAAAAGTGTCAGCACTGCAGCTCTGTGGTGCAGGAGCGATTCAAGAAAGTAAAAAAAAAAGAAAAGAAAAATGAGAAACTGTTCAACCTACTGATGTTATAGATATTTTATTAATTGAAGCACCAGTCTATCAAACTGTAATTGTAAAGATTCTTTGTACTCATTTAATGAGAGGTAGGCGGCTGCTGGGGGAGTCAAGATGAGCAAGAAGCGGCACGAGCAGAAGAAGAAAAACATATTTTTTTTTCTAACCAGCTCAGTTCTTTTCATGTTGTTGGACAGCTGTGAATAGATTCAGGACTGGTTCATCCGACCCTTTTCTGTAAAGGAAAAAAAAAATTACAGTTTTGTAGTTGTGTGTGTGTGTGTGTGTGTCTGTGTAGTGAATATGTGTGAGAGAAGTGGAGACAAAGAAAGACAGACAGACAGACAGAGTTGGCTATTTTCTGAGGTAGTTGGCATAGCTGGACTGCGAGCGCTGTGGTGGTTTTGTTGAATCCTGATATGGCTCAGTGGTGCCGACAGATGCACATTACTGGCAGCCCAGCATACCTGCCAGCAAACACTGCTCTGTCATTTAGTAGTTTAGCAGTGATTATGTTGTCTCCACTGTCGTAATTTTTTTAGACATGTCTTTTAGTGGAACTCGTCTTGAGTTTTCTATTGGAGCACAGCAGATGAACCTGGCAAAGCAACTTGAATTGTTGTCAGTGGCTTCCTGCAGGTTGAGATAGCTCTTGCTAACATAAGGGGGAAAAAAAAACTTGGATGCATTTGCATTGCAAGCAGTTTAGCCAATGGGGTGCTTTTGTTGTTGTGAAATCAGCTCCGTTGTTTGTGACATGATGCCACATTTAGGGGAAAAAAAACAAAACATGGTCATTGTATAAAGCATCTCCTTCCAACAACGTGCACATGTAGCCTTGAGGGTCAGTGATGTAGAATCACTTACTGTGTGTGCACAGGGGAATATATGTGGTAGCTATTTTGCTGGTCTCTGCCCCTACAGCGATCGAGCCCTTTGTGTGAAATGAAGCAGGAACAGAAAATAATAGAGGTCCTGTAATCTGCAGCTCCAAATCTGGGCAGGAAAATAATAAAATACATTTACTGCAGTAGATTAATTTAACCACCTTCTTTTGGGAAATTTTACTCTTCTGTCCAAAATTCAATTTTATGCTTCAGTGTTGTACTTTTTTTACTCACTTAACTGATGGCTTTAGGTATCGCATAGATTAGCACTTACTTTCAAGATGGAGACATTGCACATAAAATAAAAAAATATGACACTAAACCGTTAGCTTAGATCTTTTAAAGTGGAGTTTTGTGGAAAGATTATAATTAGTTAACATCTTACCTGTTGTAGATAGATTTTTTTTTAACTAATCCTACGAGCAGGTGTCCAGATTGGCTGCATTCATGCAAAAAAAAAAAAAAATTAGAATTCCTGTTTGTGTTTTTGTTATATTTCCCAAAAAAGCAGTTATAAGAAATAATAAGGAGTTATTCACATAAAGAGACATGGTGATTGGTGCTGTCTCTTGAAATATATTGCTGATGTTTTGAACTCTGGTGCTAGCGCACACACAAAGCAACATTAATGACTGTGACTTTGATATTTGAATTAATTTTAGTTATCATTTTACTACTTTAAGCCTTTTTGCTTTCATTTTATTTTTATGTTTTAACTATCCTTTTATTGTTTTAGTTAGCATTTTGATATTTTTAGCTTTTAGCTTATTTTTAACCCTTTACTGCTTTTAGCTGGTAATTTGATATTTTTACCTTTTAGCAAATCTTTTGCTACTTTTAGCTTCTAGCTGCTAATTTGCTGCTTTTCGATTTTTATTTGTTTATTTCTTGCAGATTTAAAAAATAAGTGATGTCTTGATACTGATATAGATACCAGCATTTTTACAAGTAATTGTACATAATACATAATGTCCCGATGCCCGGAACCGATGAATACCAGGATACTAGTATCAATAATCCAATGAATGTGTTACAGTTTGCATTTCAAGTGAAAAGTTTGTCAGTTTCATGTTTAAGAAATTTATACAAGTTTAAAGAAAATCTTATTTATTTTAACATTTTGCGTATATCATGCTGTATTTTTGATTTGATACATGTCAGAGGGGCTGTAGGTCTATAAGGAAGGAGAGTCACTTTATTCTATAAAAGAGCCTTCTTTTTAAAGTCATTTTAATGTTTAGGTTTTAACTGTACTCAGTATTGATACAGTGGGGTGCGAAAGTTTGGGCAGCCTTGTTAATTTTCCTGATTTACCTTTATAAATCATTATCACAATCATATCAACTTCATTTAACTTCTCAAATATCACTGTGTTTGTCCCCTATATGATACATTTTACTGATTCTTTTATAAAAAAAACAATCAATGATTTATAAAGTACATACTCATACTCTGTTTGAGAGAAACTGGTATCAGGACACCTCTATTAAAAACTCTAGCATCTAGCTAATTTCAGTAGTCATTCAACACTAAGTATTCACACTGCATTTTCACAAAAAAGCTATTCCTCATGTAAAATGTTATTACTTCTCCAAAGAGTGATATTTTTTCTTCTTCTAGTAAACTTTCTAAAAATGTATTTAACCCAAACAGATGTTCAAATGTTGCATTTTTTCCACAAGAAATAATTTTCATAAATTACATAAATTATCCTTGTATCTTGCTTTCCTCTCCCTTCAGCAGCATGACTCTTCAGATTTATCTGGTGTCCATATAAAAAATTGTAAAACATTTGAGTGTTTCTTCCTTCACTGCGCCAAACTGACCAAAAACTTAGTGGATTATTAGTGTTTAAATTTGACAGTATCTGTGTCGCAGCTAAACATATTTAATCAGAGTGCCTGTGTGGAACAGGTTACGGGGGTAAAGCAACTACTGGGAGTTAGATTGGATCATATGTGTGTATCCTGCAGTGATTTATGGACAGTACTTTTACTCTGAAAAATATAAAGAGGAAGTGTCAATCAGCCGAGGTTTAACTCAGGTTTTTTTTGTTGGTGTTGTTTTAAAGGGACTCAGGGTCGATTTACATTTTCTTACACCCCACCTGTCTGGGGAAGTGCATAAACTATTACAGGCTATAAAACATTTGAAGAACTAAATAATGACTAATAGCTGCTGGAAGGAGATCAGGAGTTGCACCTACAGAGTAATTGGAGGAAATAGTGGCTGCCAAATGGAGTGTGGCTGCAACTTTCACTCACTTTTAACTAGAGGCTGCCAAACAACACCACACACCTTTGTTTCAGCCTTTTCATGCAGCCATTAAATTTTCACAATCTCTGTGTCACCGAATGCAAACGACAGTTTAATCAAATAACGACACATGTTTAATTCTCATTAGTGCCCAAAACGAATATTGTTTAACTTGGCTCGAGCCACGTTATAATCCCTATCAGTCATTTTAAGTTAATTTGCTGCTGACTTTGAGGATCTTGCTGAGGTAAGCTATGCATGTTGAACACATGCCTGCACATAATAATTTCTGGTCCACTGGGGGGGAAATTATTCAACTAATATGCTTGCTTCTCTATAAACTACAATTGTCTGATGTAATCCATTTCTACCTGCACTGTAAAACAAAAATATGCCATGATAAACTCAAAAAAACAACAAATCGGCACATATTTGACTGATTTGCATAAAAGAATTGAGTTTGTACTGAAATCATTTTATAAGAAGGGATGGAGTTGTAGTTATTTTTCTCAAACTTTATTGATATTATGTCGAAGATGACTCGACTAATCGAACCAAATTTTAGCTCAACATGTGAAAAACTGATTGGGTTAGAAACACAAGGTCAGTTGGCTTCAGTGGTCATCTTAAATTAGGATTAGCTGTAGATGTTATTTATTATATATATATATATATATACCACAGTTTAAGGGTCAATACCAATGGTGTCCAATGTCAGTCCTCAAGGGCTGTTGTCCTGCTTGTTTTAGGAGCTGCCCTCGTTCAATACAGCTGAACCTAAGGAGTGCCTAATTAGTATGCCTTTGCAGACCTAGATGGCATTCTAAAGAGGCCTACTAATTAAGAACTCCTTAGCTTCAGCTGTGTTGAACCAGGGCAGTACCTAAAACATGCAGGACACCGGCCCTTGAGGACTGACTTTGGACACCCCTGCAATACATATCAATAGTTAAAAAAAAAAGCCAAAACATATAATAGTTTTGGGATTTCTGTGCACCAAAAGAACCCCGTGTTTTTATTCACGTAAACACCCACATATCCAAACAGGCAGACCATACAGACCAGGCTCAACACCCCTCTCTTGTAAATGAAATAGTTTTAAAGCGACAGAATGATATTTCACGATTTCCAATGTGGCAACCCTGAACAGGTGTAGGTGAGCGTGGCAGGACAGAGGGACAGAGCGGCTCTGAGAACAGCTGGAAACATGGGGAAATAATGGAACAAACTAACTTAAGAGATAAAATCAAAAAAGCCTAAACCCTGAAACACACAAAGCTAAAACTGGATAAACTCATTTTACTTCTTATTGAATTAATCACTTTATATTTTGGCAGATTTGATTTCAGTCAAATTGTTTCAATTAGGTTTAAGTTGATGCATTCAGAAAGTTTGACACAAGTAACAAAAAGACAGTATTTGTTTCATGTACAGATTGATGATACTTGGAGTAAAAAGGTTGGTCGACATTGTGATTTTTTTTATTTTTTTTATGCAACTACTAAGGGAAGAAAAACCTGTGAGCCAGTTTTATGTTTTGGTTTTGCTTAATTAGGAGGATATGATTTGGGTGTCAGTAATTATGTCATGTAAATAGGTTTTAATATGTTTATAAAAAATAAATCACCAGCTCATTGCAACTATTTTGCAATGTTGTTTCTCCTGTATCACTAGCTACGCTGTGATGTTACAGTTTAAGCTGTTTGTTTTATAGCAGACATAAAATTGCTCTTTGATAAATGACTGTCATAACAAACATTAAATAATGCAGAAATGACAGGAAAAAAAAGTGCATTTGTTTGGTGTTTCTTCACCGCTCTGTGTATGCAGAGTGTTTAACCCAGCTTTAAGCTAAAAGTGGTGAACAAGATTTAGTTGTAGATTTTATGTGTTGCTGAACACAACTGTTCGTGTTCAGCCAAACACACAGCAGTAAAGAGTTGTTCTTGTCACCACTTAATTAACAAATTCTGTTTACTTCAAGCCCACACAATAAACCCCAGTTCTTTCCATTTTTTATTATTTTTATTTTTGTGTGTGTGTGTGTGTGTTGTTACATGGATCGATTGGAACATTTCAGCAGATCTAGTTTCTTAGCTGTATTAATCCTTGGCAATCTTCAGCACAAAGCGAGTTTTCATTCAGTTCTTTCTTGGGTTAAACATTACAAGGTTGCTCCATAGTACTTTTACTTTGTATTGTAAAGTCACTGCAGATTTCTCAGCTATGTTGTTTGTGGGGTACATATGTGTCCTAAAGGCCAAATGTGTTTTCCACCCATTTAACTTATAGAATAGTATTTTAGAAATATTACTTTCAAATCAAATTAGGAGTCCAATCCAGAGGTTTGTGTATTTACTTTTGTTTTCCGCAATTACATTTTTTTTTAAATAGTTTGTTTGTTTTTTCAGGTTGGAAAGGAAGAAAAAAAGTGACAAACTTTGTGTGCAACAAATAAAGAGAGAGAAAAAAATAACTAAATATTGAGCAACACATATTTCATATTTTTCCACAGAAAATGTGGCGCAAATTGTAAAATTTAACAATTCAGAAAACGAACGTCTGCCCCACTAATATTTATGCTCAGGAGCTGCTACGAGCTGGATACTACGTTGCCATGGTTACTTAGGAACGTGTGATGTGTTGAGGTCAGCTCAGTTGTATTATAAATGTAACCTTCATTTTATTTGTATCACAGTGAAGCACATAGAAACAGAAATTAGAAAAAGGATTATTATCACGAAGACAAAGAATATAGCAGCCAGTATTCCTTTGTTGAACTGAAATACAGTAAATCCACTGATGAGTGAAGCTCCAGTTTGAACAAAATAACCTTTCAGGCACCTGGATTTTCTTTAAGGCAGGTAAAAAAAACTGAACACAGACAGAAAAATCAAAAACAATCCCACGTACAGTACTGGATTTACAGCTTAATGGACGTCTGAAAAAGACGGACAGCATGGGTTTTTTCAGCACGTTATACAAAACGTCATTTAGACTGACAGTTTAGTAATTATTGTGGACCTGAAGGAGAAAGTTAGGAAGACCGTGCATGAAGCAGTGAAACAAACAAGAAAGATTTGAACACAGGAGACAGTTTCCACACTCAACACTGACAGCTTTTTTTTTTCTTTCTTTTTAGCTGTTTTCACACACAAGCTCTGTAGAATGTCAGTGAAATCAGGTTGTTCAAATGTACACCAGATGACATCAAACTGTGCGTGTGAAAGGTTTTCTCACAAGAAAACACATTGAGGTTGATGTGCAGGGCTGCAGACTAATCTGGGACGGTGACTGTTGTCGTGTTGATAATATTTTAGATGTAGTCGGAGACACTAGAAAAAAGAAAAAAAAGAAAAATCTGCTCTCCGACATCCAGAAAGATCCAGTGAAGAGAGCAGGGTCATGCAGGGAAGAGAGTCACACTGTGGGTAAATAACAGGAGCAAACCATAATTTGTTATTTTAAGGTGAATCCCGTGTCACCTCTTGCCCTTATCACTTAAGGTCTCGACATACTTTTTACATGTCAGTGTGGGCAAACCATTGAGCCCTAACACACGCCTGCTTTTAGACTATTTCGGTGTCAGCTGCACCACAGCGGTGTCTACAATTTTACACTCTAGCCTAATAGGTGGAGATAATGTGTTGGTTTGCCAACTGTCTGCTCAAAAGGAAGGCAGTGGGGAAAAAAAAGAAAGTTCTCAGGAATTTGGTGCCCTTTTTATGTCTTTGTGGTCTCTGTGTGAGAGGTTTTTCCAACAGTAGAATTCCTCGCGCTGTAAGCGTTTATAGATTTTTGTATTTTTGTCTGCTTTTAATGATTTTCCTGTTTTGGTTTGTGGGTCAGATCCTCTTTTCATCCCTCACTTTCATGGCTTGTTTCTGTCAGGCTGCTGTTGATGCTTTGTTCTGATTTCTAACCATTACATCTGCAATTAATATGTTTTAAAGCTTCACTATATGTACTGTATATATTAGCTGTTGCTTCTTCATAAAGCTTTTGTGAATTATGGCCTAAAGTGTTTAATCAGTTTTTATTATTTAGGTTCTTGAACTCATACTGCTGCGTTTTTTTACCCACTTTTTAATAATTTTTTTAGCAAAAAAAGCAACACCCACAGTTTATTCCTAAAGTGCCTGTGACATCCGATTTTTGTAATAAATACAAAGACATTTTTGGAAAGATAACATTATTAGCATATTGCAAAACATAAAAACTAAAAATCACATAGCTGAGATGAACAGTTGTTGAGATATTTGCATGTTAAGTGAGAGGAAGTGATGTCAAAGGGGAATGTCTGAATGTGAACAGAGCGTTGCTACAACGGCTAACAACAGAGTGTAAAAAAAAGAATTGTATCTTTATTTGGATTATTTTGAGTCACTAACAAAGAGAGATGAAGAAGATACAAGAGTTTAAGTAATATTGTTTCAATAAACAAAGACAGGGTTCCTTGTAGGCCCCTTTTTTGTTCAAATAGACTTTTTTAACTAATAGGCTAAATGTTTCTCTAAACTTCAATCATCCAATTTAATAAATACCAAAACAAGAGTTAGCAGAAAAAGCTTTTTGGCACTAGCTAAGAAGGTTTGGCAAATCTTTTGTGAGCTAAACCCACATTTTCAGCTCCCACAAATGTATTTTATCTCAAATGTATGAACGGGGAATGAAACAGGCTTTCCAACAGCATTAGATTTGTTGCCAAAAATCATTGTTAAAGCAAGGAAGTAATCAATCAAGCACACATTTTCTTACTTTTTGAGCTAAATTTCTATTTGTATGTCTTTGTAAGACGCTACATACTAGAACTATTTTGACATAGGCCTTTTAATCCCTACACCTTGTAACTTGTAATTAAAAGTCCAAAAATAAATGTAAAATCTAGAGAAAATCATAGGAATTGGGATTTCACCTTAGAGTAGATTGGGCTAAAATTAGATGGAGATAGTTTTAGATAAGATGAAGATATAAAGTTAGGAGAAGTAAATGAACTGACAAAAGCACAGCTGTGAAAGAAGAGGAAAAGAGAAGGGAGAAAAACTTGGGTTGATACAAAAGGGTAATAGGAGTTTGGGTGCCGAGGGAAGAGTAGAAAACGGCATTAACTGAGACGAGGAAGAGCCATGATTCACTGCTGCCGAGGTGGAGTTTGTTGGAGGCAGAGGAGGAGGGCATGAGAGCCTTTAGTGGGAGTGGCTGCTAGCACAGGAGGAAAATAGGAAAAGACAAGACTCTGCAGTAGAATGTTAATGTAGTCGGGAAGGTTGAGTGACAGGCTGCAGATGTCAAGGGGTAGTGGATAGAGGGGATTACAGAATGACAAATGAAGGGATGAACGTGTTTCTGTTGGACGGCTGGAGGTTCAACTCAGAGTCCAGGCCAGAAGTAAAAAGAATAGCTTAAAGTAAAGCTGTGCTATGTGACAAATGGGGGAAAATGAAACTACCTTTGGGTAGGTAGGCACAGAAAACTGACTGAATTGTTCTTTTTTCTCAAATTTATGACATCCGTGTAACTTTTAAAAAGGCACAAAAATGCACGAGATTGGTATAGTCATCATTGTTCTTGTGGGCATAGGAACTGTAATAATCCAAATTAAATCAATATTTGTTGAGACCACCCTTTCCCTTAACAGCAACAGTAATTATATAGGTACACAAGCACTTACAGGATTATAGTCAGGTGTGTGATTAAACCAATTACATCAAACAGGTGCTGATGATCATTATTTTCTTATGTAGGTTGAAACACAGTCATTAACTTAAACAGAAACTGTTGTGTAGGAGGCTTTAAGCCTGGTGAGCAGCAGCCAAAGTTTTATGTTGCAGGTCAGATGCAGTGGCAAGACTGAGCACAGCAGTAAGACACAAAGTAGCTACACAACATCAATAAGGTTTCTCCCAAGCAACAATTTCAAAGCAGACAGTTCAACATGTGCCGTTCAAAGAAGCACAAAAAAAAATACCCCAAAGATGCAGTGGTCAGCTGAGAAACTTTGTGTGGTAGATTAAAAACATGCTAATTAGCTAAGAAGATAATCAGCTCAGGTCTGACAGAAACCTGCCAGCGGACTCAGCTTGGTGAGGTACATTTATTCATCATGCAGTACCATCAGGGAGGGATTTGATTGGATCCAAATTTGTTCTGCAGCAGAAAAATGACCCCAAACATTCAGCCAATGTTGTTAAGGACTGTAATATTTCCAGAGTAATAAAGAACAAAGAGGGTGAAGGCATGACTTGGACAGAGTCCTGATCTCAAGAGGGTCTGGAATTACATGAAAACAAAATGATTAAAATTAGAACATTGGTTACTTCCAGTCCTATAAAGTTCCTCAAAGTGATACGTCCATGAAAGTACAAGTACCTTATAATAAAATGACTTTGATAAAAGTTAATTTTATTTCATACAAGCCTACATACGGCTGCTGTGTCCTGTGACATAGTTTCTACTTTTTACATTTTTAAAAATGTAGGGAGTAGAAAGTATATATAAATATGTTAAAATGGAGTAAAAAGTTACTCAAGTAAAATCTAAATAATCCTAACTTCTACATATTTACTTTGCTACTTTACAGCTCTGGTTACTTCTCCAATATGTCTGGAGCATCCTGCCTGCTGAGTTCCTACAAAAACTATGTGATTAAACATTTATCAACTTTGCAGTTTTAGTTTATAAAAATTTTAAAATATGATTAAGTACTTGTGAAACTTCTCTTTAAACAGCCTATTGTCATACCTGCTTGGACCTTCTAAAAAGTACCGTGCAGCGTTCAGTTTGGTGGTAGTTTCAAAGGGCCCATGGCTGAACGAAAGCTCTGAATGATTAACATTAACTGATAATCGTTAACCTAAGGTAACAGAAAAATTATGTGAGCGCCAGAAATAATTAGCTGCCTAAAATCACAAGCCTGGATAGCCTGAACGCCCTCCAGGTTTAAGACGATACGTCTAAAATCCTAACAGGTTTGAAGAGAGTTGTCATTGAATGAATGATTTACTTGTTTTCTTACCTCTTCATGTTCTGTGGAGGCGTTTCAATCATCCGTTCATTCAAATCAGGTGTGTTTGAGCAGAGAAACCTCTGAAGCATGCAGGGTATTTTCCCTCAAGGACCAGGATTAGACACCTCTGGACACCCATTAAGTCCAGTTTTTTCAGTCTGCTGCTTCGTCGACCCGAAATCATCTTCAATATTCTAAAAAGGAAGGAGCTGGTTTCGTTAAACATATTTAAGGGTCATTTAAAAGATTTTGAGACACAGGTATCAGTTGGAAGTATTTAGTTTGAAATGGATAGTTTTTGGTCATAGCTACATCCTAGTTCAAGCAGGAGATTTTACAACACCTTCTCAACTTTAATGGATGTTTGGTCAGGCTACCTGTGCATCATTTATTGGTTCATTGGGTAAATGAAGGAGTCTGACCAAGCGTCCATATATGATGACTAAGTGAGTGCACTGGATTTTATTCAGTGAAAGTGTTTTGTGTTGTAATCACTGTGTCCATATGCTGACAACATTTGTCCTCTGCATTTGATCTATCACATGCGTGGGATGCGCCCGAGTGGAGCAGCAGGAAGCTATTTTAGCTTCCGGGGTTCAGTATAGGGATTTGGTGTTTCTTTCAAGGACAACATGACATAATGGGCATGGCTAGAAATCATCAAACCCAATGAAATTTTGTGGGGCGGGTTGCCAGTTTTGGCCAGGAAAAACGTGTAAACAATATATATATATATATATATATATATATTGATGAGTTTCTCATGATAAAGAATGAAAAAACTAAAGAAATTAAAAATGTAGTTGTATTCAAAACTTCCTTGGAGAATTGATTCAGTTAGCCTAAAAAGAAAAGTTTTTTTATTTTTATTTTTTTGCTCTAAAGTGAGCCCCTGCAGTCAGATTTGAAACAAGGGCTGCTCTACCTTTTGCTAAACAGTTTCAGTAGACAATGAGGGGGTTTTAACTGTTCCCATTCTTGACGACATAAATTATTCATCAAAACCTATTTTGTTTATATAGCGTTAGTTGCTCCTGCTGGCTTGAGGTTATATCTGCTCTATTGAGGACGTAATTGAAGCACACGTTCTCCAAAGTACTCCCAGAGCATTGCAGCTATGTTACCATCTCTTCTGAAAATGAAAAACGTAATTTACTGCGGAACATCTGTCTATCTTTTATTGATCTCTGTATACTAAATTGAATTTTTTATTCATTTAAAGCATACGACCAAGGCCTTTGTTATATAGGTTTTTTTATATTAAGCTGTGTCATATTTTTTTTCACTTTAGGTAGCTCCTTGTTTTTTTTTTTCTTAACCAACCCTTGGCTTTAAACTCATTGTGATATACTGTGCAGTCCCAAGTAATGGTTTTGCTTCCTCACCTTTCTCAAATATTGTGTCAAACAGAAGCTCTCTCCCTCGCGACCCAAGATTTAATTTGTCGAAATAACACAAACAGGCTCAGCACAGAAGCACACATCACACAATATCAGAGTAAGAACTGATGTCCTTTATTGAAGAAAAGCATAAAAAATAAAGACATCTCATTAACTAATCATTGAAACATTTTCCCAAGTGTTAAGTCATTTCTATAAAACATTTGAGCATAATCCTCTGTAAGCCACTGTTGCACCTTTGGCAATAGACAGCAGTCCCTCTTTCATCATTAACCTTTACCTCACTTTTAAATTACTGTATAATAGATTAAGGTAATCTTTTGCACTTCTTAGTGGAGACCTTATGCCCTGCATTTAGTTCATCACTTTTTACAGTCTTCTGAAGATAAAAAAAGTAATTTCTAACACACACGAAGATAAGACCCTATGGAAACTCTTCCATTTCCTGCTCTGTGGCATTTTGAACTTAAAACACAAGCTTTACTTTACTATCTCTGACTTTTAAGATTGTTAGAAAGTCTCATATTGTTTCTGGTCCTATTGTTTGTCTACTCGTGGTACGCATGGATGTCATTAATTTGGGGGCTTTTAATGATTTATGTGAACAGTTCTTTATTCCAGGGTGGAATGATAATTCAACAACTTCAATCATATTTGAAAACATAGGCTGGGTGCACAGTATTATCTCATCTACACAGGGAAGAGAATATACATAAGACCTCAATTTGTACATAAAAAGGTCAACTCAAGTAAATCAGCTTTATTTATATAGCACATTTAAAACAACTGCCGTTGGCTAAAGTGCTTCACATATTACAATTAGAAGAAAAAAAATAAGGATATAGAGTAAAGAACAATAAAAAATACAAACATAAAACAAAACAAAAATAACTCTTATGTTGGGGAATATCATTCCAATATATCAGCTGTGGCAAAGTGGTTTAGGGAAGTTGTATTGCCTGTTCGATCCCCAGTTCCATCTGCCTCAGTCATTGTGTCTTTAGGCAAGACTTCACCCGCCTTGCCTACTGGTGATGGTCAGAGGGGCCGGTAGCACCATCGAATGGCAGCCCCACTTCTGTCAGCATGCCCCAGGGTAGCTGTAGCTACAATGTACCTTTTAAATTAGTTCATTTTGGGGACTCATTGGGGGGGCAGACCTGTGAGTCAGATGTGGCCAATTGGGCACTAGTTGAATAGCCCTGTCCTAGTCTTTTTCACCACAATTTATAAGATTTTTATAAAAAATAAGTTGTAGGTTGAATAATTGTGGAAAAATTATGTACATAAAAATACATGATGTACATAAACCTCTGACTGCACCTGTACCCTTGTGTTTACAACAAAATGCTGCATTTCCAGGATTTACCACAGCATCTTGGTAGGCGTCAAAGCATGACTATAATTCAATAATTTGCACCCTAAATAGATGTGAACTATGCCGAAAAATGATTCATTCGCTGTTGTTCAATATTAGTTAGGAAGTGAGGGGGAGACATGTTCCCAGCAGCTCCTCAGGTTTAAGACCGTGTGGCAGACAATTCTCCAGCCCCTGCAACCATAATGGTATTCTCAGATCTGCCTCAAAGTGACTCATCAGCCCGCAGGCCTCGTGACGCTTCTCTTCCAAAAACAAGGCTGCCTGTGCAAACGTCTCTTCTGGGGATGGAGATTTCTGCTGAGACCCAGAGCATCACAGACATTTTACTTCAAGAATGTTTTTTTTTTTCTACCAGGGAGGGGGGAAATTGTTGCTTGCTGTCGACACACAATACACCTTGCACTCGTACACCATTTTAAAGGATCCCCTGGGCTATTCTGGTGTTTGCCCAGTAAACACAGAGCAGTTGGGTGTTGAGTTAAAAAGAAAAGAAAAAAAAAAAGAAAAGCTGAAGCAGATCTGTGCATATCATACATTCTGCAAATTTGACCAAATAAAGGTTCACTACACAGAAAGAGCTGGGAGGTGGGAGTGTAGTACTTGTTCCCAACTTCATTTGGCTCTTTTACACTGAACACCTGACCACGTTCACTTCCTCCATTGTCCCAGCTCTCCTCAGCTGATTTAGTTTGTGTGCACCCAATAAAAATGTAACTGGAGAAATGAAATGTTCGACTTTGCACTCATACATCAAACCAGGGAGGTTAACTGCGGGGTTAAAGGAAGTGAATGGCTTGATCACCATCAAAGTAAAGGGTCAAAGGAGTTTAATCACTGACCGGATCTTTGCTCTTCTAAAAGGAAAAGGCAATGTCTCAGGATTTCCGTTGGCCTGATAAGAAGGAATATAAAATATATGAATACTTTATTATTTATAGCTATTTATAAATACTGAGAAAATATACAAATCTGATCATAAATCCCTTGATAATAAGATTGTATTCGTACTTATTAAAACAGCAAATGAAAATGTTCATCGTTGTTATTTTTTAATCACGTTTATTTGCCTTTTGTTGTAAATTTGCTTGATATTTCAGTTTCATGGCTTTTATTCTTAGAACATCATCAGATCTCTAAATTATCTCACACTTCTTGCATGTTTTGATGATTGGATTTTCTTTTCAGGAACTAGTATTGAAAAACAAATGAGTTGCTTGATTTTGTTATATTACAAAAGAATGATCTAAAAAATGAGCCGCATTTTTCTTTTTACAGTCAAAAATTGATGTTTTTTTTTATTATTCTTCTTTTGTATTTTCTAAACAACAATCAAATAACCATTTGATTTTCACTTTTATTATTGGTTCCTGTAAAAAGAATCTAATTACCCAAACATGAATGGATCTCTCAATGAGGGGCATGGAGCTTTTTAAGAAAAAAACATTTTCATTGGGTTTTATTATTGCTGCTTGGATGAACGACACAATTTATTGGCTAAAGGTGAAGAAATTAAAAGCAACCAGTTTGTTTTTAAGGTTTAGTGAGAGCCACAGAGACATCATGGCTCAGCTTAGACTGAAAACTCTTTAAGATATAAGGTGAACAGATGGTTGGAAAGCACCCACACTGGTTGGGATGACACCACAATTTTGTAGATTCTGTGATTCCACAAACCAAACTTTACTTTTAATTTTCACATGACTGAAGAAATTCTGACATAAATATATAGACGTAAGCAAAAACAATTTGAATCAGAATAACATTATAAATGCACCTATATTATTTTTAGCAAATAGCTGCTATTATTTAAAGCAACTAAAACAGATTAAACTTGATTATATGGTATACTGTCTGTGTTTGTGTATTTAACTGACTATGAAGATGGTGATAAAGTTCAAAGTACATATCTGTTAGAGAGCAGCCTCTTTCTTAACCTTTGAAGAGATGAGTGTTCAGGGTTGGATTGCTGATGTTAAAGAAATTTGTCCCAGTTACCAATCAGAGGTTCATCCCACCATCATCGAGACAATGATGAAAAGAGTCTTGAATGATTGGGTGAAAACAGAATTACCTTCGACATGGAGGACCGTACCGTTTTTAAGTTCTGATAGGTTAGTTCAGACCTAAACCACAACTATTGGAAAGTTTGTTTAGGCTGCCACTAGTAACCAACAAATAGATACATTCAGTGTTTTAGGCTGAGCAAACACAAAAGCTAAAAATGCATTTTGGACCAGTTTTACAATTTTTGCTAAGAATTTTGGGAAATGTGACAAAGCAGTGGAGTGGATGAGCAAGAGGTAACCATAGCATGCATCATTTTCATATAGAGTGAACTGCAAAAAAAAAAAAAGTGAGAGACTGAAGGAACTCTTTATATTTTCTAAGCTAGGAGAAAGACACCTGATCTTCTGTAACAAAACCTGGGATTTGGGCAAACTTTCTTGGGCAGACAGAGAAAAAGGCATTTTTTATTGGCTTTGTATTGGTTTCATTGATTACATATGACTGAACATTAAAAAGGTTTAGATGAAGATAACATTTATTTAGGTAAAGATGACCTGGATATGAGTCATCGGACATTTTTCTGAAACTATCAGGTACAAAAGCATATCATATTCTTACCCCAGGTTGAATATCCGTTATTATATGTAGCAGTGTTACAAGAAACTATGCAGACAAATAACTATACCAAATCAATGCATGTCTCAGAAGGGGCCTAAAAGAGAATGCCATGGTTTACCTTGTTAACAGGAGTGGTGAGGTCAAATAAAATTGTAGCTGTCCTCTACCACTATAGCCGCCTTTTAAAAGCCTCTTGCTGCATCAATGAAGCAGCCAGAGACAAATGTTGTGCAGATGTCTCTTTTTTTTATTTTATAAAGCAGAATCCTATTAAAAAATACCAGAAAATCAGCTAAACAACACTGTTTCAGATGAGGTCAGATTAAAGGGTTTAATAACTATTTAAACCTTAAAGCTGTTCTAATTATGCCATAGAACATAGAAAGGCAATAATAAAAGCCTGCAAAGTATCACAAAATGAAAATTAATGATGTGGCAAGGTGAAATATGTATTATGGATTTGACCTGATGACACCAACTAATAAAAAATAACAAGTAATAACAGGCTTGCTTGCAGAAAATCAGGACTCTCATCTTAACAGGATAATGCAGATGGAGTTTTTTTGAAAGGGCACATCTTTCACTACATTGCTAAAATCTATTCTCTGCTATTTTAGGCTCAAAAATTCAAAGTGTATTCCATTGGATTCTTGGCAGTGAGTCATCTGTGCGTCGTGTTTATGGGAAAGTGCATTTAATACAGATTCCCTTGGCTTGGTTCTCTTCCGCTGCTGATGCCATTTGTGTTAGGTTGGTAGATGAGATGTGTCTCAGCTGAAACCACTGAAGAGACTTTGATAGCACTCTCCATATGTTCAGCTACACGAGTACAAGCATTGTGCAGTCACTTGAGTGATGAAAGACTCCATCGCTGGTGAATGTTGCCAAAGACTCATTAAGTGGAAAAAGTGGGTAATGCTCTTGCCGTAGACGATCCTGTGATAGAGGTCGAGACATGATATTGAAACCTAGTTTTACATTAATTTTATGTAACATTATATTACATGCCTATTTATCAACTATCTCAAGTGAGAAAAATGCCAGCAAAATAAGGGAAACAAAAAAAATAATAAACCAGTCGTTTTAGATCTCAGCAGTCTTCTGGCTCAGATGCAAATGTGTGTTATGCAACCGTGCTGTATATTAAGAGACTTTACTTTTGAACAGTCTCATTACAGTATGTTCTATTTTTTCTTCTTGATGCAACTTCTTTAAACTGATTTCAGGAAAAGTATGGAACCTGTAGGCTAAGAAAACTGTGCCAACGTCTGTTTGTTTGAATAATGAACATGACCTGATAGGCTTGAGAAATGTGCTATTCTCACTTTAATTTATGAAGCTTCACCTGAGGGTAAGAGAATACAATATTTCTCATAAGAATGTACTGAAAAAAAAAGCCCACTCTCATTATACAACAACAATGAATAATTGTGACACGCATGTGTGTGCATACTTGCTAAAAAGGCTCAAACAACTGATTTCCATATACAGGAGTTGGCAGTGGAGTTGCAATGTAAACACTGTTTACTTGGCTGTTAACTTGCCAACTTAAACCTGTGCATTCTACTCATTTGAGTCACTATTCACTCTCCAGTCGCTCATGAAGCCTTCAACAACACCCTCCTGCCACATAACTCCACTAAGCAACATGCTGGGGACTCATTCAGCGAGCCTGCTGCCTCTCTAATGTGCAGTGAGCAGAAGGAAAAATCTGTCACCGCTATGTGCCACACGGCCAAAAACATTCCTCTGAAACCCTTTAACTTATTTTTGACCACATTGGTGGATCCGCCTCCTTATGGGACTAAAACATGTTGGATTCTTCATCTGCTGAAGCTTTTAATATATTTAACCAGCAAGTCACTAGTTCTGTCCTATGTTAAACCCTGAAAAGTGGGCATCTCGGCTAATTTGAAATGTATTGCAACACTGCCAATGATCCGATATATAAAAAATACACAAGCAGCAACAAATCCAATATGGTTCAGCCCTACATCATTGTGAGTTTTGATTCATCACACTGTGAACTTATCACTAACAAATAAGAAAACACTGGACACAATACAGGAATTCAGAAGTTGAAGCAGCATTGTCACGTGATGGTTCCAATATTAAGTCCCGCCTCTTCTCCATAAATAAACAAGACATTGCCTTTATTTAAAAAACAAACAAACATAAACTTCAAATAATTCCTTTCAGGTGTTGATTCATGTTGATTTATGTAGTATGTGTACTTTGCTGCTGCATAGAAATGTACATTTATCTACTACACTTATCTGTAAGTAAATATTTTATGCACAAAAGAAAAGTCATGTTGTTGTTGGAGACTTTTGGAGACTGGCGACTGCACTTTCTGGGCACTTTTCTTAGTGACCAGAGAATGTTAGAGTGAGCCCCTCCTCCTTTGTAATTTTTACTGTAATTTTTATTTCACTGACACTAACTCACTAAAATAAATCTCTGGACCCAGCTGCATTTGACTCAGCCTCAGTCACATCTCTCCTGCAGCCTAGATCACAATTATTGGCAAATGTCCAAATATGCAAATTAGATGATAATGTCATCTAGCAATTTCTAGCGACTTTTAGGACAGCCAATAGCTTTTTTTTTTTTTTACTGAGGAGTTGGTAACAGTATGTGCAGACTCTGGTCCTAAAATACAACATAGCAGCTCTTTTAAACTGGGTCCTGAGAGAATTTGAGGCAATGGACCCAGGGAACAGTCAAGAATCGGAGCTAATCAACAAAATAATTTATTTATAAAGAAAAGTGCTGACGTGATAGCAAAAGATTTATAAAGTATCACTAGGAACATGAGAGACATCCACACAGGCTGAGAAATACAGCACAATGATCCGACACAAACTAAGGACACAAGACAGAATAAAGGTCAGACTAATGAGGGTAAACGAGGGACACCTGGAGAAGACACACGATCAAAGAACAGGTGAGCAAAGGCAGGGCTGGAGGATTGACAGACAGGAGGACAGAATGGAAAAACACTGGGATTCACAAAGAAAACTAAAAACAAAACACAGATCATAACAAGTCCTGCTGTCTTCAGTTACTAACAAGAGAATACGAGAATATTTGGTTTATTATTTTCTTATATGTTGATTTGATGTAATATGATATTACCAAGCAAAGCAGTAATTTTATGTAATTCATCTATTTTCTTTTATCCACTGTTTTCGTTTTGACATCTCGTGGCAGCTATCTCCAGCAGTCATTGTGTGAGAGGCAGGGTGCACCCTGAACAGGACACAGGTCCATCACAGGGACAGACAGAGACAAACAACCACAGTCTCATTCACACCTAGGGACAATTAATCTAACATGCATATTTTTGCTCAATGAGTGGAAATCAGAACACCTGTATAAAACCCACACACTTCTGTGCTGTCCCTTTATCTAATTCAATGAGGCAAATTATTTCTCCAATGTAGCTGGAAACAGTGCCAAAACCTTATCAAAGAACCAATAAGAATAAAAGTTAAACAAAGATACTCTCATATAAAAACAACAACAAATCCATACCATGGTAAACATATATAGGTCTGGAATCAGGTGTTCCTGGATGATGTCCAACAAATAAGATGCAGGTATGGGACTCAAATGTAGGTAACAGATTTAGAAACTTCCAATACAAATAAAGTTATTATTGCTTTATAAATAACATATCACAGCATTAAAGAAAACCTTATGCATATTTACATCATTCAAAAACACTGGAATTGCACTAATCTGTAGCTGCACAAACGTAAAGTATTAACTTTGATCTCTGGCTTGACAAACTGTTTTTGGCTCGCATGTAAAAACCAAAACGCCATTTAAATGGATAAAGACTGACATGTCCCATTGGTTCACCAGCTGCTGTTCCGAAGAAATAAACGTTTGTTGTTTGGTCATTTTTTCAGTCTTTTTCTACATGGAAATGAGATGCAAGATGGAGATGACTCAGAACTCTAACCTCCAAGGGGTAGCAGCTACAGCTCTCATCTGTCACTTAAAGCATCTCCAACCAAAGATTTTGCAAGACTGGCTTAAATCTTAAAGCATAAAAAAAACTTAATGGTATTAACTGAATAAGAAAACAGTAAATTTGTTGGATTCATACCCCCACTGCAGTGAGTATCCAAACCTTTTTACGTAGGTTTTTCCTATTAACAGGCACTCATGCAGTGATATTTGTACCATGTCCAAGCACCAGCTCTCAGGTCTGTGTTACGTTTCGTTGTCTTGTCAACACAAATCACACGTACATCTTTTATTACCTAAAAAAATAATAGGATATTTTTTTATGATGAGCCTCCAAACATGCAGCATGTATTATTTTTCCAACACATTCCTGTCGTCTCCAGATCAAACACGGCTCAGATACAGTTTTTCAAAGCCCATGTGCAACACATCTCCTGGGATCCTTCTTCTCACTGATGCTGCGTTCACCATATGACTCAAAAGCCTAAAGTCATGTCCAAATTATAGTCACTGATATTCAAATCAAATTAAATAAAAATAGAATATTCTATTTTGAATCCACAATGATGCAAGAGCCTGAAATATTCTGCTGCTAATTAATTAAAGGCCGGAATGAAAGTAGTTCAGTGTTTTTACGTCTCAACTTACAGATACTTAAAAACTATCCATCTGACGGATTTGCACTTTTAGCTGTGTCAGAATCTAACTTGTATAAGTATAAAAGACTTGAAAGTAAAACATCTTTGGGTTATATTTTGCAATCTTTAAATAAAGATGTTTCAGGCTGGCTGTGTGTAAAAAGCGTGTAATAAAATTTGGCACATTACTGGCAAATCATGTATCTTTATCTAGAACAATTATTAGATATTTACATGTTCAACAAGAATATTTTCTCAGTGTCTTAATTCACCAGTTCAAACTATAAATGTCCATTTCCAGATTTATTTCTAAATTACATTTAGGGCTTGTTTCATTTGAAGCTCTCAAACTAAACCCTCTTTTCTCTATTGACGTGTTTAAGCAGCAGCGGGTGAATTTCAATCGAGGACAGAGAAAGAATCAATCCAGCGCAGGCGAGTTGGTCTTTTTCTCCCTTTCTCTTTATTTTGCCGTGAGAACCTTCTGCACGTTCCCTGTGGGCCATGCCTGTCTAAATGTAGACCCTCTCACTTGATTAAATGTGTCGGGAGCAGTTGGTCTTCACATCAGCACAGTGTTGCCAGCTGCCTGGGGCCTTCTAGTGGGTGTAGCTTCCTGACAGCTTCTGGAGTTGATCTCTGATCTCTTGTTTTTTAACAGACATGGGCCCAAAATTAGCAGTTATACCTTTATGATTATACTACCCGGCCTTGTTTAATTCAGCAGAGCTGATCTGTGTTGTTATGCTGAAGGATTCAGGGCGGGGTTTTTTAGAACACCTACCGACTTTTGCCTGTCTTCTGCTCGGAGTTGTTGCTCAGCGAGTCTTTTGAAGCTGTCAGGTGCTGGCAGAGGTACCAAGCTGAGAGTCGTGAGATTGAAATGTAGAGTTGCATCAACAGAAATAAAGCTGCCTGCGAAGTAGATGAAAACTATGTGTGAATTTGAAATGCCTTCCATAATTGATTTGACACATAAAACATTCATCCTGGTCACTTTAAAACGACTCGTTCTTTATCACGTCATGACTCACTCAGACTGAATCCCTTTTCAGCAACCTTCTATGTTCTGTGCTTTCATATCAGAAGCAATAGATGTCTCTTAAAGGAGACATAGGCTTTTAAATTCTTATTTTTCACATTTAAGTTCAGTTGGGGTCTAAATAAAGTGGAGGTTCAATGCTTTGGTCTGATTTCCTCCTTATTGTAACTCCACAAGCCACTCCTAGAGACTCCATGTACACAACAAAACACATTTAATGACTAAATAAGTGAATTTTGCATGACATGTCCCCTTTAAATCTTTTTGCGATGTAGGAGAAGGGTTATAATTTTTGGTGACACTTAATGATATACTGACTTCCTAAATACATTGTCCCATACATTCATCCAACATCTTGTGTTAATTCCCAGTCAGGTTGCAGGGGCAGCATTTTGAACAGGAAAACCCAGACTTCTCTCTCTCCAATCACCTCTTCCAGCTCTCCTGGGCAGATTCCAAGGCATTCTCAAGCCAGCTGACAGATAGTGTCTCCAGGGTGTCCTGGGTTTCCTCGTAGTCAGATTTGCCTGAAGCACCTCCCTACAGGAGGCGTCCTTACCATGATGCCCAAACCACCTCAACTGCCTCCTCTCGATGTGGAGGACCAGGGCCTCTTCCCTGAATCTAGCCCAGATAACTGAACTTCTCACTCTATCTCTAAGGAAGAGTCCAGCTAACCTGCGAAGAAAACTATTTTCAACCGCTTATCCACGATATCATTCTTTTAGTCACGACCCAAAATTTGTGGCCATAGGTGAGGGCAGGAACTTAGACCAATCGGTAAACAGAGAGTTTCGCCTTAAAGCTCAGCTCACCACAACAGACCAGTACAGAGTTCACAACACTGCAGAAGCTGCACCAGTTCATCTATTAATCTCACGCTCCATTCTTTCTTCACCCCTGAACAAAGTTTCATGATAGTTGAACTCCTCCACTTGAGGCAGAACCTCACCCTTAATCAATTCACCCTTTTCTGACTCAGATTTTACATTTACATTGTACCATCTTTACTGATATATTTTAGCCACTAGCATTTAAATATTGGGTCTTAGTTTCTTTCTTATCCTTCTCATTCCTTTTTTCATGCATATTTTATATCCCCCACCTCGCCAAATACGGAGTCAGCTGTTACTATTTAGTGTCACTAGTTTTCTCTGTCATTTGAATTTTGATGGTGTATGTAAAAAGCTTCTGCACATCCCTGTCAGCTTTTATTCAAGACACTGTATTTAATCAAAAATAATCTTTAGAATTGTGTATTTTTACCCCAAGTTTAAATAGCAGGATAGTTTGCCTCTCTTCAAGCAAATCCCTTGTAGCATGAGCAAAGATGGAAGTTCAATAGGCTGGAGGAGTTTGACAGGCTGAAACAAGATTAAACATTTTTTATTATTTTACACAAAAAAATGGTAATTGAACATTAAAGCTACTGTTTAAGCCTGAAAATAAAAACTGAAAACATACACTTCGTACAGCATTTGTAATCCCACCACAGTTGCTTTGAACTGTCTATATCTACATAACTGTTCTTTTAAGTCGGCGCTTGACACAAGAAGTGAAAGTGAACAATGTGAGAATGAGAGTGAAAGTGGACAGTGGGAGGGCGGCTAAACGAGATAACAGGTTCCCAGATACTTGTCTTGACTCTACAGGGACTCCTCTTCAGCTGAACCCAGACGTTTATTATCCAAAATCAGCTTTGATTTGTGAAACATGAAGTTTCTCTTGCAGGGGTGAGCAGTAATTCCTCTTTGAAGGGCTCAGAAAATCTGTCTTTGTGCACGCAACGCAAAAATACAAGATGGTTAAACATTTGTTTGCCTGCCAGGCTGTTTGAACTAATCACCCTTGTTTAGTTTATCTATGGATATATTTTTTTCATTTATTTAGCTCTTTCAGTGTTTAGTCCCGTTCATTTTTTTTTTGGTTTTATGGTCGATCACGTTGATGCGCTCTAAGGTTTCACGCAAAATGAACTTTGACGACTACAGCATTACCACTGTCAGATAAAACTACAGCAAAGATACGAACCAAACCATCTTCAACCTTGTAATAAATAAATGCAGGTCACGGTTTTTATCACAGCTGCCAAAGACGTTGATGCCCATGTTCAATTCTTTAGTCGTCCCAGCGGTGCATCTCCCAAGGACTGGTTGTCTTTTTATTGAACCACGCGAGTGTTGCCTGTGATCATTAAACGCACTCATTTCTCCTGATAAAAGAAAGCCTTATTAGTGTATATTCATATCTGTGGTCACTGTCCCCAGGTGGAGTCAGTCGATGGGAACTGTCACAGGCTGATTTAATTTCCATGGACTCGTTCGCGGCGACTCTGGGAAAAGCCTGCACCCAGCGCTCTTCATTACACTCCCAATGCACATTCCCTTCATTTCTACAGACAATCCATCTGCTGTTCTAAACCCTGTTTTGTCAAGAGTTGTTAGCTGCTCGGCCCCAGGGACGAGCACCACGGGCTATTATTAATCTTGTTTGTTTCGTGTTCCTCTGTCTCTGTGCAATAGCGGGATTGAATGCCCACCGGACTTTCCCTTTCAGAGACATAATCAATGATGTAAGTAAGTGCAGATTATCATTGAGACTTGTGAAGGAGGGCCGCCTCTGGGGTCCGCGAGTGTCACCTTGTGAATGATTAGATATTTGTACAGAAGCCGTTTCGCTCGCGTAGCTTTAAATTTCCAATCGAGTTAAATTCCGAAAATGATCAAGCTGAGAAAAAAAAGAAGAAAAAAAAAAGAAACGGAGACATATGAAGACGAATTCGGGCAATTGTCCCGCTTTTGTGCTGCACGTCTGGATGATTTAACTCACTGTCAAGTAAATAACAAAGAAATTAAGCTACATTGTTTTATATGTTCTGCCTTGTGGGTGTAGCACTGAGGGAATACTCCTGCAAATAGAATTTGTAGCTATTAATTAAACACCTTTCAGCAAGTGTGATTTCCAGCAAAGTAATGCTGACCGGTGGTTAATGCCGTGAAGCCAACAGTGGGAAGAGTTGTCAGGATCAGATCCCCGATAATCACAACCTTGTCAGAGAAGGACGAGGGCCAGAGGAGAGGGACTCTGCTGATTCGGACTCCAGGAGCTTTAATCTAGCCAACGGCACCAAACAGTCCTGAGTGTTCACAATCAATACCTTTACACCCATGTTTCTCATGTAAGTGAGATCTGATCTGGAATCAATCTCTCTTTGGTGACTTTGATGCCTTGCTGACCTCATCTTTTTTCCATCACATTAGCATTGAACAAATGAGCTGTGTGTGTCCCCCCTCCTCTGTGCTGCCTGTCATTGCCACAAACTGGAGCCACAAAGACTAAATTGCAGGTTGCATCTGTTTTATTTACAAATTTTTCCTTACAGACTCATAATTATGCAAAATGGTGTTCCTGCCAAAACAATGCATTAATTATTAAAAACAGCAATTTTAAAAAATCCAATTTAAGAGTTTGATTTTAACATCAATAAATCACAGCAGTTTTTAATTAGACATGTTGGAGAAAGAACAGAGAAAAAGTTGCACAAAGTTCAAGGCCAGGTGGAATGAAATTCCACAATATGTTGTAGAATTTGGATTTGCTTTATTTTCAGTAGCATCACTCTAAATGAATCATGTTGTGCAAAAACAACGATTCATTATCTCAAAGCCTACAAATTCCTCATAACGTTTAATTAACACCTTGCCTGTCAATAAAAATTGAACATTATAACCTTCACATTTGTAGGATTTATTGCAAGGCAGCAAACTGCATTAGTTTCAGCTCAGTGTATCTTATAAACTGGAGTCTGAGTCTATTTATCAACTACAGCACAATAAAACGGTGATTGATTCTGACCCTGGCAAAGTCAGAACCTAAAAGTACCTTTCTGAGCCGCCGTGCATGTGTAGATGTCTCAGATCTGTGGGTGCTGATGATTATGGTGTTTCAATGAAACATTTTTCACAGTCTTTTATGATCCCCACACAATGGAGCTTCTGACTTTGATACCTCCTCTCTCCTCTCACCCCAACCGGTCGAGGCAGATGGCCGCCCAGTGTTCACCCTGAGTCTGGTTCTGTCGGGATTTTATTTCAATTAAAGGGGAGTTTCTATGTCCCTCCTGTTGCTTGGCACTAAGAGGAATCGTCTGCCTTTTTGTCTCTTACATTGCCAGATCTTAACCTGACTATATATGAAATGCCCTCAGATGGCTCACAGTATGTATGTTATACCGCTTTACACATCAGACTGAATTTAAACTGAACAAAACCTCTGACTCTGTATTACTGGTGACATAATACTTTGCTTTATCATTGGAGAACCTCAACAAACACCAAAGCGTTTTAGGTCATTTGGCAAAAAATAAACTAAAAGCTAGCTTTAGCTGATTGCTGCTGTGTTTCCATGCACCTCAGAAACAGTAAACTGGATCTAACTGTTTTAGTCGCATGTTGAGTAGCATTTGGTGGATGATTTTGTAAAATCAAAGTGATAGAATGAGGTCAGAGGTGAATGATATGAAATCAAAAAGCGATTTTATTTATTTATTTATTTTTGATAAATATAAAAACGTGAGTCGCTTTGATTTAATTTTTTATTTGCTAGCTCTTTTGTGTTTTATGATTTGGTTTTATTTATAAGTTGTGCTCCTTGTGTTTAGTTGCGTTTTCATTCTATCAGTTCTTGGTGTTTCTCCTCAGCCAATTTTTGCTGTCAAGCCACGCCCACTCTCACCTGTTCCCTGATTCATTAAGCTCAGCTGTTTCTCATCTCCTCGTCAGCCTCAGTTCATATAGCTTCCCAGTCTTCACTTCACAAATTAGTGGAGTTCCCCTCTTGAGCATTATGTGTGTTTGCATCTGAGAAGGAAACACGAGGAAATCCTCAAAAAAATAAAAAGAGGAACAGCACCCAGTTGTCTGCAATTCAATTCCTATTGTTCATTTTAAAGATTTAAAGATTTAGCTTATGCGTGATGTCACATCTCTACTGAGAAGAAACCTTTGACTTTACTAGTCTGAATTCCTAGTATTCCAGAACATGTTTTAGAGAAACTATGATGCTTCTACTTTAACGTGTGCCAACTTTCCATCAACCTTGTGCTGACTTCCCCATTTTCTGTGTTCTGTATCAACTAGATAAAAAAAAAATACAATTTTGGTTGTGCTGTCACATCACTGACAGATGTGAAAAACTGCAAAATGTGGCACATGACAAAGAAGTCACCTACAAAACCATAATTAGCTTGCAGAAGTTTGTCATTAGTAAGTGGCTCTGCAATAAGAAATGCTGCATTAAAACATGAGGATTTAAACATGAAATCTTTGTTGGTAATCATTGCTGTACACCAGAGCTTTGTGGCAACGATCAGAACAGAATTATAAAAAACCAGGCATATGAATACCTCCACAGTGGTAGCTTTGCCATGAATATGGATATGGTTTATTTAAATCAGGATACGATTGAAAGATAAAGCCTCCAGGTGTCAGTATGCTTAGTAACTGTATATGAGCAAACAAAAATAAATGAGCTTTGCATGCTCTTTCCCCCAGAAGCCTGAGTAACTTTCTGTCAGCAAACTGTGCTCATGAAGTTATCAGAAAAAGTCAGTTTTCTGTCAGTAAAGTGAGTTGGATGCAGCCACTTAAGTTTAAGTTCAAAGTTTTCAGCCAAGGTCTCAACTTTCCTGTTCCTGGGTGACTGATGCAACTCGAAGCACTTTGACAATGTTTGAAATGTTTCAGGTTTACAGTCTTCTGCTTTATGATTTGCTCTCTTTCCAGTTATTGCTGCATCCTTGCACAAAGTACGCTCAACTATCAATGCTTAACAATTTGGAAAGTGAAGTGTAAGTTTAGCAAATTAGCAATGGGAAGAAAAAGGACTTCCACCAATAACACATTAAAAGGTTTGACAAACTGAGCAGTATAATGCTCTGGTTTGGTGGAAGTTAATTGGAAATTAAAAATCATTTTATACCTATAAGTGTAGTCCTATTTGTGTACTTTTACACTGCCTCAAATATGCATTACTTTGCTTCGATTTCGACTAGCTTACCTCTGCTGGGGAGTGGAAAAATGCAAATGAGTAAACTAATGCAATGTCCCAAGCAAAGACAGCATGCCAGTGATGGAAAAGTGGACACACAGTCACACCTAGATACAGATGAATCAGCTGAATCTTATTCACATTCAGCCGAGGCTCAATACGAAGAAAATGAAACTCCTTGGCCATATATGTGGGAGAAATTCTCTCAACGGCACGAAAGGTGACAGCCTCATTATGCGCCGTTTGCTTTGTTTACAGAAAAATGTTGAAAGAGCCGTGTAGAAAAACTCTATACCCACCCTGCATAAATTACTTGACTGTAGCCATTGATTTTCAAACTGATCTGAGGCGAAGGTTTCCCACAGAGTGTGGCAGCAAACCGTTAATTCGGTGTAAATATATTTGCTTAATGTTGATTAGTTTATTTTAAGTGTAATTTAAAATTAACGATTGCCGCAGTGTGTTTTTGCAACCAAAACGGGAAAGTCTTTGTTAGTGGTTTGATCAACCATATAGTCAAACAAATTTTTACTGCAATGTACAGTTTAAAAAGTTCTTTTTTGCTTTTTTGTAGGTATAAAAGACAGTTTTAACCACAGTACCTTTTACTGCAGTATAAACAGTACTACTTTTATATATGTGGTGCTTGGCTGGCGACACACAGCAGCTGGTGCACAGTCAGCACATAAAGGGTGCTCATTAGATTGTTTGTAACGTATGTGGTCTGAGGTGTTCAGTCGAGGTCAGTCGTTGGCCAGCTCCGCTCATTTGCTCCTTTGGAAACTGCTGCGACACTGCTGCCAAAATATTGTTGCTCCCCAGGAAGAAAACCAGTCTCCAAAGAAAACAATATGTGTACATTTTTTATAAAATGCGGCACATATTTTAATGGAAACATTTTCTGTTCATGACTCAAGGAAACATTGTTTAATTAGATATTTTTGAATTATTCTGTCTGCTTTAGAAAGCTTTTAGAACAACTTCAATTTGGAAAACTATTAGCTGCCACCATGCTTGTTTGACTGTCTGTTAGCAAAATATTTCATGAACCATTGCATGGATTTTGTTGACGCTTTCAGAAAGCAATATTTGGGCATAAATATATTATAGATTAACTCTTGGAGCTAACCCAGTTCACACAGTCATAGACGGCTAAATGTAAGAAACACAAAACTGGCTACAACTCAGTCAGTTTTACAGATATTGAAAAAAATATTTGGTGTGGTTGTAGCTAAGTGTTGTCAACAAAACATATTGTAAGGAACATTGCACAAAATCTTTGCTTTAAATTCTGTTTTGACTGTTGGAGTCAACCCTATTTGTCTGTTAGCAAAATATAACATGAACCACTGGATAGATTTTATTAAAACTACCAGAAAGTAATGTTAATCTAAAACTAATTAAATTTTAGGTGGCAGCCCAATTCAACATGTCGCTACAGCTAATCGACCTTATCAAAAAAACAATGGATATAACTCGGTCAGTTTTATAGAAGATGATCTAAACCTTGTTGTGGTGATAGCCTAGTGTCATCCCCAACACATACCTTGAGCACAACCAAATCGCACAATTAAGACTGAAAAATAACATTATGTTTAAGGTTTGAGCAAAACAGCTATAACTGTCATTTCTCCATATAAGATTATTTTTGTTCTAAACTCTGGATCGAATGGCTTTATGTGATATACATTCCTTCAACAAATGCTGTTTGACTAAGTAACAGTATATTGATATAGCAAATTTATTTATTTTTTTATTGAAGCAGTTTTAAATGCTAGCTACCCACGTTGACCTTTGTGCCACTCTGATCAACTTTGGTCAAAATGAATTTCTCACGCTGAGTTCCTATAAACAGCTATCTACAACAGGTAAGATATTAATAAAGTTTCCTGGACTTTAAATGTGCTTCTGGTGTGATACAGAAAGAGCCCAGTGCGACTTGATCCAAATGTTTATTCACCTTTCATCAAAGCACAGATCTTTTATTAGCCTGGACTCGTGCGCTTTTATCACCTGAGTGTATTCACAGATGGGAGTTTGGATGCGAAGCCCGAGGTCTGCTGGGAAATTCTGGCTGCTGGAACAAATACACTCCACATCCACAGCGGCTCCAACGCCAGTGGAGGTCATAAACGGAGGGCTCTCTTTATTCAAAAGAAGCATTTCCCCCCCGAACACAATTCAAGCGGCGATAACAGGAAACTCAGATCTAATTTGGAAAACAATTAATCTGTATTTGTAGGCGACATGACTGCAGAAAGAGGCAAACGTAGGAGCGGAGGAGGTATTGTCGCCATCCTTTCTCTTCAGCTCTCAAAGCTGAAACAAAGTTAAGCAGCAGTTTAAAACTCACTTTAAATCGGATATATTCTCTCAACTTTTTTGTTAGACTGGTTGGATTTAAAAATGAGATTTTGTTTTTCTTTTTTTTTCTTGCAAACTATTCTTTTGACAGTTTCATTTGTTTGCAATATATCTCTGGTGAATGTAGAGGTTTTAAAAGAAGAATACTTCATTAAAACAGGTTTGTTCATGACCCTTTTTGTTCATGGAACGTTTTCAGGCTAAATGCATGAGAGAGTGATTAAAGCAGGGATTTGGACAAAAGCCTGTCTTCTCCCAAAGCATTGAATTTTAATTGTGTCCTTCAGATGAGAAATGCTGGTATGACTGGAAATTTTGAATATAACTTGATTTCTTTGGCGTCGCTGCATTGTGTGCGTAGTGAAGCAATTTGGTCACATAGAAATGATTTATATCAGTTCTGTCCTTTTCATCGTTTCTTTTTTTTTTCTCCCCCTCCTTGTGTTTCTGAATCTTTTCATCAGCTGCCACAACCTTTTATCATCACCGTATCAACCCCAGCCAGCATATCCACCCTGACTTTACACACTTTCCTGTCGAGATTGTTCAATCAACCTCTGTGCCGGCTGGTAATTCTTTTAAAGTTTGCCACTCAACGCGTTACCTTGCCTGACTGTTCTCCTCTTAGTTCACGTTCCCCCCCAGTAGTCTGCGGCTCGTTCTCATCAACAGCCTCGCCTCGTCCTAACCAACAAAAACCTCTGCTTCTATCCGCCCGGTCATGCAGCTGTAGCGGTTCGCTCACCTCTCTCAGCCTCCGGTACCCTTCAGCTCTCCTGACGTTATTCATCTCTAACCCCTGCTACAATAAATCTTTTAAAACCTTTTCCCTGAGTGTGGGGTGCCGCATTTGTGTGATGCCAAACACTTATAACTTATCATTTTTAATCACATAAAAGCAGCTCAGACACGTCTGTTAGCCTTCGCAGAGCCCGAGATTAAAAAGTGCGATTGAGCTGCCGGTCCCCCTACTGCGTGTGGAGTTTAGAAAAAGACTTATTTCTTAAATCCAAACATGTAAAAAGTTTTTTTTCCCTCCACCACTATCATCATTCCACTATTTCTCAAGTTGAATATTTCTGTTTATACATTTCAATGGACCTCGTGTAGCACATTGACTTTATCCTCCAGATAGTACCCAAGCTGTAGATTCTTGCATCAAAGAGCTCGCTTGGGGTTCAGTGATGGAAAACTTTTATTTTATTTTTTTATTTTTTTTTCTTCCAGGTTTTCTCAAGCAGACGTTCCACTCGGAGCTGTAAAGTGTCTTGATGCACGCAGCAGATGATGAGCCGCAACTGCAGAACCATGTACCTGCTCCGGATAACCTGAGGCGAAGTTTTAATGAGCATTTAAAAACAAAGACAGCTTTGCATATCAAATGAGGAAGATAATAAAATCAAAATAATTGTTTAAAGGAATTTTTGTGACAGGTAAAGATCAAAACCTGCAGTAAGATAAAAAAAAAGAACACAGTCTTTTTTTAATACTCAAATTAATATTCATGTTGTAATCAGTATTCTGTGAATAGAAACCATATTATAGGCATTTTTCTCCACAGAGCCATCTCATGACCGTAGGGCTTTTTTTTTATTACAAGATGCTTTCTCATTTCTATACATGTCAAGATGAAAATACTGTAATTAGGAAAATTACTATATGGTTCATAAAGCTGTAGTACTTTTGTGTACATTCAATGATAACATTCAGCATTTTCAAGGGTTAGGTTTTCCGGTAATGACTCAAGGAAACATTGTTTAATCAAAAGAATAGTTTGACTGTTTTTTTATGCTAGGTTTGGTGGAGCATATGCGGTGGTATTTCAGTGAGCTGTGACTACAGTTACCAACAGTATTCATGAGGGAGTCCCTCAAATGTCTCCATATTGTCTTGTGACTTCAATGTCCTCTCGTGAGTTGCACCTGTGCGCAGTTCTGTCACTCAAATTTTCAAAAACAATTGTGCATCAACTCCTTTCTCTAAAAAGTCACAAAGTAGTCATGAGCATCTGTGTCTCAAGAGCACTAGTGCAGTATTTTGACACCTGCATGAGAGCTCTCCACTCAGACAACCTCTGAGGCAAACATACAGGTTTAAAATAAAAACAAGCTGATGAATAATGTTGAAAAAATGGTCTAAATCTCTCTGTTGTTATTTTAAACGTGCATTCCAAAAAATTAAACTATAAATTTGGAGACAGCTGCCAAGGTGGGAACAAAGGTAGCAGAAGCAGGAAGAGGTGGGAGATAAAATAATGTGCGTGGCCAAGTATGCAGTTTTGGATGCTCTGCACACAAAATAGGATTTTTCAGAAACTGCACTCTAAAAATGATCACATGATTCAGTGGTGACCTGGAGATCCGAAAAGACAAGCTAGCTGGAACATTTTTGGTGCAGCTTCCTGCTAAAAACAGTAATATCTGTGACTGAATTAAATTGAAACAAGTTTAACATTTTAGAGCTTGGAGTTGTTTTAAGACAGCAGCAATCCACTTTGTAGAGTTTGCATGTTCTCTCCGTGCATGTGTGGGTTCTCTCCGGGCACTTTGGCTTCCTCCCACACACCAAAAACATGACTGTTAGGCTAATTGATAACTCTAAATTGTCCCTAGGTGTGAGTGAGAGTGAATGGTTGTTTGTCTCTATGTGTGGCCCTGTGATGGACTTGTGACCTGTCCAGGGTGTACCCCGCCCCTCGCACTGTGGCTGCTGGATATGGGTACCAGTGATCCCCATGACCCTATTAAAGGAATAAATGGGTACAGATAATGGATGGATGGATATAATTTATTTAGTTATTTTTAAAAATATTTTATTTAACCAGTCAAATCCCACTGCAATCACAGATCTCATTTGCAAGGGAGCCTTAGCCTGAAGGCAAACTGCTGTACATGTTTTTGGTCTGTGGGAGGAAACCAGAGTACCCGGAGAAAACCCACACAAGCACAAAAAGAGCATCCAAACTTTGCACAGAAAGACCACAGGTCTGAACCGGGAATTAAACCCTTTCTTGCTGTGAGGCATCAGTGCTAACTGCTGAGCTGTGCTACTAGCCATTATATCTAAACTTAATTTCTCATAACTGATGTCAAAAAGTTACAGATGATAATATTTGTTGATGCCCTTTCCACATAATCCCGCTTCAACGGATTAGAATTTGAAAAACTCAAAAAGTCAGTAAAAACAATCCTTCCGTTTTTTTTGGTTTTTTTTTACCTTCCAAAAATCCAACAATAACATTACAAATGTTATCTGTGTTTGCTTCGGTCATAATCCCCCAAGACCCCAAAACACCTTTAGTATCGCTCTATAGCAGGATCAATTCTGGTCCTCGAGGTCCGCAGCCCTGCATGTTTTACTTGTTTCTCTGCTCCAACACACCTGGTTTGAATGAATAGATGATTATCAGGCTTCTGCAGAACTTGGAAGAGGTAATTCACTGACTGAATCAGGTGTGTTAGAAAAGAGAAAAAAGTAAAACATGCAGGGCTGTGGACCTCGAGGACCAGAATTGATGATCCCTGCTCTATTGTGACCCCATCCAGTGTTCCTCCTATACAACCAAATTCTGTTAAAAATCTCTGGCAGTGATGACAAGGAAAAAAAAAGAAGCTCAAAGCTATGTAGTTAAAAAATGATTTTTATACAGCTAACGGCAAAATGCATTAAACATTTGGACATGAAAACCCTCGTAGGTGAAACCGTTTGTCTGTTTCTATATACATTATATTACAGACAATACAGTATGATTATCTATGTCAAAAATACCCAAGATAAATGTAGATAACTGCTGTTTTGTAGTTTTGTTGTTGTTTTTTTGCACAAGGTAAGCTTTTTAAAGGACAGGAATTATACATTTTAATTCTGTATACTGGGCTTTGTGAAAGCAAGAGACATCCTCCTTTTCAGGGTTTGTGTTATTTATTTTTTTCATTTTTTTGTGAAGGAAGACAACACCACTGAAGGGCCATTGGGGCACACAGTAGCCAATTATCCAGCACGCTGTCAGTGGAGCTTGGTGCAGCAGTGTTTTCCTGTGTGGATATCCGCGATAAGATATTCCCTCTGTGGGGACTGTTTACGGTCTGTCTTGTGTTCTGCAAGTTGTTCTGCAGTGGGTCAGTGGGTCAGCCTGTCAATCCTCAGTCTCCGTCTCGCTTCATATTAAGGAGATATCATACTTATAGGTTCGCCTGGCAGAAACGCTTGTACCGCGGTGCACTTTGTTGTCGGGTTCAGGGTTCAGAAATCCACTGATAAACAGTGGCTACATGCCTTTAGCTGCTGTTTTGATCAAGTGTAGGGAAGAGAAAGAAGCGCTGCGGATCTGTCTACATACAAATTTTAAAGGGAGAAGCTGATGTTCTGGAAAACACATGAAAGTTTGATGAGATGCCTGCTGACAACAATACTGCAACTGAGGAAACATTTAAACTCTGGCAAACTTTTTGACTTTTAATCTGAAGCCCATTAATTAACACCTTAAATGTACTTTAGCTAATTAACATAACATCTTAAGAGGAAGGTTATAGCAGTGGCTGTCAGGTTTCTAAATCTGAACACGGTGGCTGTTCCCTGTGTTTTGAGTCTTTGTGATAATGAGAATGATGCCATCTCAGCTCACCCAGCAGAGCATGAAGGGTCATATATTCCTCATAGATTTTGATGTATTATAATCTTTCAAAAACCATTTATTTTCTTTAAGGTAGAATGTAAACAACCACTCACACTCTCACTCACACTTAGGGACAAATTAGTTACCATTTAACCTGGCATCCATGTTTTTGGTCTGTGGGAGGAAACCAGAGTACCTGGAGAAAACCCACAGGTGCACAGGGACAACATGCAAAGTTCACACAAAAACCAGGAGCTGAACTTCTGACCCTCTTCCTGTGAGGCGACAGCTCTAACCACAGCTCCCACCTCTCATAATGTTAAAGTCAAATTAATTATTTACCTTCATTGCATTCTGAACTAAGCGTATTGGTTGGTGCAGCGCTTCGTGTAGATCTGAGCTCATCAGTGTGTATCTGTGTTTTGATGCTTGGCAATAACGCAGCCCAGTTGGTAACCAAAGTGCTTTGTTGGCTCAAACATCTCCCAGTTGTGCTTTAGGCTTCATTTGTGTCTCTTTGTTTATTGAAAAACCCTTGAAGTCCAACTACATGAGAAAGCCCTTTTCCATTCTGAGCATGTCAAATACTGCCAGGTGTCTTTTTACGTTAAGCTTTGTGATTCACCAGCTGTGCTTCATGCTAGCAATGAATGCAGCTATAGCAACGATGCATGCTTGAATATTTTTAGATTAAAAGCTGTTTTTACAATTCAACAATTAACCAAATGCATCAAAAGAAGCTGAAAGAAGTTTAACTTCTTTCATTTCAAGTATGCAGATATCCACTCTTTAAATTGTTTCTTAATTTAAAAGCATGAAGTTTCCTAATCCTTTTAGCATATTAAAAAATGGTACATACAAAATCATATTCCATTAAATGTACACAAAGTTTTCAAATGTGACAAGTGTCATTGTGCTGTCAGGTGCCATTACACAGAAAGTTGTTGGGCTGCAATAACTCTGAAGTGAGTTATATAAATTTTGTCTTTGGACCAAATTAAAACCTGAATCAGGGATAGGTAACTGGCGGGCCACACTCAAAGCTGCTTTTAGATTAATTTTTGAAAATTACCAAATGTCTAAAAGTGTCTCAATGGCACTGAATTGGTTGTAATGACAGTTTGCCACTAGGTGGCACCTCCAACGCAGATGACACCTCATGCACACATATTTTTTACAAGCGAGGAAAAGATGTTTAGCCATAGCTAAAAACAGAAGAAAGAAGACTGGGTAGATAAAATTGAATCTTTCAGGTGAAATTTATGTCTTCAGTCTACTTAGAGACGCTGTCTGCCATGAATGATTTTAATAAGTCTCCATTACACATAGCTAAATACGAGAAGCATACTGAGGTTGTAAAGTGTCATTGCAATTCAGACCACAAAGTAAATAAATGTTTATTCTTTGTTTGCTTCAAATGTTTTGTATTCACATATTTAAAACAAGAGTAAAACTGTTACACGTGCATTTTAGCATAAAATATGTTAATTTATTGCATTGTATGATGGTTTATTAAATATGGAAGCCCGTTTCCGCCACCCTGATAAAAAAAAAATAAAACTTGTATCTCATAATTATGACTTAGCTATCTCCTAATTATGAGATACTATCTCATAATTATGACTTAGCTATCTCATAATTATGACTTAGCTATCTCATAATTATGAGATACTATCTCATAATTATGACTTAGCTATCTCATAATTATGA
>JARVGW010000682.1:10979549-11000272 GCA_031762495.1 Anablepsoides rubrolineatus | reverse complement strand
TCATAATTATGAGATAGTATCTCATAATTATGAGATAGCTAAGTCATAATTATGAGATACAATTTTTATTTTTTTTATCAGGGTGGCAGAAACGGGCTTCCATAATTAAACATATATAACAGTAAATACACAGACGTTTTTAAATTGGCAGTTTTATTACATTTGGGTAAGTGTGCAGCATTATCTATCTCTCTGGTAGTGTCAACAAAAAATTGTAGCCCCTTCCATCATAGGTTGCCCATCTCTGCTTTAAATAAGGCCTTAAGCAGCATTTTTGCGTAATTTCTATTACATATATACATCTCTTGTATACCAGGGGTATTTAAAAAAAAGTGCAAATGTTCACCTTTAACTTAAGTCGGCCATTTAAGGAATGCAGAACTATATGATCTTGATCTCCCTCTTTACAGACACATCTTCCTGCTCATTCAGGAGAATGGTCCAGTGTAGCTGTGAGATACTTTTAAGTGAGTCCAGGTTCTGCCACAAGTGAGACATGGTCGAAATAGTTTCCTGTCCAGAAGGCATTCAATGCCCAAACCACCTCAACTGGTTCATTTTGATGTGAGGGATCCCACTCTGAACTCCTTACACATGTCTTATTCCAGTCACTATCCAAAACCACAGATGAGAGTTAGAGGTAGATATAGTCAGCTTCTCTATGAGAATGTATTCATTTACTTTCATTTTGAATATCTCTTTTGTTTGGTTTAGTATAAACCACAAGGTAAAAGTAAGACGAACTATTGTGGCTTGCCTTTGATACCCTTTCTCCTGCACAAGGACAAGCTACTAAAGGGTGCCACTGTGTACCACTGTGTTCTGTGTGCTGCAGCAAACTGACAAATTGATGCTGAAGCAGGGTTTGTAGCTGGATGGACATTGGTGTCAAAAGTCACAGGAATTTCAGTCCAGAATCAGGTTTGTGTCGCATTTGTTGTGACAAATGTCTCATTTTATTTTTCTCTCTTCGAGTCCTATTTTTATTTATTTAAATCTTGTTGTTTTTCTTATCATTTTTTTTTTAGCATTACGTTAGGAAATTAAGGTGTTTTCAATTATTGTTTACGTTTGTTTTTTTAATTACAATTTGATTGGATTTGGAAAAAGCATAATGGTTTGGGGTCACATAGACCCTTTCACAACATTCATCAGATTTTACAATGCTCTATTTTCCATTATCCAACGTTGCCACGGAGACGCGAGAGCCGAAGCCCATTTGCTTCTCAGTGGAGAGGTTTGTGAGGTTTTTTTTTTTCTTTGTCATGTAAGATAGTAAGCTTAATGTCTTTGGTGTGTTTGGAGTGTTTGTCTGATTAAAAAAAACCGAAAAAAACAACAACATATATGTGATCTTAAGCTCTGGTGCATAAAACTGAAAATCTTTTTTTCATTGATCAAGAAAAAAATGCTGAGATGAATCAAGATTTGAAATTTATATTAAACAAGTTAATTCATCTTCGTATTCTGCTTTGATTGAAGCTGTTTGTGATCTATGAAGCGACTGATGTTGTTCAGATCAAAACGGCGCCACGCAAACTATTTATTTATTTTCTTTTTGTTCCAAAACTGATGATAGCTGAGTTGATTCTGCTACAGTCAAACCTTAAACCCGACGCGAACAAATGTAAACAGACAATCAGTTTTATCCACACAAGCTGCAAAAAAAAAAAAAAAAATGTGCTTGCTGTTTTGATTGCCCATTTCACTCTCAGTGATTCATTATACATGCAATGAGATATGTGATTACCATTTTGAGTATCGGTGCACCCCCCTCCCCCCTAACCATCCACCCACAACAACCCCCAACCCAACACGCGCGCACACACACACACACACACACAAACTGAAGGTCAGTTTTAAAGGACAGGTTCGTTGTTTTCATTTTTTAAGTCTTAAAGTGTCTCTGTGGCTCAACATCAGACGCAGCATTTCATGCACCTGTTTTGAGTTAAATGCCACTCTGATGGGCATGTTGCCAGCACAAATTTCCATCTTCGTGAGGGGGGAAATAAATGCTAATGGTGCTGCTTGCTATGATGGCGCCGCAAACAGCAGCACCTAATCACTGACATGATACAAGCGTTATTATTTTATTTTATATTTTGTTTTTTTTTAACTGAGCTTAGTGGACTTTAAAAAGCCATCTGTCGACTTACCTGTCAGCATCTGTTACTGTGACTGTGGAGCAATTATTATTGTTGTGGCGTTGTGTCCAGAAAACCAAAGCGAGACAACATTCTAAAGAAACTTTGTGACATGATATGGCAGGGAGATTAAGAGAAACGGGCTGACGAGCGTTCTTTAAATGTGTCACTCCTCGACTATTTTCTCTGCCTTTACTCCCATTGTGTTTTCACATCAAAAGAAATGTTCCATTTTTGTTTCTCAGAGAGCTGTTGCGGCAGGAAAAAAAAAAAATACACTTTTAAGAGCTGCATAATACTCATCTCTCCAGCTGCCCACCCTCTCTGCCATATATAACTTTGCTTAGGTCTCTTCGTTACTCCCATAATGTATTCTGCTTCTGTATCTGCAGAGGAAATAACTCAGACGCAAAAAAATAATAATAAAAGGGATCTGCCATCTTAGTTCCCAATTTGCCACGATCCGTTCTGTGAGTCAGCAGCGAAAGGCTGAAACACAACTGAGGGCACATTTGTAGCCCTCAGAAAAGTGGACAGCTGTAGTGCTTTTGGCATTCTGTCAGACATGTTGCTCGCCTGCCTGCCACCTCTGACCCAGCCCAGTGTGGGCGGAATGCTAATGAAAGCAGTATTGAGTATTGCCATTAGAGTATAGGCTCTGAAATGCCATTAGCGATGAGGCCGGCCCATGCTTAATCGCTAACATCTTGAAAAGGCTGCGTCTGACATGGATGCGGCAAGCTGATTGTCATCTGCTCGCAGCGAAGGGGCACCGTGTCTGCCGCTGCACCTGTGAATGCACCGTGACGAAAAAGTCAATCTCACACCCCGCTAAGAGGATTGATAAAGCAGCTAAGGGTAAACGAAAAGGAAAAAAAAAAAACAATAATAATAATAATAAAAAAAACCTTGATAGGAAGTTGATATCTTCTCAGTGAATGGTCACATGGCGTACCAGACAAAGCTGTTTATATGATGATTTGGTGAATAAAGGATTTATTGTAGACAATCCAGCTGATCCAGGTTGGTTTATTCACCGAGGAGTTATATAACCTCTATAAAACCCTTCCTGCATCTAGCATTGAATTATGTTTGCAAATGAGCATTACATTTTAATTCAGACACCTTCTCAACAAAGCAAATAACTTTCTGATGTTATGCATACAGCTTCCACTCCCCCCCTCCCCCCACACACACACAGACACGCACATGTTTACCAATTAGCATTTCAAAACAAAAGATAATAAAATAGATGCTTATCGTGTGTGTTTTCATAATGAATTGCCATTTGGCTGACATTACCCAGTAAACATACTGTACTGCCTACACGGCTGTGTAGGACTGTTTAGTTTCAACAAAGTGTGCAGTCTTTTAGTTTAAACCTGTTCAAGGACAGGGAGGAACAATGTTTCAGTCTCTTTCTTTACCAAACAAAAGGGGGTCAATATCTAATCAGCAGTCCAGCCAGTGTAATCTGGAGCATTCCATGTGAAACTTATGTTGCAAGACAAAATGTGTTAAGCATAAACCGGGCATGTGATGGAAAAGTAAGGCAGTGAAAAAAATCAATAAGGTGGAGTTGACTTGAACTGCGATGAAATTGTTCAGTTTTACACAACCTTACTTTTGCATCAGCTTGTTACTCTGCCTGGTTACACTTCGGTTTTGCAAAACGTGTTTCTCTCTGATCTTTATTTGGAACAGACCAGAGATAGACTTGGTCCTCTAAGTAAATAACCATCTAATGTAAAAGTGATGGTGTCACGATGGTAAGAGGTTAGACCCAAGAACGCAGACTGAGCTCGAGAAAAAAAACTTGGCCTGATTTAAAAGAAAATTAAACAAAAGGCCGATGTGGCAGCAAAAGCCTACAGGAACTAAAGATTAGGCACAAGGGAAACTGGATGTGGCATGAAAGCTCATCAGTCCACAACTCATGGGTAAGCTAAAACTGAGGCACTAGTAGTGAAGTGCAGATCAATACTCAAATATTGATACCAACGATTTCAGTTTATATATTTTAAAAGAGAGTGGAAAGTAAGCAAACTATTAAAATTGTGACTAAATCGTGGTTGTTGAGAACTAGATAAAACAGAAAAGGGGATCTTTGTACTGCCTAGATAATACGTAACCGCAGCGGCACAAGCTCAGTCACTAGTGTGATGTTTGATACACCAATTTCTTTTTTGATTCAAACTGATACTCAAGCTGGTATAGGAAATAATGATCCTTGTGCAAATCACTTAAAAGGGCTATATCATGTAAAATCCACTTTTTTGAGCTTTATATCATGTTATAATGTTATCCTCTCATCAAAAACATGCCCAGAGTCTTGCTTTGACTCATTCATGCATGTTTGAGAAATCCTGTAGTGTCTTGAGGCAGCCAGGCAGGGGAGCAAAAACAACTGGTTACAACTAGAACCGCCTTTTTGGGACCAGCTTCTCCTCTGGGATGTGTCTCTAAGCTGAGCTTCCTCATCACGGAGCACACACTACTTCTCAGTGCGGCCCTTTCCAGTTTCAAAATACCTTTGATGAAATGTATGCTAATTAAACTATTTCGAGCGTCCACAACAACGTGTGTGGTAAATCTAAAAAAGTAAGGGTATTTCAGAAAGCTACGATTAGCTATGTTAGTTTTTTTTGGTTTACCAGACACATTAGGTGTATTTGCACTAGCAGTATCAGATTAGTATCGCCGATACCAGCCAGTTTTACTCAGTATCAGAATCAGAAAGGAAATTGGTGGTATCAAACATAGGTACTGTGATTATTGCTAATGAGTGGCTTCAGCTGTGACTGAGGAGACAGGGAACAGATGTAGATGGGCATGGCAGGCTGACTGAAGAAGTATAATTTGCACTTTGGGAACAATACATGTTTTCACATCAAAGTTTCCAAAATATCCAAAATGACACCAGAAGAATTTTCAAGATTTGTTGCTAATCACCTTCTTGAGTCACTAAAAAAAGTCTGAATCTTCAAATTAGTCGCAATATATAGCAACTACGCTGCTAAGTTCACAACACTCCTCTGGCACCAAAAGTCAGAATCTAAAGAATCACTTTTGTCAGTCAAGGGCGAGCTCATGAAAGCTAGCAACCAATCAAAAAGTTGTGACTGCGTTGATTAAAAATACAGAGTTAGTTTTACTTTTACTCTGCTTAATTTAAGACAAAATACAGCGAAATAAACATGACCTTGTTGTCTCTCATCTTGCTGCAGTTTGTGTGTGCGTGAGTGTGTTTTAAATCTGCAGTCACGTAGCACTGAGCATCAGGTCAAAGCGCCGCACAAAGCTGCCTCCACAATGGCTGTTTTCAATTTAAATGCGTAAACACCGCTTGAAGCATCATTTCTAAACATTTTTCGGCTCGTTTTAATATCGCCGCCTGGTATTTAGGGATCCTGCTGAAACGCTGTGTGTAATTCCTATTCTCAGCATTTACAAGCACAGATCAGAAACCAGCGTTCACGGGCAACGACTGATTTTAAAAACAGCAGCATTTGTAAAACAGACAGGTAATGTGAAGACATCTGTTTGTAGGAATAATGACACCAACCCAGATATCTGTGACAATTAAGTGTCTCTGCCCATCAGTTTTCTACAGAAACTCAGAATAGAACAGATAAAAGAGCAATTGTGTACCGAAAGAGACCTTTAATGTGACGTATTTTTGAAGAGCCTGTGAAAAACCAGCTGTAGAAACAGCCCTGGAGCCTCTTCAGTGGAAAACTCTAACCCTAACTCCAGAGAACGCCCCTTTACAAAAGACCTACAATCCTTTAAAATCCAGATAGTTTAATGATGGATTCTGTCTTTCCATAAACCACACTTAAGAGTCTTAAGTGAAGCCAGATGAAAAAAAAGTTTTAAACTTTATAAGCCTGTTTCTGGCTTCAAAGTATCTTTGATTCAAATAAACTTCCATCCTAGTGTCAGCTTTTCTCAGGAAATCCTAATTGTTTTTTTCAGTTAGGTCCCCATGGTGTCATTAGGTAATTACACACCTTCTAATCAATGTACTTGTGGGTTTTTCTTCTTCTTTTTTTTTTTTAAAGATTGGTTTGATTGGGCTACTTGAAAGCCACAGGAGTGATTGACGAGCCTGTTTGGGGAACAAGAAAACTCATTCAAGAGCAATTTTCTGCATCAGTGTCACTTCTTCTTCTTTTTTTTTTTTGGACACTCAGCTGCCTTTTTAGTGATAAACTACATTTCTTATTTTCAATGGGTGAAGTGTCCAAAAAATGACCAAAAATATCCCAAAGAATGAGTGAACCTCTTAAGCAACCCACATATCTTTTGAACAGTCGGATACTCAATTAGCATTTTTCTCTCTCAGGAGATGCGAAAGAAGCAGAAGACAGATTTAAATACTGATGCAAGTACAGTATAAATTCATTTAAAGCTTATATAGACAGTCTATATAGTTAGTTAGGTGGATGAGTTGTTGGACAGCAAGAAACAAAATGTACAAACTTGTTTTATTGAATATATTACTTGAATGAGTGACTTCTAAATTAAAAATCTCAGCTTGTGATTTATAAATATTTTTTAATTATGCCTTTTTATCCAGATACAATATATAGTTTCAAAGAGTGTCCAATAGACCAAAGTTAAAAATTGTTACAAATGTGCATGTTTATGTTTGTAAAGCACTGCCTATTTGTACATAGCTCATCCCTGGACATCAGTCTTCAGCTTCCACCCCTCACTTGATACATTGTTGTGAAGACGTGCTGAACTGGGAGTGTCTGAAACAGTAGGATATTCTTGAAATGACAGAGGCTACCTTCAAAGCATTTAAATAGGCTATAATGCAAATTCAAATTTATTTTTTAATATATACAGCATTTTCACAACAACTGAAGACGACAGTAACTTGTTTGTGGTAGAATTGAACTATGTGTGTGGAAAATACATAATACACCCCTTTAAATTTTCCTTTAGCTAATACTCATAACTACAACATTATCTATTGTTGCTATTTGTTAAGGAAGATTTCTTAGTTTGTGTGTCAATAAAATAAAAATGTCCAGTTAGGCCACATCAAATTAAATGGAAAACAGTAGAATTCTAATGCAAAATTAAATTGCTATGAAGCATTGATGTTTAAAGAAAAAATGTAAAACAAAGTAAAAAATAAGATTTCATAGACCTAATTCTTCAGGAGTGTCTTGTTCTGGCACAGAAGGTTATTGGAGAAGGTCACACTGTCTGCAGGTTTGACCATCTGTACCTCCGGATTATTCTTTTTTTGGAGCAGAGCTAAAAAAAAGAAAAACTCTGAGACAAAAAGCACTAACTTGGTTTATTAGCATCCTGTGAAGAAGATTTGTGATGGCCCATTATGTTGAGCACCTTGTGCAGCACCTTTTATTCTAATGCAGACCCCATCACAAAAACAGACCATTTTTATTGACTTTCTTTAAGTCACTGACTGATGCTGCCACAGATAAATTCTGCTGTAAAAATGTTGATTTATTAAGTTCATTTTTGAAAAACGTATACACAGTTTCAATTAAAGGGGATGTGTACAAAATTTACTTTTTTAACCTGGACTCTGGTTCCAACATGTAAGACTGGATGGACAAGTCTTCTGTTGTTTGCATCTTTTCATTAATTTGTAAATAAAGAGTTCCTGTGCCATTGGATAAGGGTAACTCTATCAAACTACAGAAACGACTGAATGAAGTGGAGTAGACAATTGCTTTGTCCAAATTCAGGGGCAGCATCTTTCAAAGGCAGAAATTGAAGGTTAATTATGCCACAGCGATCTACTACAGCTATCTTTTTCATCTCACCCTAACCCAAGATGCATTGCGGTTGACCGGGAGATTTTTTTTTTTTGCTTGTAATGTCGTATGAAGTGAGAGACAGGAGTACAGTTTGGAATAAAAATCCGGCGGTACAAAAATTTAAAGTTTAAAGCGGTTGTGTTGTTAGGCTTTTGTCATGTTTTTAAATATTATTCTTGTCAGAAATCATAGTAAATGCAGTCAACAAAGGAGGCGGCCCACGTTGAACAGGTAGGTTGGGTCATCCGAAAGATGCAGCCCCTGAATTTGGACACAGCCACCAGTCACTGGAAGTGAGACCTGGAGCAGGGTGGGGTGTGAAGTGCCTCATTTGCATTTAAAGAGACCGCAAAAATACGAGTTGATCTCAGAGTCGCACCTCAGAAAAGGGGTGAAAGAGGGGCTTGTGGAGTTACAATAATGAGGAACTTTATATACAGTAGTCCACAACTAAAAGATTTAAATGTGAAAAATAAATATTTAAAAGCATGTTATGCCCCCTTTAATAGTTCTAATGCATCCACAGAAGCAGAAGGATTAGTTAGACTGGGGCTGATGGGATGAGTGGCTGCAGCTGTGACTCATGAAAACAGGAACAAGTGTGACAGAACTGAGGAACAGATAGAGGAAACAAACAATGAATCGAAGAAACAAACTCATAACAGAGAACACAAGATTGTGACACAAGTATCGGTTGAAATGTAGGGAAGTGTAAAAAGAGATAAAACAGCATTTTCTTAACCCTCTATAAAAAATAAATAAAGAATAAAAAACGTGCCAAAAGTACCAACAAGCATAAGTTAGAAATCATTTATGACATAACACTGAAAAAACATCCACCCAGACTGAAACTCTACAGCAGCGTGTGCAGCTTTCTCTGCTTTCAAAAGTAAACCTATATGCAGTATGACACTTTGCTCGTCTGGCATACAGTTTTTGTTCTATTTTGTTTTGACATATTGTCATCTTTTTATCTTTATTGTATATTAGGTACAATGAGACCAGAAACACCTTATATTTACACATCCTGTATGTTATTCATTATGAATAAGGAGAAGGCCATATCTGATCCTTGTGTGACTCCCGGCAGATATCCATCTTCGTTTTTATTTCACAGGACTGTGTGGTAGCCACTGTAGTGCCCGGAGAAGTTTGCAGTCAGAAGCTGCCTGTCCAACAAAGTAAGGACCCCCACTGTTATAAACTGTGACATGCGAGACTAAATTTAGTTCATCCGAAGAATGTCCCCTGTAGCATTTACATGTCACCTTCCTGCTGCTGCTGCCTCACTCTGCTGAAGTGAAACCATTTTCACACATAAGCACCGGAGATTTTCTGGAGTATGTTGTATTTTCTAAACGTATTCTTCAGCGGCTGTTCACACGTGCACGTTGGAGCGACACGCTCTGAAGATGCTAAAGGTGGGGAACGACTTTCATGAATGCAGAGGAAGTCTGATGTCGGAAAGTTTTTTTTTAAACAAAAACAAAATGTTTTATTTACTGCGGGTCAAGAGGAGCAGCTGAGGAAAGCAGTGTAAATGTCAACAGAAAATGAAAAAAGAAAAAAAGTTTTTACTTTTCTGAAGACATTGCCAGGGATGTGGATGGAAAACATCTGCAGGAAATGTGGAAAACAGAAAATAATAACAGAAATGTGGCTATTTAACTAGTGGCCCGCGGGCTGGTGACTTCCATCCAGCCTACCATCATCATCAGTTTTCAAAAAAGCGCACACAGGGGGCTCCGTCCTCACGCAGCGTCCCTCCCAGCTGCAGTCTGAGCTGGAGATATTTACGTACCCCACCGCATCCGGCATGTGCGAAGCCGCTTGCTGATGAATCAATGGCAGGATGTAAAAGTGACAATTTCCATGTCTAAAAATAAATTGCTGCACTAAAATAACTCGGAGTGTCTCTTTGGGTCACTTTTGCCGGTCCCACGCCTGGGTAAAGGATGAGGGTTGGGACGGAGACTTCAAACAGAGAAAAGATCAGAAGAAAACTAGCAGTTTTTGTGACATTTTGTCTCTCACATGACATTATTCCCCTCTGGTTGTTTATGTAAATTAGGTGATCATTTAGCGACTTCTACACATTTTTTAGGGCAGCCAATAGCTACTGTTCTTACAGCCGCTCACACATGTAAAATCCATCACTTCAAACCACGACCTTTCAATAGTTTATCTACAGCAGGTGAGATACTAGTTGTTCATAGCCTTTCCACATAACCTCATTTCAAATGATTTGAACTTTTGCTTTTAGAGAACTATTTAACTTTGTTTTTCCAGATATGTTTTTGACGGGAGTGGTGGTAAACCGGAAGTGAGGGGTTCAAACCCCAGCTGAGCAACATTGAGTGTAATGAGCAGGAAACATAAAAGTGATGCCATGCTGACTATGACATCACTTGGACACCGAGGTCCAATTTAGATGTTGGGGAACCACAACATTCTGATGAAAAACGGGCCACTAGAACAAGATATGAATCTGTATAATTGCACTCTGCTGCTGGTTATAAAATAAAATAAAATCCACAAAATCCAGTTTTATGTAACGGCAGCCAATAATGACGTTTGTATTCTCTGCATTAACACAAAGCACTATCTCCACTTGTCCATAGACCACAATATCTGCCGATCCTGTCAGACGCTAGAATGTACAAATGGTGCTTTTCAGTCAGCACCATAAATTGCTTGAATACTTTAGCTTCACAAGCAGCTTTGAAATAGTTTAAAAGGTTTAAGAAGTCAGAGCAGAAGGGAAAAAAAAACACAGCATTTTATTCTTTTAAGAGTGAAAAAAACACTCAGCTTTCTCAAGGGACACACACACACACACATGCTACACTTAAACAACTCACTGCTGAAGGTCAAAGTCATTATCCGTGCTAACAATTAATGCTAAGGTGAGGAAGAGGATCCAGGCAGGTCCATAACTTATTTTATGCATTCCAATGAGACAGGGAGGTGGCGACGGCGTAGAGCATTACCTGCAGTGTTAAATTATTTATCATACTGGTTGTTTTGATTTTCCTCTAAATGCACTGTTTTGCAACCTAATTGAGACGCTCGCTGCCTGCTAGCTTTCTGCTGATTATGCCGGGCTAAAAAGAGCGACATGTCCTGATAAATCAAACGCAGTACCTTAAAATGTCAACACCGAAGCACTCACCCTCATTTTCTCATCCCATCAAACTCATCACACCTCAGCCTCTCATCTCGCTCGGCACAATTAGAGGAGGGGGAAAAAAAACGGAGTAATTGATTTTACTGAACATGCAAACCTATAAAAAGCAAAAGAAATTAAATATCTTTACGACGAAGCATCAAATAAACTTGCTATCTTTGTTGTGTATGTTCTGCTAGACAGCAACAATTACCAACACACACATTTTTTTTATTTAATTTTTTTTTTTTTTACATTAATGGTCCATTATGCTGCAATTACCACTACAGCATCGCGCCATAACTAAAAGTAATGATCTAAATCTGGCCAACTGCACTTACAGCTCTCCTTGATGACTCATTGTATTCGTGACAAGATTTTAATGCTCAAACTAGCCAATAAACACTGACGCTTCTCTAAAGTGGGCCTAAAACCGGTTCCTCCATCTCCACTCTTCCTCGCTGTCGTCTGAATAATCGCGCTCGCATATGACCCAGCCCGCTCAGAGTAAGCTGCTCTCCATCTGCTGTGGTAGGAAATGAACACAAGCTGTTTTCAGCTCAACACGTCTAACTCACACACCTGTTACTGTTAGACAGACTTAGGCTGCTCCTGGCAGCTCGCACAATATTATAAATTGCTGCCTGCTGCCTCCACCAAATGTAATGGCCTATATCAAGTTTACCAAGGAAAATCACTCTGCTCCTTCATGCCGCTGTGATTTTAAGTAATTGTGACCTTTACAGGGAATAACTCGTCGTTTAGATTTTCTTAGCGACAAACTTTCCACCAATTTCCCCGCCGCTGCGTTCCCATGGACACAAAGCCGAGGGGAGGGGCTAGGCTATTAGCAGGTCTAGCGGCGAGGACTGATGGGAAAAACACGAAGACACTTTTAAGTAATTATCATGTACAGAAGCCATTTACACCCGCAAATAACTTTTACCCTAAATGAGTTTGAGAACATTAGCTCATTAAAAGCGCTCCATCGACGCATCTATCAGCCTCGTTTTTTGCAAAGCGCTACATGTAAAATTTTCTGAAAAGTCTCTGCGTCACACCCGCTATCTTTTCTCATAAATTAAATTTGGGAATGTCTACAATTCATTTTTCAAACATCCTGGAAGCTCAAAAACAAGAAAGGAAAAAAAAAAGAATGCCATCTGGCAGCACAAAGGGAACATTCTCAAATGTTTATTCAAATGTTGCTTTAGTCGAATGTTAAATTTCTGCAGAAATCATCGTTTTTTTTCCCTTTGTAAACAGGTTTTAAACATAATTCTATTACTAGAGTTAGAAATAATCCAGTTAGTGTTTTTTTGGGGGTTGCAATGTGCAGGCTGAAGAAACAATCCTTGAAGCGAAAACTTTGACAGCTTTTACAGTTAATTCTCACAGAAACAGGTTCATGTTGAATTTCACCATCAGTTGTGTTTAATTCATGCATCCATGGTTCTGCCTGACAAGGTACTGATTCAAAACAACTTTCATTCAGAGTCTTTGAGCTGCTGATAAAATCTGAATGTAAGAAATCTGCAGATTTTGGCTCTGAAGGCCCTGTTTACACCTGAGGCCCTTTCTCCATTTGTGGATTCAAGTGTCTTTTTGTGATCCCAGATTTCTTCCTTGTTCGAAACAGGTGCTGGATCGGTTGTCATAGTGACACATCCATAAGGTCAATCGTACTTCTCAGCAGGTTTGTTCAATGTAAACAAGATTTAATTAGGAAATTATTTGACGTAAGTTCAGTGAATCTGTCTAAACACGGATGCACTTGTCTTGAGGGAGGAACAGGGTGAGGTTGTAAAAAATAAAAAAAGAGCTTTTTATTCATGGGGTTGAGCTTTTTTTTCCAAGTAGAGTCTGGTGGTGCTGACATAGTTTTTTGACCCTGCCTCCTATTTGATTTAAAACTGCTGAGAACCAAAATCTAATGTAATCTTTAAATATTCATGCATATTCCGTTTTGCTACGTAGACACTTTGTATATCACCTGGCCCAACAATGATAGAAGTCAGTTTGGAGGTTTTCTTTGTGGTATTTTCTCAGTCGTAACTTCCTGAAGATTTTCATGACTTTTTCTTCACTGCAAATTCAAACATTTTGAGCCGCAACAAGATGGAAAAAAGACCTCAAAAACCTGGAGCAGGGGTCTGCAAACTGTGGCTCCGGAACCAGCTCTTTGATATCTCTGCAGCAGCTCTTTGAAGCTTTAACCAAAACTACCATATAGATATTTATATAAATACATATAGAGATTATTTTTGTCATTGCTTTTATACCCACAAAAGAAGAGGCTGACTTTAGCCAGTTTTTTGTCCATTTGTTTGCAAAGATGAAGCTTATGCGTAAATTCAGACTGGAAGACTCTCTCCACCTCACCTGCTCCATCCAATCATCGCATCACGCTCCCAGCTGCAGTCCATCAGCGTCAGATCCTCGCCTCACCGTACCAATCAACTCACATGGATCCAGGTCTAAAGGCTGAGCACCCAAGGACCAGTCGGCTATCCAGACGTGTTAAACCCACCTTCATCCTAAGCTGTTCCTGGCTACCCCTTCCCTCTGACCTCCACCAGTGTCAGAGCCCCGGCTTCAACACGTTTGCATTAGTTCCACCTTAATATCTGGAACCCCTGAGACCCGTGGTTCTGATTTGATGTCAGCTACTGCTGCTCATTGATTGGTTCACTGACCAGGGGGAAGGGATGGGGTGGGGGGTTACAGCACACAGATTAGGGTAACTTTGTAGAGGTTTCTGTGTTTCCTTGCATGTTTTTCTAAAGTGTTGTTTGCAGTTAACCTGGATGGACTCACTTGTTGGCAGTTTTCCTGATGAGCCTTTCCTGGTATTTAAGCTGCCCTCAGAGCTCCATCCGACGCTGGATTATTCAGTCATTTTTGGTACTGTGCTTGACAGCCAGAAAAACCCTCTTGAGTTTATGGTTTGTGTAACCATCCTTTGTTTTCCTGTGTTCTCATGTTTGAACTCAATGTGTCTGAATACTTACATGCTGACTAGCTTTCTTGGATTCTAAATAAGCTCCCGTGGTTGTCCTCCCTATCAAACTTTCCGTAAATCATTTGCAGCAACTAACACTCGTTTTATGAGTAACTACACAACAACAAGCTACCAAACAGCAAGCTAACATTAGCTACCATTAGCTTACTGTTTTTTGCCATCGTTCTCTCTCGCCCTAAAGGGTCATACTGTTGGACGGTCCGGTTCAATTTTCTCCTTTCAAGTTTAGTTTGTTATTATGTTACAAATAAACAAAATTAAATTCAAGAATGTTTAATATTATGATCCCGCCCATATCGAGGCAGCTCTCTGCTCAATACAAACACAACCAGGGTATAATAATGTCAGGCCATTTAAAAAGGAGGTGGACCGAGCTGAGTCTTACAATGCAAAGTGGCCCGCAGGCCACCAGTTGATGATCACAGTTGTAGCATGTTTTGCAGCTTCAGACACATTAATGAGCTGATTATTAATGCCCCCATTTATCAATTTGCTACATGTTGGATTCATGGCAATGTGTGTTTAAGAAAGAAATGCCTCTGAATGTTGCAGAGCCCTGTCCTGGAGGTATTAATAACCAAGAACTCTCTGATAGTTTTACAGGACGGTTATGAACTCTTCGGTTTTTTTTAAGCTCCTCACATGTGTGCGTTGATGTAAAAGCGAGTAGAGTTGGGATCAAACGCAGCCCGTTTCCAGCCAAAAGAACAACCCATTATCTTCTATTGTTGCTTTAAATATTAAGAGGCAGCTGAAAACAACACGGTTGTGGAAAAAGTGACAAAACTTGTCAAAGCAGCTCAGAGGAAACACAAATCAGGTGCGTGTTTACATGAGTATACTTAAAAATATCCCTGCCACTCAACAGAGCACGAGGAGGTTTGTTTTGTTGTTTTTAATTGTTATTGAAGCGCAGATGTAATAAAAAGCAACTCTGTCAGAAATGTATGGCCTCTTCAATTTTTTTGCAACAACTAAACAAAAATGTACAAAATATTTATTAAATGAAGCATCTTAGGTCACTTTCTTTAGATTTGAGTTGTCCAGTGTTTCTATTAGTTTGAAAACGCTTTAAAAGATGGATGAGGATGTAGCAGAAAAGCGCAGACGTACAAATCGTTAAAGGTTTACAGGAAAAGGTTTTAGAGTAATCAATCTTTGTTTTAGGCTATGGTTCCTTCGGCTGTGGTAGTTCTCAGAAAGCTGCTCGGAGAAAGTCAAATCAAATGTTTTTATAATGAGATGCAGGAAAACTCTCTGCTTTCCACACGTCAATCCCTTTATTTATTTTATTCAAAAGCAATGACTGGTCAAATAAAAAAGTGCTTTTATATGTTTTTATGTTTCTAAGAATGATTTAACTGAAATTTATCTGTACTTTTTATCCAGCATTTAAAGATTTTTACCGTTTTCTTTAGGTTTCTGTAGAAAACTCCAGTTTAAACTAAAACTCCTACACTAAGCTTCATCCAGAAAGAAAAAGGGAGAGGGAAAATAAAGGTCTACCTAATCCACTGATGAAAACAAAACAACCTTTTGAGAGCACGACAGGCTTTATCATGTCGTGTTTGATAGACGTGTTGGCTTGATGACCATTATCTGCCTGCCTTTGATTCTCTGTCACAAAACTGTCAGTCTTGTCATTTTCTTGTCATTTCCCTTTCTGAATTAATCTGCTGACCCGAATCTTCAAAACAAAACGAGCAAAACCAAACCGCCGTGGATTTACAGCAACATTTTTCCTGAAACCCACTATGATTCTGATTTTTTTAATGATTTTTTTTTTATAAAGTTAGAATTAATTAGCAAATGAACATTTATTCCTGTCATTTGGCCAATGACGATAAAAAAAACCCTGTAATTTATTAACAGGAAAGTATTTCTTCTGTGGAGCCAGTTTTTACAAACACCCACTTGACTCTGAGAAAATGTCGTTTTAGTCTTTTTAGGAAGCACTAGCTCCTTTTTGGCTACATGTACATTTTTGTCCCCAAAAATTCAAAATAAAAAATATTTATTTATATATTATTTACTATTATTATTATTATTAATATTATAAAAAACTGTGATGGACTTGCGACCTGTCCAGGGTGTACCCCGCCCCTCGCACTGTGACTGCTGGATATGGGCACCAGTTACCCATGCGACCCTGAAAGTAATAAGCTTGTACAGAAATTGGATGGATGAATTATTTTTTTATTATTCTTTTTTTTATTTTTATTTACAAATCAGTTTTAGAGTGAGTTAGTAATTTACAAGCTCTTACATTTTTATAAAGATGTGTTCAGTTTTTGCATAAAGTTTGGTTGTTAAAAAGAAGTCATTTCTTGTTGTTTTTTGGTTCTTTCTGGAGGACATTTGTGCTGCTGTTTAAAGACAAAAACCCACTTCAAAACCAGCACTTTATTGGGTCTGAATGGGCAGAATCACACATTTGATTGGATAACAGATGTGGTGAAATAAAGAGTTTTGAACAAAGCACAAAAATGATTTTTTTTGAGTGTTTACTTTGATTTATAGTTCATAAACAACTAAAAATAAAAAAATAAGCTGGTTGAAAATATTTCAATCTTTGCTTCTATGAATTTTATCAACTTTTTTCAAACAGCCTGAACTTGCAGGTCAGATTGAACGTGAGGGTGTGACCTTGTATTTGTATAAGTTTACAGATGTTTTCAGAAGTGAAGGTAACAGCTACTCAGGACCATTCAAGGGCAAATTTCACATTTACAAACCTATGAGATGTAGTGTGCATTTATGCACCACAACATTTGTGTGCAGGAAAGCATTTTTTTTTACATTGGAGACTGCCTGAATGGAAATATCCCTGTTTTAATGCAACATGTTTTATCTGCAAAATTGACCACAATAAGCATATTTAGCCTGATCAGAAAAGTATGCACTGAAATTCAACACAGTGAATATGTGATCATAGTGATCCACCTGCACTGAGAAGGCACTAAATCCAGGCATGAACTCTCTCAATGTGCGGTGGAGATGACTACACTCAGTCTGAAACAATTTTATCCACATTAGTTTTTGATGGACTGAACTCAAACCATCCTGAGACCCACTTTAGGACCACCTAGACTGACATAACTCTGCATAGGCAGCCATGTTATCATCGTGATGTCTCTCTGTAAAAATAAATCACTAAAATCAGCCTCAGCTGGGGTTAAATTGCTGATTACTAAAGTTTTTTTTATTGGGATTATTTGCAAATGAAATCTAAAAGTAGCACAGATTAATGTTCTTTATAAATAATTGTAACATGTTGGCAGAAACTGTAATATACTAAAAAAAGTAACCAACAACCCAGCATTCAAAATTAGAAATTTGTAAACCACTAAATCCTCCTCTTCCTTTAATTAATTTTACAGAGCATTACAAGTCTCCTACGAAACAAATCAGAATGATAAAGCTGTTTTACAGTAACAAATAGATCACAGGTGCATTTATGTATGACTTTAGTATAATAGTCATTGCTCTGTAATGCTGCAGTGTAATTAAAGTAATTAGTTACCACTGTGTCAGTAATCAGAGAAGCTTCTTTGTCAACTTTGTTTACCTCCCTGTTCTGTGATGTGGTGGATTCTAAAAAGGGAATATATGTGGCAAATTAGACCTCATTAAAGTGTCCACAACAAGCATAAAACCCCAAAATGTTCATTTTTATCTACATATAATATGTTAACTGGGTATTTCTGCACTAATAAAAATAAGAAATACTGTGTTACTAAATAAAATACTCACAACAACTGTTCAAATTACATTTGAAATGCAAAAAGTCCTCAATCAGATTTGGAAGGAGTTGGGTTACAGAGCTTTTACCCACAATGTTATTCACGATGGAGTTCAAGTTTGGCTTCAGGTGAGAGTTTTTTATTTATTTATTATGAAGCAGAAATAAAATTTGAGGCCATAGGAATCAGTTGTGAAAAAATCCTTGCCCACAGTTTAGTTAAGCGTGAGCACGGATTTGTTACCATTCTGTTTGACAGTAAAAACATCACTGGATGTTGGCCAGAAAAGTTCAGGTTCCCTAAATTCAAAACAAGCCGTTCCACACATCACCTCCTGTTAACTGTAGAAAAGCAAACAAAACCTAAAAACAACTTATTTTAATCCAGAAGAGCCAGAATCTGAACTGTAACACAAAGTTAATTTTCCAAAATGATACAAACTGGCCTGTTTCTAATGGAACTGGAAAAATGGCATTAAAAGAAGACTTAAAGGTCTGATTTTTAAATATTTGATGTGATTTAGGAGAAGGTCTTCTACAGGTGCTGTTGAACATTAAGCCTGATTTTGAAATTCATAGACAGCTCCTGAACCCCGCGGTGCTGCATCTCTGTCAGTTTCCTCATCCAAACTGAAAACAAAATGAAACACAACAGTGCTGGATCAAGGCTGCTTCCTATGGTTCTCAGAATAAAATAAAATAAAGTTGAACTCTGTTTAGTTTCCTACATCTAGAGAGCCAATTCCTAACCATTAAGTGTATCTTAAAGTAAACTGTTTAGGCTCCCTTTGTAGTGTTTTGGATTTTTGTAGCGGATTACTGAGCCCAGAGACACTTTATCTCTGCAGATCACAGGTTCGGTGTCAGTATTCCTGCTAACAAAATCGCCCGTCTATTTTATAAATTATTTTTCAAACAGTCGACGTTTGCACATGATTTGCCGATTGGCATTTCTGATCTCCGGTTGTGTTTGTGCTAAACAGTTACAACATTTTCAAATCTGATTCCTAAACACCAGCTGGGGATTTTCAAAGTGACAGAGAATTTTTAAACATGCTCCTTTTATTCAGACCAACCATACCTTATTTATCACCTCATCTTGCCCCTCACGTCTTGTTGACCCAGAAAGTCACACATTACACAGCACATAGAATAGTTTGGGTTAAAATACAGTCATTTTAAAGCAGCAGTAAAACATTTCATCATTTTCTGTCTGGCAACCCAGCAAAGAGCCGGTGCCCTGTCAGCACTGGTTTACTGGAGCTTTTCAGCGCCGGAAACAGAACGACCTGGAGGGTTGTAGCAAAAAAAGATAGAGCAGACATGAAGACCCAGCTCGTTGACTTTCAACAATTTATTACAAAAGAAATGTCAATGAGACCGATCTGAGCAGCAGGATCTGTCTGACCTCAGATTATTGTCAGGGAACTGATTCGAACCAAGCTTATCAGGAAGACGTAACAATGCCGGCAGTCTTGTCATAACTGAAAGGCCGTATCTCTTAGAGGGCAGCACGACTCAACGTTGAACTGTGAACAGGACACTTCACAGAACATATCAGTATCTTATGTCTTTTTTTTAATTTGATAACAAAAGATTCTGGCTCCAGTTTAGCACCAAAACCTGTTTTTGTGCAAAAACCTCAAATTATACATTTAAGAAATTGACCTTCAAATGACATTTCTCTTTTTTTTAGATCCTGTTTTTTTTTTCACACTTAATGCTTTGAATTCTATTTGAGAAAAGTTTAGTTTTAATGATTAAATGTTAAAATGAAGGTGTAAAAATATGCAGTTAAGGGTTTAAATAAAATTTTGCCTTCAAAACACATACCAACATAATAATCATGGAAAAATGTTCTTGTATTTTTTTTTTTTTTTGTTTTAATTTTTTTTCTGGCTGCTGGCTCCCTAATTTCACAACAAATAAAATATGTCTGACACGCGAGCCAAACATCCACTGAAGGACATTTTCTTAAAAAAATTAAAGAAAGAAGAAAGGATGCTGTGATCATGTACACAAAAACAAACTGCCTTGTTTTGTGTTTGTTTCGCTATTTTTCGATGAAACTGGGCAGAGAGACGAGGAGGTAGAATGTGGGTAAATCCAGCCTTGGTAACTGAATAAAAAAAAAATCCCAAAGCCCTGCCTTCAAATCCTTTTTCTCAAGGATCTGAAAAACATTCAGATGAGCTGCTAAAGGGGCCTCTTCATCTGTGGGTGTTGTGCGGTGCTAAATGAGCTGGATAAAGGTCTAAATATAAAGACAGCTGTTATGTTCCTGTTTTCCCTAATACAGTGCAGAATGTGATTATCTGAGGCGCAGGAAAACAAACCAACGAATCAAAGTGTTTATGACCTTTATTTGAACCACGCCACTGAAATCACCTGCTCCATATATCTTAAAGATTAAAAAAAAGAAACAGTTTGAAGTTCCTCGACAAGCAGACACTAAAGTCAAGCAAGAAGAAGTAATGATTTAGTTTGTCTTGTGCAAACTTTTACAGAAATATTAAAAAGGCCATGCTTTCCTTTTATTCATAGCTTTGAAAGGCTAACCAGTATTGTGTAATGACCAGTGTGCTGGCTTTATGTATCTTGCATTGCTTCCACAGCAGATACATTTATTCCACAAAAATAGGAGCTAAAAATATATTGCTTATTATTGTGGTGCTTAAAAGAAAAGCTGAAAAGGATTTTTAGTGTTGTTTGTATATTTAAAAAGGATCATTCAGATTACTTGATTTGGGGTTCATGGAAAGATTGTGTTACGACCCCAAGTCTAGGAGGTTAGGGTGGCAACATAAAATGTGTCCAGAGAAAAATGGGTGGTTTAAAAAAA
>JARVGW010000682.1:10912851-10951308 GCA_031762495.1 Anablepsoides rubrolineatus | reverse complement strand
ATCAGAATGATCTAAGTATCAAAATGTAGCTTTTAAAGCCAGGAATCTGAAAATATGATTAGGTCATTTTGACCAAAATTGACTTAATCCTCAGTTTGATGTGATGGGTCAGATTTATTTAAAGTAGTATCACACTGGTGTGAATTAGGAGTGTCTAGATACCAGTTTCTTTCAAACCGAGTATGAGTACATCAGTGGGTACTCATCGATATCAACTAGCAAGGATAAAAAAAAAAGTCACAACTGTCTAATCTTGTTAACTAGCTAAAAATGATATATTTGCAATATTTAGCTAACATTAATTGCCTCCAACAGCATTAATCAACTTTCAAGGTTTGTTTGGAAAAAATTAAAAAGTTTTTTTACTTTTGTTTTGCTGGTTTCTGACACAGAGCAGCTCTGCTCAGCAGCAGGTCGATTCTCGTTGATTTTGCAGGTGTAGCGTCAGCATGCTCATGGTTCAGAAAATATGTTATTTCTTAAATAATGATGGGAAAAATAAAATCTGTAATTATAGATGTCATTTAACGGTCATAATTCAATCTAAACAAAAGCATCAAAGTGTATTATTTTATTATCCTCTTTTGTCATTATTTTAATATTGATTTAGACAGCATGGTTATACTATCTCTGTCATTGTCTGATTTTAGTGAATGTTACTAAACGTCTGCAGGAACAAACCATTTTATGCAGATACAGATGGTAGTTTTCCTTTTAGTCTGGGAGAGGTAACATTTAACTTCTACTACAAAAAACAAGAATAAACAAAGATGTGATTAATGTTGTTATTGACAGGGGGCCTCAATAATAATATTTCTCTTTCTTTCTTTCTCTTTTATTTATTTATTTTTTTTTGTGTGTGGGGCCCCTATCACTCAAGGGCGCTTGGAATTGTCCTAACTTTTCCCCCCTATACGGCGCCCCTGAATGTGACCCAAGGTCTTTTTTTGGGCTTCGGGCTGCATATGGACCATCTGTAGTACAAAGTCCTGCTCCAGTATTAACTGAACGTCATGCATCATTTCCACGTCAAAACAATATACAGCATGTAGGGTGGCACGGTGGATCAGTTGGTAGAGCTGTTGCCTCACAGCAAGAAGGCTACCAAATCAAATCCTGGCCAGAGACCTTTCTGGGTAGAGTTTTCATGTTCACTCCGTGCATGCATGGGTTTACTTCAGGTACTCCAGTTTCCTTTCAGAATAAAAACATGAATGTTGGGCTAAATCGTAACTCTATATTGTCCCTATGAATGAGATAGTGGTCTTGCAACCTGTCCAGGGTGTACCCCACCCCTTACACAGTGACTGCTGGACATGGGCATCAGTGAACCCCTAGTTGTAACTTGGAAAGGAAGGAGTGTGTAAAAGATAATGGATGTATGGACATTAGCATGTTGTACTGGGTCTACAAACTTGCACTAACACAATCCATAATGATTAAATAATAAATTACTTCATTCATCAATACAGTTCATCTATGATCACCATAACTCCACAAAAAATGTTTTGGGGCTTTTCATACACTTCATTCCATCATGTTGTCTTACTGGCATCTTTGTTTACTTAGGCTACCTTTTACAACCGTAGCTACATATTGAAAAGCTGTTTTTTATGGTGGCTGACAGGTGCAAATGCTGCAAAAATTTTAAAATTTTAAAAACAATGCAAAATAAAAATGCTGCATGCAAAATACAAATGCTGCATTCATAAAATTGACTGCAAGTTAGAAAATGTTGCAAACTTTAAAATGCAAACACAAAAAACAAATGCAAGAAAAATATGCTGCAAAGACAAAAAAAAACGTAAAAAACTAAAAAACGTATGATTTGGATTTCCTAAGAAGAATTTAAAACCTTAAATTTTAGAGCGAGTATCATCATTATGATGTTATTAAGTAATATTAGTTCCTTTTTTATGTGGACCGCAGATCATAGTGAGAATATGTACTAAATGGGGAAGTTTCAACTTCCCACTAACTACAGTGTACGCACCACGATTTAAAGTTTGAGTTGGGTAGAGATAAAGATGGGCAGGGTGGATAATTCTCCTCTGAGCCGAGCCTGTGATGTACCAACCTCTGCAAATCCTGAAAGCTCCTTCAATGACTTATTTTCAAACCTTGGCTGCTCCAAACAAAGAGAAAAAGATTACGTTTTTTTGAGTTTGTATTGACTTCACACCTCAAAATATATGCTCTCCAGTACAGAAAATGTGATATTTTTCCACAATATACCCTCTTTAAAACTGTTATTGGCTTGCTAGAGGCTAGATTTTGAACCCCTCCTTTCTTTGCACTTTTCAAGTGTTTGAAGTTGTCCTGCCTCGGCTGGCAGACACTCATCACGCCCTCCTGAAGCATTAATGTATCGAAGATTTGCTGCAGGAGCATGACACATTGATGAGAGGAACTGGAGGGCAGAGCAACAAAAGATATTTGGGAAGGAGTAATAATTATAAAAATAGCTTGTGATTAAATAATGTACAAGATTGAGAATTGGATAAATTATATATAGTCATAGCCTGAATTGCATTACATAATTGATGCACGCGGATCGTACATTATGCAGCAACTGTCAACATGTGAAATATGTTTGAAAAAATAATACACGTGTGATTCTCAAACCACTTAATGGCAAAAAGAAAGGAAAGGAGATAGCTGTGGGACAATGCTGGTGTTGTGGCTGGACTTACATGAATCATACAGGCAGCTGCGTTTCTCAGCTTTTCTTCTCGTCTTTAATCCAAGGCGCAACTGAAGTGTCAGAAAGAGTGTTGGGATGCCTTTAGGGTCTCAACTCCTTATGGGTGAAAAAAGAAAGATTAGAATGTCAAATGTCGTGGTGCACATTACAAATGCCTCCTAAAACCATGAAGGACTGCTAAGGCACACTGTGGAAAGCGAAAGGTAGTTTGGGACTTCTTTGATATGTCAGCTCAATGTGATACTATTAAGACTGTGACTCATTATTTACTATTATGGCCATGATTGCTTGCGTGCAACTATCAACCTTCTTGTGAGGCATTCAGGTTATGCAATGAGCAGAATTGAAAGAAGAAATATGAGTAATAACTGATTCCCTGGTCCCTTATTTTTTATGTTTTAGATACCCACGGTGCACGACGCACGAGGAGGCTGAGTGTGCCTATACAGAAGAAAATTGAGTTTCAACGAAGAACTGAGATGCATCCGCAAAATTACAAATCCAAACACTTAGCTCATGAAAAACTCATATTGTTTTTAATATTCTTGTATTAAGAGTTATCACACGGAGCATGTCACCCATTTGTTTTCTTTTACTGTCATTTGAAAACTAGTTATTGAAATTTAAACACATACACACACACACACACACCCGGTAGAACGCTGATATCCTTTTTATTAAATCTATAAGCTAGGATCATATTGTGGTTGATTTACAAAACAGTTGCAAGCTTCAAGAAGAAAACAGAAGCAAAAGTCTGCTTCAACTTTTTTTATTTTATGAAAGACATGACCTGATTTCCCCCCCCTCCAAAAAACAAAACATCAAGTTTTAATGCTATAAGCAAAAACATTTCCCGTTTTTTAAAGTTGCAAAAAAAAAAAAAAAAAACTGTGAAAGTGCCTAAAGCTAAAGCGTGTGCAGTCAGTACCTGATAACACCTACTTTTGGCAAATATCACAAGCTGTAAACACTTTTTTTGTAGCCACCAAAATCTCTTTCAGATCTTGTTGCGGAGATTTCTACCAAAGTTAAAATTTGAGAGCTTCCTGAAATTCTTCTTATGCTGAATGTTCTGCTTGATTAAAGTCTATCCATATTTCCAATCTATCTGAATGACAGACTTTGACTATAGGAATCTAACTGCCTGTAGATTTTAGGCTACTTTTGTAGGAGTCATCGTGATTTCATCTTCAGTGTTACAGTTTTCTTTATTTTCTGCTTCAAGCAGTCAAACATCCTCAAAATGTTTAGGGTAGTCTTGATCAATAACTTTTTTTGAAGGGCTTCCAATATGTTTTTTTTTTCTTTTTTGGACTTTGGCAGCTTTTCCCACTCATTTTTATTAAAGTCTTTGTATCTGACCACGACAAAAAAATCCACAAACCTTTCTGCCTATGACTCCACTATGAGGGTATTTTTTTTACCCAGGTGAAACTGCAGTTGAAGGGAGAGCAAAATTTAGTTTGAACTGAATGATTTGCCTTTCTAGCAGTCCTATAACCAGTTTTCTAAGGTATTTAAAACACAAACTGAAGGAATGGTTGCATTAAAAGGTTCGTCTTTCTTCTTATAACCATCTTCTTTGAGGGTACTGACAATTATAGTGTTCAGAGAGCTCAGTTGCTGTGAGTGTAATGAATAAAGCTTTGAAATGGGATTACTTGGTCCTTCCTGGCTCCAGTATATTTATGAACAAGCATATGCCCCTACAGGCTTCTTTTTTAACGTCTCACAAATCTCTGCATTTATTGGTACATTACGGTTATTTGAGAACTTTATTCATTTGAGACAAGATAGAGGTTTGTGGTTTTTAAAACCGTGCATCTTTGGGACAAAATTTGCAGCCCTTTTCTTCCTCTAATTTGGCTTCCAGTTCTAATGTAAAGAATCTTGGTGTTATTTTTCATGAGGCTATGTCATTTAACCCTCACATTAAAAATAGTACCAGGACCACTTTCTTCCACTATCACTAAAATTAGAAACCTTAGGCTACGCTATTATACTTCTTTATTATCTGGATGTCCAATAAGATCTCTAAAACATCTTCAGCTGATTCAAACTATGCCACCAGAGTTCCTATGAGAATTTTAATTTCTCTACATTGGCTCAGAGACAGAGCTTTCAGTCATCAAGCTCCTCTCTTGTAGAACTGTTTCTACTTTCTATCTATGAGGCTGATACTCGGTCTCCTTTAAAGTCTAGACTTTAGAGATGTGACATTTATGAACAATCAAAATCTTTTGAACAGCTCCTTATGACGGTAGGATCCAAGAGTGATGACGAAACTTGTTCAAAATCAAATGGCTGAAACAAATGGTTCCTCAAGATTGAGGAGGTGGTCTCTTACAAATATCTGGGAATTATTATCAACAATAATCTTTTTTTTGCCATGCACATTGATACCTTAATATAAAAATTGAGGATGCAATTGGGCTTCTTTTATAGGAATTAACTTTGCTACTCGTTGGCCGTTAGGAAGTGACTCATCACTGCCATCTTCCTTCCCGTTTTGGATTTTGGTGATTTAATTTATATGAATGCCCCAGTGCATTCACTTCACCTCCTGGACGCAGCCTATCACAGAGCATTAAGGTTCATGACTGGTAGTCAGTTCTCAACACCTACTGTCCTTGACTGGTTGGTTTCCATTGGCTGTCAGGAGGCTTATCCACTGGCAGTGATTTATCTATAAGACAATTCCTGGTCTTTTACCCACTCATTTGTGTGAGTCTCTGATGAGAAAGGAGTGTGGCAGGCAGGGCCTTCTATCACAAAGCATGTACCTATTGTCTGTTCTTAGGATCAGAACAAACTGGGAAAAATGTATTCAGCTATGCAGCCCCTTCCACATGGAATAACTTGTAAAATTATCTGAAATTACAGTTACTTGCACCTATAGGTCAACCTTACATGAGCTTTATCTATCATCACTGACCTGTCAATGCTAGGCATATGTTTTATGATACTGAGTACCCTTTGCGCTGTTTTTTTACGCTATATGTTTTGTTTTTATTTATTTTGTACATATTATATTTTCATCTGATATATTCTCTGTGTGACTTAGATATGCTGTTTGCTTGATGTTTTGTTTCTCCTTCACCTTTTCTTTATGGGCAGTAGTGGGCATAGTTCCCCTAAAGCACTGAAGCACTAATAAAGGAACTAATTTCCTGATTAGTGCTTTAGGGTTTTTGCTAATTTTAAAATGTATTAGTGGATTAGCACTTGCTAAATTTATAGGCTAAATTTAGAAGCACTAATGTCTTTAAGGGTTATTGATCAATGTTATCATTAACAACTAAAGGTGAAAGCTGTCACTCATTTTATTCATATATGTGTCACTTATCCACTAGGCCAGTGGTTCTAAAACTTTTCTGCTTTTGACCCTCAAAATAGCAGCAGCAGAGATCTGTGCCCCCAGCTGGTGTCGGTTGATGAACATTGTTTTCACGTCAAATAAACAAGAACATAGTAACATTATTTATTACACTATTTTTGTCCATTTTAAGTAAGACAAATGTTATTATTTTGTAAAAACAAAGGCAAAACAATGTTGTAAGTTGTCATTTTTTAGTGCAATTAATTCAGAAAATATTTTCAGGACCCCACCTTGATGTTCTAGGACCCCACTGTGGGTCCCGACCCCAACTTTGGGGACCACTGCACTAGTAGGTGACATATTGATAATTTATGAAATCAAATGTGGAATATCAATAATAAGTCTTTAGGGAGCAACATGGCAATATGTGACTGTTCCATGGGTTGATTGGGTTATTTTAGTGCTTTAGAATTAGCTTTTGCTAAATTTTCAGTGTGTTAGTGCTTTAGAATTCGGGGATCTAAATATTTGTATTATAGGACTAGTAGAACTACTGTTTAGATTAGTGCTGCCCACCACTGCTTATGGGTGTCTCTGGTACCCGCCAGGCTGACATTGTAAATAAGAAGTTATTCTTAATGTTTTGCCTCATAAAATAAAGGTTAAATAAATAAAAATAAAGATTATTCAGATTATTCATTAGGATTAATCAACATTTTGATGTGTAATGATGGCACTTGACAAACTGTAATGCTTCAATTGTTAACTATGACTTTGTATTTTTTGTGTTTTTATGTAAAACTGCCTTGTTGCTGAAATGTGCTGTACAAATAAACTTGATTGATTGATTGATCAAGACCCAGATCACTTCAAAGAGCCATTTATCCCATCTATATTAGACTTACCGTAAATCTTCTTTGTGATACGTCCTATAGTTAGGGTTGGCTTGGGTTTCCAGCTGTTGCTATGTTAATGTTTTTGTCAAATGCCCTGAAATTACTTTTGTTTTGACTTGGTGCTACATAAATAAACTGAACTGAATGCTCTGAGTGCTCAAATCTTTGCTCAAGAGTTTTTACCTTTTTTTTATATTTGACTTTTAAATAAAGTGCGCAAAACAAAAGTGATGTCTTAATTTTGCATAATCATACATCCATTTTAAGTGTTTTTTGAAGATTGGTTCATCTTCTACACATTCAGCTCCTCATGATGATGCAAATTTTGAGCCAAATTCTCACATATGAACATTTTAACATTGGCTGCGAGGGAACCTTGAAATGTGTTGGTTAAATAACTGCTATTTGTGATCCATTAATTTTACTGCCTCCTAATTTCATTTGAACCGTGCAATTTCTTTGCCAGAGAACATGAAACAAAATTTAACTGAGGACAAATCAAAAAATAAAAAATGCACATCGAATGAATGTTGAAGGTAATGTTTTGACCTTGAAGTTAGGATTGAATTGTATTATCATTCTCCGTCCTTATTTAATATTTTTCTTACATCTTGAAAAAAAAAAAAAAAAAAGATAGAAAAGTTGCAAATGTTTAATCAAATTTAAAAAAAGCCCAAATGCTTCTTATCAGATCTCATCACCGGTTTAGATGCCTGAGAAATGGAGCTTTAAGCACGGGGCTGTTTGCAGTGTTCTGTGATGATCTATTGGTCCGGGAAGATTTACAGCTACACAAGGGGTCAGTGTTCTGGGTCCACTGCACAAACACTTTTGGAGTCTGCCTGATAAATCAAAGATCTGCCCCTGCGCTCTGTGGCATCTGCCAGAACAAGATGGCAAAACAAAAATGGTGAAGTATTGCTAAACTTCAGTTCGGGTTAATTGCACATGATGAGTGCGAAAACAATCAGGTCTGGGGCAATTGTTAACCACTGTGGGTGTTATACTTATTTATTTCTTTGACTGCACGCGTGGAGGTAGTGCAGGCTGGAGAATCATGCCAGGGATGCCCATGAGGCCGCGCCGAGGCTTTGAAAAAGGTAGGCATTTTGGAGAGGAAGCAGATGGCCCACATTAAAAGCAAAGAGCCCTTGTGACCGTCCTCAATGGCCCTGTAGAGAACTAGGTAATTAAATGAGAAATTTAATCAGATTCCTCAAATTAAATGTCCAGCTGGATAGTTCTGCAGGAACACCACCGACTACACATTTACCTAAGGGAGTATCACCAATAGATGCATAATTCTCCAATCGGCCCAGGCTCGCACAAGATGATGGCCTATTCCAGGTGATGATTACTCCTGAAGTATTCCATTCACAATTCAGCCAGCAGGAGGCAAAGGGGCATAGTGTGTGGCCACGGAGGGGTCATTTTAATAATGGGAGCTTGGAGGAAGCAACAAATGACAGGATGAGGGCTGGAATCACTGGCTTTAGCATATTTTCTCTCTTCTTTGTATTAGAGCTGAAACCCCAAACACTGTTTGACTCAGTGAGAAGAAGGCGCAGAAGAAGATGGTGACCTTGCAAGCTCCCAGGAGCCACTGGTTTTTTTTTAATATTTATTTTTTCTTATCATAGCATCTATAGAAACCCACCTCTGGGTCTGTGCGTCGTTTTGCATTCAGCTGATCCAGGATCCGCCTCCGCTGCTCCCTCCCCGCACAGACAGACAGGCAGGCGGGCAGGCTCCCCTCTCTGTGACGCGCAGCCCCGTCCGGTAGGATGGGACCAGAGCAGCAGCAGTAGCCACACATCCGATCCGCGCGCACGCCTGACCGCTACAGCCTACTTCCTGGATGCGAAGAATGGGACGTTTCCCAGCACCACTTTTTTCCCCCTTCTTCTTCTCCTCCTCCTTCAACCCAGCTGACGCCGCGGATAATCACTTCATAATGAGCACGTATAATCAATAGGTTTCGACCACTTTTCCTTTTTTTTTATCCTCCTGTAGTTAAAGACAGCAATTGATTGCCGATTGACCTCCCCCCCAACACCACCACCATCGCTTCCTCCTCCTCTTCCTCTCGCTTCCACTTCGGGAATGTCGCTATCTGGAAGCCCGCCGCTGCAGACACGGAGGAGTCCGACTACAGGTTTCGAATCGTGCGGCGTGCTCACCGCTTCGTTATCCCTCGAAGCTAACAGCAGCCCCTGCTCGGACTTCGGGCGAGTAATTGCGTCTTGTTGAACGCCAGAGACTGTATCCTGTGACCGTCAACCATTTACTTTGATGCTCTGCCTTCGTGGCCGCGGTGCCAACTTCGTCTCAGCTTCGGTCTGTGTGCGCGTGTGTACGTGTGCGTGGGGCTCTTTTTAAGAAGAAAGGACTCAACTTAAGTCACTCGTTGCCTTCTTGTTGCTCTCTCGATGAGTAGTCTAACATGCGGAGAATACAGGAACCGAGTTACTGGTGGATTTTACCCCTAATGTTTTTAACCTTGCCCAAACACAAAGACTGTCAGCCTGGTAAGTACTTCCCCGTTATTCATTTACCCGACAGTCAGTCTATTGTTTGTGCTTGCGTTTGCATGAGTTAGAGGGGGAAAAAAAGAGATTTTGTTTGACGAAACGGGATTTTTTCTCCCTCTCGTCCCCAGAGGTGACGCTTTGTTGAATTCCTCACGGTCGCTGGGCCGAGTCGACATAAACGTGTCCGTGTTCAGGCGGACACGTTTAGCCTCCGTGATTTGTGTGCATGTTATTGATTATGCAGCTGGACTGTGTGGCGCAAACTACACCCCCCTCCTCCTCCTCCTTTCATTTCCTTTCCTTTTCCCTTCCCCTGCGTCAGCGTCTGAATATTTAACTCGCTTTGCTTTCTTCTTCTCGTTGACCTTTTTCTTGTCCTGGCTCCTAACAAACAAGGTCCGAATGTCCAACGAACCGGGTTTCGTGTAGGGTAGCCTACTTTTTTAAACACCCTCTGTTTGATTTTATGCTCGGTCATCTCTTCTTTTTTTGTGTGTGTGTGTGTGTTGCCGTGACGCGTGGTGGCCCAAGTTTTGTGGTTGACCTATTGTAGCTGTGTCTGGTTAAAGTGGAGGTGTCATTTTTGCGGTCATGTGTACAGGTACAGAGGAGGACCGGGGCGATAGTCAGCGCTGTGGGTCGGTAGATGATGGGATGTGTGGATGTATGAAGGGCGATTGGTGCCACTGGAGCGTGAATCTAGCTCATTTTGGAATTACTTTTCCACAGAACTGTGTCACACGGGACTAGAGGCCAAAGACTGCTTGGTTTGATGCACAAACTTAATACAACAAGCAAGGACAGTGTCTTTAGTGTATTAGTACTTGTTGGCAATAAGTTTGACACTTAATTTCCCCCTTAAACGTAGACACTTTGATAAATGCATTGTCCTACGCAGGCAGTGTTGTTTATAATGCCCAAACCGCCATATCATTTTTCAAAATCTATCTAAAAGTTGTATCTGGTTTGTTTTAGAGTTGGGTGATAAATCAATTGATTACTTTGCATTTGGAATTTATAAAGATTTAATTTGGTTAAAATCTGGATTTTTTTTCAGAGGTCACCCCACCTGTCCCTCAAGATGCCTGGAACACAACATGACAGTATAGCAGCTAGCAGAGAGGATCTACTACAAAAAAGGCACTGTTGCAGTTATCTGGAACTGGTTAGGTTTTGCAACCTCGGTCTGGGAACAACAATCACCTCACTGCAAAATCTGTTTGATGACTCCTGCTACAATAAGCAGGAGTACAACAAATTTGTTTCAACACCTGAAACTCTGTTAAGGGGAAACAAAATAAATTAAAATCAAAAATCAAATTTGGGATGAATTATTATTATTATTATTTTTTTTTGGGCCAAATAGCCCTAGTTTGTTTTCTGCTTTGGTTTGAAAAATTGTTGAGGTATTTTAGTGTGCTCTATGGCTGCAGGGCTCTGCAATGTTTTGTAATGATGTTATTGCAAATAATTTTCAACCTTTGATGACCTCTAATTCCTGAATGAGTGGCCTTTTTAATAAACAAACTGTTATGGAATCAGTGCATAGAACCATTCAAGTAAAAGAGATAAAAACAGTTGTAAAATCAGTGATAATTTTATCAAAGTGCCTAATAAATGGTGGCACATTCATGGGTTTTGTTTATGAAAAACTCGCTAAATCATCTTTGCCGGTGCAGAACACCTTGGTTTTGCTATTTATTCTTGTTTGGTTTAGTTTATTGAATTGGACAATTAAAGTCCTAAAGGAACAAGACATTTAGCAATTCTTCATTTTACAAACAAGGGCCTCAGTAGCACGTGGAAGAACCATACACAGCCACAACAGCCTGGTTTCACCTCCTCACGCTGCTCACCAGTTTGGTCATGCTGTTGTGTAATAGCAACCTATTATTCAACGAACATGTTGGCAAGTCAGCCAATGTGTTTGTATTAGTCACTCTAAAATGACATTTCTGTAACAATAGGAGTATTAATTGTAAAAAACAAAAACAAGAACTGTCAATAAATATCAAGGGTCTGCATGGTGGTGTAGTGCTATAAAACAGAGCTTAGCATTCAGACATGCAGCTTTTGCAAATCTTCTGCTAGTCAGGTAAGATAAGTCTTTCAGCGTTTATTTTCATCCCTAATTAAATCAATTTGTTAAAATAGTTTTAGTTAATTTAAAATTTATCTGTACACTTAACAAATTTAAGCATACATGTCATATCAAAATTGTTGATTTGAATCCTAAACACTACCTCCCCATTATTAATTTTTCAGTCAGTACAGTGTGTTTACATAGGTAAACTGTATGCCCCCCCCCCCCGCCATCTCTACAATGTGAAATATACACAAAAAACAGTCATGCCTTTTATCTAGGGGTGCACGATACTTATCAGTCCGATAGTGTTTGGGCCGATAACAGGAAATTATGATGTCATACTTATCGGGCCGATATAATAACAAACAGAACCGTTTATATGTTCATGTTTGCCAGCGCAGCAGTGAGTGTGTGTTTCGGCCCGACTTGCGCAACATTCAAGTTTCGTCGTAACAAACAACTTTCTCACTAGAAAACTAATTAGAATACTCCGTGCTGAAAAACAACCAGTCATTTTTAATAATTTTTAATATTATTTTACCAATTAACCATGTATGTTATGCGCAAACTTTATAATTATAAACATAAAAAGGTCGGAACAACTACTCCCAATTTGAGAACTGTGATATCCGTTACCTCCTATTAGTGCATTATCTGTTTTAAACTTGTGGAATGACTTTTTCTCTTTCGTTTAAATCCAAGATCAGTGTTAAAGGTCTTTTTTATAATTAATGTGCTTATTAAAAAAATGGCCAATTGAGAAATTGTTTTGTTTGATATATTTTAAGAAATGTTTGCTAAGAGTTTATTTCAAATAGTATAATTTACAGTGTCATTTGGTTTTGGTCTTATTTATTTATTTTATAATCTTACTCATTCTTGACTAGTCTTATCTCCTGGCATGTACTTGGTTATCGGCTGTTAAAAGGAGAAAGTTATCGGTATCGGTTCTTAAAATAAGTTATCGTGCATCCCTACTTTTATCCATTGGAGAATAGTGTTTCCTGGAGCTCAGTTTTTGCTTCAAAGATACCAAGGGAACCCAAAATTCTGGATCTAGTTAAATCCTTTCATTTTGTTTAGTGCTCTGTGGATGAAAATGATCAGAAAACCTGTTTTTACTTAGTTGTCAGTGGTTAAAGTAGTGTTTCACAGGGCAGCAGCTGTTGGAGACTGGTTGGTCACTCAAAATTGCAAGACAATAGCAAATTTTTAGTAGCCGTCCAGATAAATTCTGGTTGTTTTTGACCAAGGGACCAACAAACGGTAGGGCTGTGTTTAAATCTAGTTTAATTTTAAAACCCAAAACAATTTGTCCCATTATTGTTCAAATTACTTTCCAAACTACCATCTGGTTCTCGCACAATATTTTGATGCTCACTTCCATCCTCATCGTAGACGCCTTTGCTCGATGTGTTTCCCCCTCGACAGTCACCCACATGCTAATGATTAATTCAACACTTGAAATGAAGACGGGCAGATTTTAACCAGTATTTCAATAATAAATATTTTTCAACTGTGTGATTTTTTTTTTTAGAATTAGACATATTTTCTGTCGTGTGGATGTCAAAATACAGCTCAAACACTCTTGAGTTGAAGATGGCCTTAAAAACATTTAAACAGGTTTGAGACATTTGCAGCAAATCTGTAGTTTGAGGAAGGAAAAAACAATTGTCCCACAAATTCTTCATCAAACTTCGAGCAACATATTTGTGAGCCCCTGCACTCACTCTTAAAAAACAATCAAACTGAGAACGTTTTCAGAGATTTAGATGTTCACCAGCAGTCAGAGCTCAGTGAGATACTGGTCCTATTGATTGGAGTATATTAACATGATCTTAAGTTTAAGACCAAGGAATTAATTAAGATTATCGGCATGAAAGGTAGAAGAATAAATACAGCAAAATACCCAATTAATCTAAATATATATTTTTTTAAATATTACAGTTTATTACTTTTTTCACCTATTTTACATAGAAAACAAATCTGTTACTGATTAAATTTAGTAGTTCAGAGGTATTAATTATAGGATTTGATTCATCCTAAATAAATTTTGTTAAAAGTTCCATATTTCTAAAGCTTTAAATTAGCCAACAAAACGTTACCCTGTTGTTTGTGATGCTTGCTGCCTCAAAATAACAGAGACATTCCTGAGCCCAAACAGTGACTTCCTCCTCTGATTGATTGTTTTAGGTGTAGTGCTGCTCAACGGGGCAAAGATCACAACCGCTCAATTTATTTTTTTGACCTTGTGCCTCGAATACAGAAAACTTTCAACATCTTTATTATACACTTTGCCTTTTTGTGATGCTCTTTTAATCCCAAATTGTGTTACAAAACTCTGTAAATGTAATTAATTTTACTGGATTTTATTCTTCTGGATTAAGTAACACAACCTTTTTTAGTTTCATGCCTCTGTTGCGTTTTTCTTTATTGCTGTTGTGGTCAGATTGAAACAAGATTATTTAAATAAACAAGGTTTAATATTTGAACTGATGTTTTTCTGAATTAATACAATATTGAAGTAATTTGCAGGTTGTTGCTTTTAGCTTATTTCCAGTTCAATGCGTGGGATTTAGGTGTGATGACTATCAACATGTTCTAAAAAAAACACAGTTGCTGCTGTATTGTCAGTAATATGAGAGTATCTTATCATAAAGAGAACAGCTCTGTTGACTGAAATGATGCCTTGCTTCCTCTCAAATGGCAAGACTTTGATTTATCGACTGGCTTTACTGGTATTACTAGTATGAAGATGGTTCACCATTTACCTTTTAAGTAGTTTATTTGAAAGTGCATGTGCCTTTTTAAATAGTTTTCAGACAATTTATGAGATGCACTGCATAACAAAATCCATATAGTATGTCAGTTTGCAAATTGAACTGGAGCCACTGAGTTGTAATGCTTAACACGGGGCTGCCAGTGTTATGTTTATCTAATGCATTAGTGTAATATTCGATGCATTTACTCCTGTGGCACAAATCATCCTCTATAGCTGAGCAGTGGCTATATAGTGATGTAACATAGTAGAATGGTTCCTCTCTGAGTCACTCTCCCCCTTCCCTCTCCCCACCCTCCACCACTCCAAAATCCGTCTAGTTCCAAGCTTCCACGTCCTCATGTCCTCAGTTTGCAGCTTTATTGACTGGTAGCTTTTACAAGGCCCTGAGAGCTGAGGTTTTCTCATATGGCTTGTCTCACCAGACCTCTTGCACACATCAGAAAGGCAATGCAGGCTTGACCAGCAGCTGACCAGCTGGAAGGTGGTAGAGGACAAATCCAGTTGTACTCTGTCATCTAATTCTTTCAGTCAGTTCGGCTTGAGTGACTTGAATCTTACAGGTTCTGTCCTGGACTCTGTTACTGATTCTAAAATGAAAACAAAAGACAAAAGGCCTATTCATATATTTATTTATTTATATTATATATTTTTTTGTAAAATCATGCACACTTCATTTAAATATTTTAAAGTTATTTTTGGAGTAGTTTTGGACCCTTGGCTAGTTATATCTTAAGCATACATTTTTGTCTCTTTGTACTTTATCTGCTTTTGAAAACAATATTACAGGCAAATGTTACCAACATTTTTTTGTTTTTGAGCTCTGTGGTTGCATTTCATTTCTGTTGCAGTCATTAAAAGCACTGATGATCTTTCTAATTGGGGCACTTGATGATAATACACCAGTGCAAAAAAAAAAAAAAAGATGGTGGCTAATGGCCTTTTATATTGCTGGGGACTCATTTGAGGCGAAGGACTTCAGAATATATTGGATGAATGAAGATTATTTTAGTAGCATAGTTAAAAAAATTCCTAGAACACCATTTTAAATTATTGAATTATTGTTCAGTTTATTGCTATTTTTGGATTATGATTGTATGCTTTTCTTTTTGTTATAAAAAATAATGTTATGGCACATATTCAAAATCAGCGGCATTAGAAAGGTGTGAAATCCTTCTATAAAACAGTGCCAATTTTATGATTACCTTCATTAAATATAAAAAAAAAACCAATGTAGACATAATCTTTTAAAACAAGTTTCACCTAGTTTTTTAACAAGCGAACAACAGTCTTTATGACATTAATGCAATTATGATCATCTCAAATAGGGGCGATTACATGATTATTTTTTAATTAGGACGGGCCGAGATACAAGTAGAACATTAGTGGGCAAACATTTTATTATTTAATAAGTTACATTCTGATGCACTGCTGTGCCAGCAGGATACCAGCTGTCTGTGTAGCACTGATGTAGGCAACACCATCATTATCATCAAGGTCCTCTATATCTTCTCTAGACAATTAGCTCAATGTGTATTGTGCTGACAAAACCTCTCAAAAGGAGCACTTGTGGTTTTAAAATAGCCTCACTTACTTACGCTCGGTCTCAATCATAAATGGGCTCGGCTTCCTGTTATCTGTCGTCTCCTCACCAGCTGCTTGTGCCACCCTCTAAATGGTCCAACGGGTAAACATTGCAACTGTAATCACTTTTTGCTGGTGTGTACATAATTTGCTGTTGATCCTTTTTACTGGTGGTGCTCATCCGTCCCTCACTGCTTTCAGATTTAATTAGCAGATTGTTTGTATTTCGAATTAAACGAGTTAAACTGCAGCACACAAAAAAAATGCATTATTGTTACCAGTAAGTGCTGTGCGATATTAGCAAATCATGCAATTGGGATATTATTGTTGAATATGTGATTAATGATATCTGTTGTGATAAACTCACATTTTTCTGTCTTTTGCCATCATGATGCTCCCAACATGCTCCATGTTCTTTAGCATTTCAGCTGCAATGAGCTAAATCTGAAGTGGACATAGAGAGATCAATCTGATTGACCAATAGTGTTATTGGCATGCATTGGTATTGCAATAGGAAACTGTTGATATATTGTGCATTCCTAGCTTTCTGTAACATTTTTTTGAGTAAAGAATTAAATAAAACGTAAAAGCAGCAGACTTGATGATTGCACAGCTGTCTGGTTTTTGGAGCACCGAAACTTGGTACACAACTCCTTATCATGGTGGTTAAGCAGTGATCACCATTGTGGTTTGGGGAAAAAAACACCCCGGCATGTTTACCTCGAACTGATCAGCTGTGAAAAATGTGCTTCATTTGGCTGAAACAGCTTGTGAAATGAGATGCTCATTATTATTCCACAGCTTCTTTCAGAAGATCGAGTTACAAACAGCATAACGTTTGTTTATGTCACAGCACAGCCTAAAATAATTACGTTAAACGCGTGGCATTTTTACTACAATTTAAATGCAACTCAAAGCACCGTCGTCATCACTTGAATGCATCGTTAGTCCACGTTGCTTCTGCACAGATATGAAAAGAGAGCTTTGGGTCCTAATGGGTTAAGGGCACTGAAGACAACCCAGAAAGTTAATTAACTTTTACAAACACAATAAGGAATGATTTAAGGTTTGAGCTTCTTGTGGAGCAGTATTTTAATAGTATGTTTTTTGGCTTTCTTGCAAACGTTTCTGTGTCTGTGCTGATGGAAAATGCAGTTTGAAAAAGCCTTTGTGATTTCCCCTGCGTAGAGAAGGTAAGCTTGAGTAAACATATGCAACTGCGCGTTTTATTTTCAGAATTTATGGCCTATCTGATTACTCTCCCCAAAGATCTTTTATCTTTGATTTTGCCTTCATTTGAAAGTGTTTGTTTGGTCATGTGTGGAGGTTCTAAAAATGCTGGCAGCTACTGTGTGAGAGGAGCACAGCACAGCGTGGATGTAACTAAAACGTAGAAAATCCAGATATTAATATCGTCAAATTAGACAACACAGGAAGAAGAGTAGGAGAAGTGTTTACAAGTTGATTTTATTTGTGTGTGCGCGGTGTTTCCTGGCTTGTGAAATTACACCACCAGAAATAATAAACAAAAATGATTAATTGAACTCCTCTTATTGCACGCTATCTAAGATGCAATAACTGGAGAAAATTGTTAATTTGGTGAACTTGTTAATTAAAAAAAATTCATTGTACTTCCCAATGCAGTGTTTATTTCTGATTGTACTGATGTGACATAGTGAGGTGTAGCTTTTCAACTTTGTTTACTACACACTTCAGAATGGGTGCTTTGGGCTCAACGTGCAGCATTGTACAGAATGGGGGGGAAATATATATTTTATTACTGTGCAGAACAAGATGGTTCACAATATAATTTTGGCCTTTAGGAAACAAAGATTTACATTTTTACCCTTTAAGGCCAAATAACTAATCGATCAACAGAAATGATCATCGGTTCCATAAAATTTGAAAAACAATTGTGAGGTGAAATCCTAGTCTTAAAAAACTAATCTTTCTCCGTCCTAATAATAATAATAAATCCAGTTAGATTTTCCAAATTTATAAATCAGACATTGTCTGTATCCATAATTATTGACTTCTAGTCTTATTTTTTTTCCAACTATTGATTTTTTTTTTTTTTTAGTAAAATACAAAAGGAGCACATGTATATTGGCACTTGTCCAGATAACCTTGCTAGACTACACTACAAGGGGAAATGTGTTGGTCTGGTAAGTGACTCTATATACTACAAGAGCTGCTGGAAATGTATTCTATTTGGGTTTTCTCCCTCTCCCGTGCGCCAGGAATAGGGTGAAGTTGGTTCATAACCCCTCATTTATAATCTCCCTTATCTTAAAATGAGCCTTTTTTTTTAAATAAAGACATGTCATTTTCCAAGTAGTTTGACATGTTGGACCATTATGAGAGCAGATTTGGCAAATCAGTCACAGTTTCTATAACGTTCTCTGGTGTTTCTTGCATTTCTTTTGTATGCAATTTTACATTCTAGGAAAGAAAATGAACATTTACATGCTTGCAGTTTTACAGCTAGATGAGATAGATGCCAAGCAATTCGACACGTTCCTTTTTCATATTTCATCAACTGCTCAACAGATAAATTTACCAAAAATGTACCAAAATATACAATTAATTCATTGCGACAGTTTTTCTTCAGTAGGATCATATTAACAATGCATGAGCTACAGCAAAGGCTTTTGTGTACCCATTTCTTTTTTTTTTTCTTCTATGATGAGGAGAACATATGAAAGATCAGTGCTAAGGCTTGTGTGTCCACCGGCTACATCGATTTCCAGTTGTGCCACAGCTTTGTCATATCTCTTTAGGGATTTTCATAAGTTTCAGAAATGGAGCACCCTCGAGCAGTCTGTTCTGCAGCAACCCCATCCCCAGCGATGTTGGCAGTTGCTTTGGGGTTTTCTCTTGCTTTTACACGCTTCTAAGAGACACATTTCCAGCTCATATATAATCAATATGGCAAGGAATCATTCATGAATGTTTTTTTCCCCTTGTTTTTAATTAATACATCTGCCTGCGTCAGAAGTGGAACCACAGATTTCTCCCCTCAGTCTTTACATACTTGTGTAGGAAAATTAATAACAAATGAAAAACATTATTAAATATTAAAAATAGTTTCAGTTGTCGATGGGTATTTAAACATTCTCTGCTGAAATTCACGCTTCAGAAAGAAAGTACAGTCTGGCAACGACTGTTCTTGTGTTATAAATACATTGCAATATGGCAAGGAGAGCCTTGAGTAGAGTAGAGCGTCATCTGCCTGCTAAATATTAGCTCACTTTCCCACACCGAGTATTCAATTGTCCTGCCTGGAAATACAGAAACTGGTGTTAAAGTGAAACATTTCAGTTCATGTGAGAAGAACATCCTTAAACCATTGTTTATCTTGTGAGATAATCACAGTAATTTGACATTAATAGTGATTAAGCTGTTTATAGGTTTAACTTATGTTAATCAAGGCAATCAGTCATCGCTTTATTACTTGATGCATATGGTTGAGTTCACTTAGTCTTTCAGCCAAGACACTGAAAGCTGGTCACAGTAGCATTTTAATCATTCAGGATGACTCACAGCCACTTCACTCTAGATCAAGACAGATTTCATCTGTCTTGCTGACATTAAACCCAAAACACACACACACTCTAACTGAATTTGACCAGGTGGGTTTGAAACAAGGGAAGAAAACTGCCATTGGGGAAACTAGTGTACTTATTTCCTGTGCTTCGTGACAATAGTGATTAATATCTAGGCAACAAGACACTTCCACTGAAGGACATCTACTGCACTGGAGGACTTGGCCATATCAATAAATGTCCTTTGTCCTTCAGTTGCTATGTCCGCTTCCCCCTTAACAATCTTGCCGTGATGTGATACTGTGTCAGCTTTACTTACAGCTGAACTGTCAGTCAATGCTGCCCTGTGGAGAGTGGAGACAATGGAACCTTCAGGCTCCTCTTTCCTTTATTGTGTTATTGTGGGTCAACAGACCCTGTGTGCTTTCTTTGTGCTCTTGTTTTTTTTTTTGTGTGTGGCTGCATTTCAGATCGTCTCTTTCTGAAGCGAGGAAAGCAACGTCAAAACAACGGACAATCTCCTCGGCACACCTCATTTTGGCTGTCATGAATTATGGCTACAATCAGTAAAGATATAGCATTAGGCTCCACATGGTTTATCATGCTCTGCACGCTGAGCCAAATTAAAAATGAGCTTGTTTAATGGGAATCCAGGTGTGTTTGAGGATTTAGTATTTGATATTTGCACAAATTTAACAGCTGTAGAAAAATAAATTAACTTTTGCCTCAGTAAATGGAAGTAACACTTTTTTTTTAAGCATTCATGCATGTTAGAGTTCCGATAAGGTCATTACAGCTTATATGTATGAAGTTGTTGTCAAGAGGATGAACATTTTGAAGTTTGAGTTACTGATATTTTTATTTTTATATTTGGGTTTGACAACCTTAGAGGAAAATAATAAACAATGTATATTGCCAATTTTTGCATAAACACTTTGATAATAATCATAAATAAAAATTGACATAATGGAAACAAAAAACAGTTATACTATTTTAATTAATTTCACTAGTGTATTTCATGCTTTGTAAGATTAGGGTGAAAATATGTGACCTGTGCTGGCAAAACAAGTTCCAATGAGCACATGCTAAAGTACAAAATAAGTAAAAGAATTGTAATATATATATATTACGTAATTTAGATTTGCATATTCACAATCATAAGACATCTAGCAAACCTAGTAACTAAGTTGGCATATAATCTTCCAAATCTACCTTTAAATCAAAATTTTGTAACATAAATCTCCACAATAATTCCCAGCTACTGTTAGGGCTGCCACAAACTATTAATTTTATAGTCAACTAATCATTGATTATTTTTTTCCCCATTAGTCGACTAATCGGATTTCTTGTTTCTGTGTGCATATAATTATATAACCTTTACGTCAAAAACCCCTTTGTCTTTTAAAACACAATAAAAACTCCCAATGTGATACATTACTTCAATAATATTTCATTGTGCTCTGTACAATGACAATAAAGGTGTATCTTATATTATCTTAAAAAGACTTGTGCAATATACACTAATTTGCAGTAATTAATAAAGCAGTAGAAAATCAGTTATCTTATTAGATGTAAACTTTATCAGGATAACCCATTTGCCTTAGGAGCTAAAAATCACAAGTATAAATGCACACAGGTAAATAAAATAAATAAATAAAACACCTCTGAGATCTAAAAACAGCTTCCAAAGATAATTAAAGTTGAATATAATAATAGAAAATTTTATTTCTTTTATTTTTTTTTTTTGAAATACAAATTTCAAAACAAAATTTTTAGAGCTGTAATTATAATACCATCATATCGTGAAACCGTGATATTTTTGCCAAAGATTGTCATACCGTCATAATTTCATACCGTCCCATGCCTAGGGGTGCGCCACGATCAATTACATGAAGGGGAAACCCTGCTGTTTGAGGAATTGAAGTTCTTTGTTTTGTTCTATTATTGAAGTTTTATGGTTTGAAATTTTTCTTTTAAAGGGTCAGATATAAGATTTTTTCTTCTTCTGCTGCCTTTCATTTTATTTAATTTGTATTTTTTGTTTTATGTGAATTTGTTTTGTTTTTTAAATGAAATGAATAATTCATAACTAGTTTGAATGTTAGGTACAATGTATTTTTGAAGCATGTGGCTCAGTCAGAGCAGATTTAATCTCATATTATTCTAAATGTCAAATTGTAAAGTGTGTCTAATACACTCTTGTCCATTCTAGTGTTTAACTTATTTCATTAAATTCTTGTCAAATGTGTGTGTTTTTCCCCTCTTTCTTTACGTTAACACCCTGAGAGATCAGTCCTGAGGCTTTGGGTTTAGAGTGAGATTGATGTTCTGTTTGTTTCTCCCACACTTCAGTTAGCGCTCTGAGAGAAAGCACTGAAACATCAATGGAAAGAAAGAGATAATTGGTATTTAACTATGTTACTTGAAAGCCTGTAAAGCTTTTCAGGTAGTGGATGGCCTCTTCCAGGTGCTCAATATCGGATAATTGAAAATTTACTTGTGGACTCTTAAATCTTTTGCAAAATGATTTTTAGTGGAACACATTTGTGATTTTGTGAAAGCAAGGATTGAAATCTGGTGTCTAATTTCAGAAGATTCCGGGTGTGCAGATTTGCTGAGTTCAATGCTTTCTGGGAGCGGAACAGGAGTTCACGGACTACCCTATCGATCCTGTTGACATGCTCCCCTTTAGGGAATGCAAATGTTTCTGTTCTTTAACGCAAACATTGAAACCTTCCTAGTAGTAGAACCCTAATTAACTTGGAATTTGAATACCATGGCCTTTTGCATTTGACATTTTCATATTTCAGAAACATATTGTTTCACACTTCCTCAACAAAGAAAAAGACGTATTTATTAGATGGTAAAATTTTCTGACTGAAGAATCAACAGTTGGATTTATTGAACAGTTCAAAGAAAATGACTTCAACTTGATCCCTGGATAATTCTAGCCATGCTGTCATACAAATTCCTTCGTGTGTGCTTATCTGTCAAAGACCGGTGTGAACTGAAAGTAAGAAGACAGCTGCTGTAAGTTATTGTCACTGCCAGTCTAAATCTTTGGCACATGTTTATCCCAGCAGAGGAGATCCATCCCAAGGTAACCACTAATCACTCAGGAAATCCAAATATCATTTGTCCCCACAACTAACAGTCCAGGTCGGGCAGATGGGAGCTCGCAGCCTCTACCACTTTATCAACATCCCAATAAGAAAGATGATCACATACGCTGTTGTCACGTTCAGAATTGTTTAATTAAATAATATCAGTTGGTAGTTACATGGATGGTTTTTGGATGAGTTTTTGGACATCTGGACAAAACGAAATCCGTGAACATTCAGAATTTGTACATTTGCCACACAATTGTTCCTGCAGAGATATTATATTTATATTACAGTTTTCTCTGTTTGATTTAACAGTTTATATAAATGCTGTTTAGATTGGCCTTGCTCAGACTAGCCATTGGCTCATAAATCTAATCAGAAATCAACCTTTGTCCACATTGAGTCTGTTCAAAGACCTACCTGCAACATGCCAGGCAATAAGTGTTCATAACTTTTCCATAAAACATCACTTCAAAAGATCTGAACTAATCATCTAATATGTATTTCAGTTTGTCCTAAATGAGTTTAATAGTTTTAGTGTGTAGGCGATATAGTATTTTTCTTTGAAATTCCGATCTCGTGAATTTTCTGGGGCCAACTTAGTTGGGTCAAAAGACTGGCAGCTTTAGACATTTTGTTCGATGGTGTGAACTCTCAGCTGTGGTGTGGTATTTGATTAGAATCATTGCCGTGAGTCACGGCCAAGTACCCCTCGATTGAGCGCTGTTTTTTTTTTTTATCTGTGTTTGCTCCTGTTTCTTTGTACTTGAAAAATCATGTGTTTAGGGGCCTAAAAGGAGTTTTTCTACACGTTTGATTACATGTAGATGATAGGATTATTGCCAAAGTGGCCTCAGTATATTTGATGTGGAATGTGCATTCATTGTATGGCTGCCTTTTGGTTTGAGCACAGAAAGCCACCAAGCTGTTATGCACAAAAACAAGGCCAAAAAAGGAGCGAATGTCAAGGAGCCGTGGTCCGAGCAGATGTCCTCATTTGTCATGAGTGATATGTTGCGATAGATGACTTGTACTGTAATGGTCTTGTAATCCCTTTTGACTAATTAATGGTCCTCTCATTTTAGCATAACGTGATATTTTTTTCCATCATTATTCTTCCCAAAATTAAACAGAAGGAACAATTTGGTAGTTTTTAGACCATCCATTATAAATAAAATGGGTGTTGATGATCAGTGGAACTGGATTCATGGTACTGCAAACATTGAGGGACTTAATCACTATGTCTATTTCTAGTTATAAGACTTCTTGCTTTTTACTTGTTTTAGACAATTTTATTAGCTAGAAGCAAATATGACAACCTTTTGATTAAAGAAGTAATACTAAGCTCTGATAAGAAACAAGAAACTAAAAAAGATTTAGAACATAACAAATGGTTCAGTTTTCATAATTTATATTTTAGCATTTTTATGGCTATGAACTATTAAAACATTTTCTGGTAACACAGAAAGCAACTTTGTACGTAGAATCTGCTTGGAAAAAAGTACCGTTCAAAATAAGATAAAATTACATTTTAACAAAAGGAGGAAAAAAAAGCGTTGAGAATTTTCAAGGTTAAAATGAACAAATTTCTTTTTATGATGCTCATGTTGGAAAAATGTGTCCAAAAGCAAACTATTCCATTATATTCTGATGTGGTAAGTTGGTAGAATTTGTGTGCATCTTTTTTGTAGTTGTTTTTAAGCCAGCTCCACCCTTGCCCCTGTACAGTTAGTATTAAACACTAGTGCGATTACAACATAGGATGTTAGAGAAGTATCAGGTGCAATGCTCTTCAAGGTTTTATCTGTCGTTTCTAAATTCAGCCTTCAAGTATTGATTAGAGTCCAACATCAAAGCGCATTTAAAGAGGAAAGGAGGAGGTCTTACTGCTTGTATGGCCCTGGGCAGGCATGACGGGTCTGTTTGGAAGTGATGCATGCAAAAGTCATCAATGTTTTTATTTATGGCTAACACTGACCTAAAGGTTGGGTATTTTTCATCAGTGCTCTGCACACATTTTCTACAGAGGCCCATTTCTGCAGGTATTTAATTTGAGTCCAAAAATTTCAGTTTTCCTGTAGTTGTGTTTTCTAACCTGGCAATAGTACTGTAACGTTCTGCTGATTCTTATTTTAAAATCATGTTACAGTATCTACACGCTATCATAAATTTTAAGGCTGGGTGGCCTCACTGCGCCTCGAGCAAATGACTGACCTGGTCCGAGATGGACCCATTTACATTACCAGTAATCAACCGTCTCCCCTCGCGAACACTGTTAATGTGTGAGGAGTGTAATGTATCCACCAGAGGCAGCTGAATATATTTCAGAATCAATAACTAGACAATTCATGCAGGACTGCACACTATGCTTTGAAGAATGACCTCATAAGCTCCTGGCACTTAAGTGATCCAATTGCCACATATTGAAAAATGAAAACTCACTTTACACAGTAAAAATTTCCTGACCTCGTCAGAAGCTGCCGTGTACAGCCCCACTGTTGGTGCATGTGAACGGACGCAGATGGGAAACTTGTTTATTGTGGTCTGTGAAAGGAACGCGTCATATCTGGTCTAGTGAGGGTCACAAGGCTGATTTTTTTGTAATCTTGTTAATGGTTTTTCATCAGAGCCCCTGATGCACTCAATCAGTAATCACTCCAGCTCTTTAATGCATTTAATTCACTGTACAAGCACTGGCCCAGAAGCACATTTAAAAGCTGATTGACACAGTTAAGATTTACTGTATAATTTCATCATTTCTGAGGAGGAGCTATAATTGGCAATGTTAAACATTGACTTCTCAGCAGGAAGCCATGCAGTTTTAATTCAGAAGTCAGTTTTGGCCAGACAATGGAGCAATTGTTCTTTACCAGGAGCATTTTTAAACCGGGAATAAATGCCAGGATGTGTGTGCTTTTTTCATTTTTTTCTTCTTCTTTGTATTTAAGGAAGACTGAATACGCCTGAGACTTTCATCTAGACCTTTTCGCCCACATGCTCCATCAAAGCTTGACACATGATGTACTATGTTTCTCACTTTTCCCTTGTGGTAAAAGGTTTAAGAAGACCCCATCACATGGCACGTCTTACTGCTCGGGCCTTCCCACCTCTGACTTATGTAATATTTTAGCACAAATGATATACCTTTTTTAAGTGTAGAAATCTCTCTTTGAATGCAGACATCTGACCTTTAACGGGTGACATGTTTGGATTTGGTTATAATGAGACAGCCTTATTGAGTTTTTTTTTTTTGAGTTTAGACAAAAGACTAAACATAATGAGAGAGTCAACCGTGGCTCCTTTGCCCTTCCTCGTATTCTGTTGCCTTGTTGTTCGACTTCCATAATGCAGCACAAACAAAACCGTTCTGTGTTTGGGAGGAGATTCAAGGCTGTAGAACACACAATGCTCACAATTGTGTGTGTTCCCCGGTGTTTGTCTTATTTAAAGCAAGTTTTGAATTTCTGCCTCTTCACGTCTGTTCGTTTCTACGTCTTCAATGTGAATTAGCATTTTAAGCTGTTGGCACCCTGAGTTGCACTGACAAACATCTTAGTATTTAGCATGCAGTAGCACTTCCTGTCAATTAACATGAAGAACGCATAGTCCTGACAGGTGTGAACGTAGATATGTTCATAGTCTTTAAAAAAAGAGACAAAGACAAGATGTGAATCATTAATTTTATTCAGTCGAGGAATGGTTTATTTTTTTTAACACTAGACTAATTAGCTTAATTTTACTGTAACATGGCTTCATTTCTCTGGCCCAAGGATGCCGATGCCTGCCTCTTTGCTGAAGCTGCTCATTTGAGTTTAGCTGTGCGGGTCTAAATATCTGCATTGGGATTTGAGCTGTTGTGTTATTATTTCAGAGTTTGATGTTTTTCACCCTAAGGCCCGGCTCCCTCTGTGCTGTATCTCTGGCTGATCTTGGCATTTTCTCATGTTCCTGAGGTCCTTGGTGTGACTCGGAACACTTCCGGGATATCTTGCAACATTTCCCACTTACCAAGGAGAGAGAAACACGTGCTTACAAAACCAAGCTCCACTTATTTTTTTTTCCCCTTTCCTTTTTTCCCTTTTTAAAGCTTCTCTGTGTAACAGAAGTTCCCGTTTTAATATATTTTTAAAACCCATTGTGGCTTGTACTGTGGTGGTGTTTAAGCTTCACGGACTGTAGATAGACTGAGGTATTTGGCATTAAAAAGGAGCACATTTGAAATTTAGGTGTGCCTGTCACGAAGAAATGAGTTAACAGAAAATGGAGCAGATGTCCTTATATTTCACAGCTGACTCTCTGCATCGGAGATGAGTTTGTCCTAGACAGCAGCTGTCTCCGTCAGCATGCACATTTTTTTCCTCATACATAACAATTTTGGGATCAAAGACACATCCTTTATGCGCTCGCGATGCCCGTGGAAACTTCTGTTCAGCATGATTCGAGGCAGGATAATGTAAACGTTGTTTAGACCGTAGTTGGTCTAATTAGTAAATTTAATGAAATGCATTCTCTCCTCCTCTAATTATAGGGACAAGTTGAGAAAATGGGGATGGATGACGGGAATGGGCTGTGCTGGCCTCTCTCACAACAGCTACTGTCAAAACGGCTGTGCGTAGCTGGAATGTAAATCGGGATAAATCGGAAGCAGAACGTCAACACTGATGTGCTTGAAAGTAGCCGCTTCATTTTAAACCCTCAATTCATCCCACCAACTTCATTAGGCGTGTCGACAGAATGAGAAAAACATATTGTTATATAAATGCATACTGTTCAAGGACTTTTGCCAAGAGATTTTTTTTTTTTTTTTACTTTTTATTTTTTTACGAAATGGTACAAGGTTCTCAGTTTATGCTGAAATTAGTTGAGCTAGTCAGATTTGGCACTCCTTACCCATCTGCTTTCAAATACAATTTTGTGTGCATATATACGCAAATTATTTGTGTTTCTTAAAATTTTCTAAAGTTAAAGAAGTGATGCACTGACAAAGCCTCACACAGCAAAGGACTTGAGATGTTAATTTTTATCAAACCCATTTTAAAAATACATCAGTGAGCCTCCATTTTTTCATCACATGCTCTTTCATTACCACGAACATGGGCACTGGAGTTTATTTTAAGTCATTCTCCTCTTTAAACATGCACACACACACACACACATGCACACACACTCACACACCATGTCCTGCTTCTGTAAATCTACATTAGCATACCCAAACCTTTATCTGAAAGCAGTTCACAGTTAATTGGCAATGTTTGCTTAAAAATAGCAAATGATTAGCAGATTACTGAAAAGAAAAAAAAAAAACAATCTGTGGTCCTAAAAAAGAATTCAATCCTCAGCGGGAAAGATCTATGATAATGATAAACAGTCCAAAGTTTGCAGGGTTTGGTGTTTGCTGGGGATTTGTTGATAATAGCAGCCCTATAATATCCTGACAGGTAAATCCTTTAAAGTCAAATGCTTTGACTGAGGATAGGTACAAATAAAAGATTAGAACTTGATTGCTTATGCACAGGCCTTTCAGTTCAGCTTTATTTCCAGACTTTCAATAACTTACATCAAACACCAGTTTCTTGTTGATATAAATGCTTAGAAATCATGACTGTTAGAAAAATTTTGTATTACATTTGAGCGCGTTTATTGTATTGATAGCAGATTAGGCATGGTGTTTATTTATATGGTGAGTCGTTATGCTATACCTATAATAACCGATTCAATGAGACAATTTTCTTTGAATTCCTACTCTGCTTCTCTTGTACATTTTTTGATGCAAACATTAGAAACCACCTTGAACTTTTAACACCATAAGCGTGCATTTGAGAGCTAAAATCATCCCTCGGTAATCCTCCTGGTGACAAATGTACCAGCCTGGCTACCCTTCACATATGTGACGCTAACGCGGGTGATTGATATTTTAACTCCGTCCCCCAATGACTAATGCAAGTTAAATGCTCCTGTGGTTGTTGTTAGGCTGCTGTTTTTCAAGGGCTCTCAGGGGTTCTTGGCTTGTTGTTGCGTGTGATATTATGGAACAAATAGTGGGGCTTAATGGTGGTGTAGATGATTTAACAGCCCTCAGGGCGATGGAAAAGGAAAATGATTTTGTGGGAATATACAGTGTACAAAGTGTTTTTCTGTGGCTCTTTTGAATGTTTTTTTTTTCATCCTCCCAGGTTTCTAAAAAATATTCAAAGTGGATAAACCAGGCCAAAGCAGTTGTATATATTGTCTCATTTAAACTACTTGTTAAGCTACATAATTCACAGCTATTTTGAGATTTGTGTGTTTTTGTCTGAGTGCAGCACAGCTCTTCTCCTTCAGGCCCCGGCTCTGACTTCGTTGTCTGCTCGGCTCCATCAGAAATGCTGTGGCTTTAATCCTTCGCCCACAGGGAACGGCTGACATGGATGTGTGTAAACTGTTGACATGGTGCTGTCTCCTATGCACTCTGATCAAAGACTGTGCAGCCCTCCTGTTTCACAACCTGCCTTCAAATATGCTCCAAGTCCCAGTCTCGGAGACTCCCTCCCTCCCTCACTTTCACACTTTATGTTAACCCATGTCTCCCCGTAATAAATTGGTACATCTGATATTAACAAAGCAACCATTTGCGACTGTACTCATGCAGCCTCTGTGACCTCGCTCTAAGCAGGGAATTTGATTTGGGAAACTTGTACTAGACTTCGCTCATGCCTTGGTGGGAACCACTTTTAGAGTCCATAATGCACTGACTTTAAGTGCAAGTAAAGATTTGGCTCGATGTTGTGCTTGCTTTAATTAATCCTTGCTAATGATGCAACTATTAGTAAGAGCTCAGCTCATCTAAAGTGGCTGTGTGCGTGTGTGTGTAAAAGTGAGAGAAAAAGAGTTTGTATTTGATGTTTGTGAAGATTCTCAGCCATTCAGGTCATAAGAATCCTAAGTGCTTTCATGAAAGGCAACTGGACATCCTCTCTTGAAAACATTTTGCTTTTTTTACCCAAAGGCTTCTCCACTTTTGACTGGTGGAGAGTTTAATTTTTTTTAAATGTTGTAAATAAATTCACTTTTTTTGAAGTCACGTGTATTTCTTACCCAGTTGATGATTCTCTGAGTGTCTGTAGTCATTTTGGCTTGTGAAAAAGTGTGAAGTGACGTGTTTTTTTAAAACTAAACGAACGAAAGAAAACGGACAAAACAAAACTAATAATAGTAAAAACAATAATCAGGTGATACCTGAGAGAACTTATTATATTTATTGTAGCTTCATTGTTTGTATAAAACACTTTAGAGTTGTGCTGGAAACACTTTTTAATATACATTGGCGTCACGTGTCAAAGAGCAGACAGGGCCTGGAGTTTAATGATGATCCATCAGTGACACAGCAGTGAAAGTAGTCACAGAGACGAATGAACATATACATATACATGTGAATTTGGAGGTGGTGCATGCAGCACGCTGCTATAATCAACGTAACAGTGATTTCTTGTCTGTGTGCACAATGAAGCAGTGGTGATCTGATCTGTTTTTGTTTGGTTCGTGACTGACAAGAGGATCAGCAGAGGCTTAACAAGATGTCCTTTTTTTGTGCTGATAAAGTGCTACTAATGTCTGAAAAGAGCCAGTAATGGCTTAGTTTAATGTTCTCTAAAAGCATATGTCTTCCTGGTGTCCAATGTGGACATTAGTGTCTCCAAAAATGGTGTCCCTAATCCTTTTATATGTTGGTGGACCATTGAGTTTAAACCCAAGGAACTCTTAGCTGTTGGGGCATGCGATTGGATTTTTTTTTTTAAGTTATATAAATTGTGATTACTCCCCACTGCAGTGGACTGTATATACCACATTGTTCTGCTTTTGTTTGCTTAATCCTCGATGCGGACCAGTTTCTGTGTGAGAGTGGTGTTAGGTTTAGTGGAGTGGGTTGAGAATATTTTTTATGTCTTTGTTTTTTTTTCCAGATTTCTTAGCTGACTGGACAAAGGTTTTTGTTTGGATACCCACATGCTTTTTTGATGCGTTTCACCTCTGTCTTAGTGGGAATAGTCTCAGCACAGAGTTCTGATGACATTCAGTTTGTTTTCCAGCGGTTGTGAGAGTCAAACAGCGGGTATTGATCTGTGTGTGTATAAGTTTCTTAGATGTACTTCAATGTTTAACCTTCCATCCTCTTTAATGCACACAGAACAGTCAAAAAAGAGTGAGCTTGTTATCTTTAGTGTCCTCTCTTGTGAATTTAATGTTATTGTCAATGAAGTCGATGTGTGAAGCTTTCTACTTCTTGAACTTGGACACTGTCCCAGGTGTCATTGACATATCTGAATGAGTGGCGGGCATTGATCCGTGATTGGAGTTCAGCACTTTGTTTTTAATTTTGTATATGTTGAGACAGCCCCATTGGGTGACTCTAGAGGTAGACTGATTTATTGATTGGCTGTTTAATTAGGTTTATTATTTAGATTTTTGCCATTTAAAAAAAAAAATATAATAATCAGTGGCCAGCTCTGTACATGTTTAGCTCATCCTCACTATTGTATGTGATCCTGCACTCCTGCGCACTTGTATATAACAAACTATTCTAGTATTGGCCCAAAAACTAACAAAAATGACTTTACATATTGGCCATTTACTGTCCGGACTCTTTAAAGTTTGACAATAACAATGAAAAACCCATATCAGTCAAACTCTAGGTGACACCAGAGAGCACTTGTCTCATTCATGTCATTTTTCATTTGGATGAGAGTCTGGAGGCACAGGTCCAGCAGGGTACAGAGCTGGTCAGGGGTGACGTTGGAGGTCCTGTTGTTCAAAAAGCTATCTTGATGAATTTGTTTCTTGACAGCCTCTGTTGCACGTGAAAAATGAGGTGACATCCGATGACAGGATGATATCACCTGGGGCAGGTTTCAGGTGTTGAACTTGGTGTTGGAAAATCAGTGAATCTCTCCATGTGACGCGGGACATTTCCTAACCAGAGGTGCTAAAATGGTGGTAAGGTGTTTTTTTTATACCGTCAAAGCCTTGACTCGATTCCCCAGGCGGTTTCCAACTGCTTGCTCTTTCAAATGTGCCTGAATATCTTACATACAGGAGCTTAAATAATGAAAGTTTAAATAACAATTATTAACCCTGAACCCACCCCCACACACTCAAAGTTTAGTTGCCTTTCATTCAGCCACTTTAGATAAGTTTGTGTTTGATGTGTTGACAAGCCAATCAAACTTAATACTTATTCTAAAGGCAGCTGAGTGTCAAGAGGCTTGGGAGCTCTGCTACTGTAGTAAAGTTACCTGAAACCTCTCGAGACTTGTGATAAGAGCGATAGAGTTGTCATAGTTACAAAGCAAGAAAACAGAGATTTTAAAGCTTTTAAGCTTGCAGGAAATCCCACAAAATTATAGTGTAGAGCACAAGTTGTGTGAGAATAAAATCAAGACCCACGTGAAAACATTGTTTCGGTAGCATTAGTGTGTTTTGAGCTTTAATGTTGTGCAAGCTGCATGTTACACAGGAAATCACGCCAATTTTCGAGTATAATTTGTAACCAGTTGAATAAAAAAATGTAAATCTGTTACAGCACTTTAGTAAAAGAATAAAAAAAACTCCAACTTTGTTGCCTCCTCTCAAGAGCAGAAGATTGTCATCTTAGGTTTTGTTTTAGCTTTCCCTGCTGTTCTTTTTACACAGAAACAATCTGCTTCCCCATTTGTTTGCGCCCCTCTAGCTACAAGGAACAATATTAGCAGATCTCCAGGTTTTGAATGCCACGGCAAGTTTCAGCTGCTTAAAGCAAAACAAAACACTCTTGTTTTGCTTGTGCCCCTGATTGACAATGACATGGGCTAGACATTTTCTTCTCCGCTGGCACTGGCTGCATCCGTTGCACAGCAAATTTTCCCGGGTGAGTTTGATTGTTGTAAGTCTGAGGCGATGCTCTAGGGAGCATGTATGCTAAAGGACAATTTGTGCCCCTAGCATTTGCTATAGCTCTGTTGACAGTGTTTGATTTCAGGCAATCCTTCATTGAAGTTAAAGAGACATTTGTGCCTATAAGACATGGGGATGATCATCTCTACACCCTTGGCTGCACAAACTGCCTGCATCTCACTAATTAGATTTATTAGGTAGAAGCTCAGAAGGAAAGCTGTTGTAACTTCAGTTCAGTCATGCATATGTTATGTTATTATATTGACCGTCCAGCCTTTTTTAACTCTTTGTCTTTCTCAGATGAAGTGCTGCTGTAAAGGATGTGATGGATTTTAAGTGTAAGAGGGCAGGAAGCAATCATATGGGTTGTTGGAGAGACTCCCCTTGTTTTCTGCAGAGCCCTGATATCCTGGTGGTGGTAATTACCACCCATTAATGCTTTGTGTCAAACCATGGCACCTGGATTGAAAGCACACTTTTTTTTTGTTCAGATCACCACCATTGTTGCTTTTTGCTATATTTTCCATTTTAGACTGTGAAGCCTTGCATTTCACAAAACAGGTTTTATTATTTTTTTTGTCAAAATAGCTCAAAGAGACATGAAGGTCATGAATTAATTGAGTAGTTGGTCAGTCGATGGGATAATTGATGGTAATTTGGAGGTATTTTCTGAAAAAGCTCTTGTTTCATCAAGTGGCCAGTAAGGCCAGTATGAATGCAGATACATTTGAATTTCAAACAGCCTTGACAGTGTGACTGCTGTGAAATGACGTTTTTGAATACATGTTTATGTTCATATAGTTTCCAAATGATTTTTCTGTATGTGTCTGGAGAAGCAGAGTGATTTTCAGAAAGGTGTTGGCAGGTTTAAAAATTAAAAAAAAGAGTTGACATGTAGCATCATGGTCTGCATGGATAGTTGGCTTACAGCTAAAAGGCTTGTTCCAACCTCAACTGAGCTCCTGTGTGGCGTTTACGTGATCCCGCAGAGGTTGTTGAGATTTTCTCCATGTGATCCTGTTACATCCCACAGTTCAAAAACATGTTAAGTTAATTGGTGTTTCTAAATCTTCCATAGGTGTGAGTCTGACTGCTTGTTTGTGTGTCTGTATTCATCCTACTACACTGACGAGTTAACGCTTAGCTGAGACGTTTTGAGCTAAGTGTGAGCAGGGTTTTAGATGATGTTGATGATTTGCTGTTTGTTCTTCTTGAATAAAGATGTATGCTAATTTTATTTTTGAGTGTACAAAAACTCTTTAGGCATCTAAAAAGATAACTGAATCTGTTTGATGCTGTTTAGTAAGGCAGGAGAAGAAACCTTTTTTTTTTTATTATTTTTGTACTTTTTTTTATTTTTTTATCCGGTCCCAGTAGATTTTCTGACCTCCATCTCTGTCCCCCCTCAGTTGCATCGGGTGACCAACCTCGCTTCACTGGAGGCAGCCATCCTGGGAACACAGGCGTAATGAGGGAGAGGAGGACAGCTGGTGACCCCTACTGGTCCTATTCAGGTGAGCTCGTATTTATGGTTTGGCCAGAACTTGAAATATGTTGGGGGGAAGACAGCTCAACTCCACACTGACTTGCCTGTCATTCCCCTCCCCAATACTTTTTTTTGCCTACTATTTTCTGACAACCTTTGCACTTTTCTCACTGCTGCAGCTAGAAGAGTTGATTTAGGTTTTTTAGTATTCGTATAATGGTGTGCCTGAACTGTATGTTTTCATCGCTCCTAATAACCGTAATTAAACTAATGCATTAGGGAGAAAAGGAAAAAAACACTGACATATGGCAAAGGGATTTAATGTTCAGATGGTTAATGTTAGATTATGATGTTGTACCTTACTGTGTGTGTGACTATAAATATTAAAGCACCTATTTAAAAAAAAATGTTTGCCATATACAAATATGCAAATAATTGTGTGCAATAACAATGGTAGGTATAAATTCATGCATATACATTTATGTAAACCTTTGATCTGATTTTGAACCTTGCTCTTTTGTGAACTGGTATGTAATATCTTTTTTTTTTTTGTGGTAAGTGAAGAGGTCAGATAAGCATGTTCTGTCAGAGAACTCCTGCACTTTCAGCTTCACACATCCACACTAATGCAAACACGGTCCATAGTCGACTGTCAAGCCGTTCCAATGGGAAATTTGGGTTGCATGCTCTGGTTGAGGGCACCTGACTGAAATGGCTCGGGGAGGGAGCACTCGTATTTACAGGTCCAAGAACAACACCTTGCAAATAACGTGCTCGGTCCCTCTGCCGCTGGAGTGCATTGCAGCTCTGAAAATTATTACACTGATGGAATATTTTGTCTTTGGTGCTGCGGTTGCGAGTCGAGGAGAGAAAAAAAAAAAGAGGTGGGGGGGATTTAGGCAAGGAAATTGCACAATTCACAGTGGGAAAATGAACTGTGCTCACTTTGGACTCACGTTTGCTTTGTATTCATGTCACTTCTATTAGTGGCCTTCGGCTCCCTCAGTTGTCTGGTAGAGGCAGTGAAAGACTGTCTGCCTTGTCTATCCAAGCATGACAGCTTTCTCACAATGTACAAGGTATGTGGAGCCCATAATAAGAAGCCTAATCACTTCAAACATGGTTTTTGTTTTCTGGAATCCTCTATGCGAAGAACCATTCTATAAATAGTCAACCTTAATCACCTTCTTCCGTTGGTGTGTCTTATCTGATGATGAGATTAAACGGTTTCAGGGCTTCGATTAGAAAAGAATTTTGATGATACAACACTATGGTAATCAGCTTGTTTTGGCCCGTGCCTGTGTTTGTGCTTACTGTAAAAATGAGGAAAAACCACAGTGTGTGATAAAAATCACCCAGATGATTAGCTGAAGTAGGTAAAGAACGAATCACAAAGCATACATTTTTTTATTTTACAGATTTGTAGATGGAAACTTGAAAACTTAGAGTTAAAAGGTTTCTGTTATGCCTTTGACATTTCTTTCATTTCAGAGAGAAATTATTTTTCATATTCACCAAAATGCAATTACATTTTAATTGGTCTTCTTTATGCAGTGCTGTGAAACTGTGACATTTTAACATCATGGTATAAACCTGAAACTAAAAACTGGCCAATACCCAAAGTAGTACTTTACTCATGTTGTGCAAAGTTAAGTCCAGTATCCCTAATAATTTTTTTAACTTCTTAATTACAAATTAAAATATACCTTTTACTAATGATACTTAAATCTGACCCAGTGAATTCAGTTTATTTTTTTACTTATTTACTAAACATGCAGACATCTGCAAACATTGCAGCAAATCAGTTTCTTTTGCACCCCATGTTTTTTATTTATTTAGCGTGCATGCTTAGTTTGTAATTGAAGGACCACGGGATTTCTTAATCCTTAAAAAAACAAAGATCTTTTTAACATCAAGAGACCCTTGCAAATTGAAACATTGCACTAAAGAACGGGTTGACATGGGTTTACTTTTGTAAATTCATCTCAGGCCTGCAGTGACCACCAATTCCTACTAGTGAAGGCAGCTGGCTGATTGTACAAAGAAAAAAGGGAAGCATTGAGGGAACACAGCACTGTCCATTACTTTGGGAATGTAATTAGTGGCTAAGGCTGTGAATGGAAGACAGACAAGCGTGCCTTAGTAGCTAAATGGTTATTAAGAGCATTTGCTCTGTGCAAGCGAGTGTAACCGAAATGCACGCAGTGGCGTTAGCCTCCAGCTAGAAAGTACTTGTGCAAGACAGGCTTCAGCTCAAAGAGCTCGACACACACATCATACAGAGGAGCAAGCCTTTCCTTTCGGCTCTCTGTGTAGCCTCCCAGCACAAACGGCTCCAGGGGGGAGCTGTTTCCAGAATACGGAGCATCGTAGGCTCACAAAACTACAGCAAACTAATTAACAATGAGAAAAGTTTTAGTTTTTTATGTCTTTTAGAATTGAGTTTACACTTGAATTATATAAAAGTCAGAAATTGGACATCTTTTATTGCAGTTTGTTTTCAGTTTTAATCAAAAATGTTTTTTTTAATAAATGTGGTTTATTTTTTTTTAGGTGTGGGATTATTTTACTGTAATTACACCGTAAGAATAGAGGTGCATTATTATTTTTTTTTACGCTGTCCAAAGCTTTAGAGATTAAGACGGTGCAGTAAGAACTCTTATCAGTTCATGACATGTCTCTTTCCTGAGCGCTTTGATTATGAGCCTCAACGCAAGTCGTCTCGAAACTTCACACCTTGAAACTTGATTAAAAGTTATTTAAGGCTGGCTCTGTGTGTGTGTGTGTGTGTCTGTGGGTGAGTGCACATGTGGAGGCATTTTTCATAAGAGGGATGATATCATACTCACCATAAGACTCCCACAGGAACAGGGCTATGCATCATTTCCCCTTTTTATATCTCTGCAGGTTTTCACATCATCTCTGTTAGTTTCACTCGCTTTCTTTATCGTTATTTTTATATTTTTGGCCAACACACGAACTAGTTTGCTTTTGATCAGCTTCTTGTTGATTTATTGTTGTGGTTTAATTACAGCACAGCAGTTGGGAGTACCTTAATGTGCATTTGCAGAAGCATTAAGTCTGATCTTTTCTAACAGTTGGTAGAATAGAACAGAAAAAAAAGCTAAGAAATGCTAGCTTTTCATGTAGAGAAACATAGATTAATATCCCCAAGATGATATTCGATCTTCATTTTTCTTGCGTGATGAGATTGTTCCTGAATTAACTCGCATCATTTTAGACTGAAGTGAATCAGTCAATCCTTAATGAAAGGCTGATGTTTCGGCTTTGATGTTGGTTAGAAAAATAGAAAAACTGTTTGAAATGGAGGGAATTAAAAATGCAGCGAAGAACTCATCCAACTGCAGCCCTAAATCCTCAGATTATATCTTCTCTCTTTGCTTGGTTGTGTTGTAAATTAGGACTCAGTGGTTTTCTATATTCAGTTTGAAGGTTGAATGTTTGAATTGATGATACTTTAGAGAACCACCACAAATTGATTCTGCAGCTCAAGGTGCTGCGTATTAGTGATTTTTCATATTAACAACGCAGTAATAGTGCAGTGCTTCACAGAGATAGGGGCTCCTGCTGTCTGTTTTTCATGCAGCAGTTGTGGATGTTTGGATGGAAGCCACCTTGACAAGCTGCTGCAGCCACTGAAAAAGTCTGCAATTGTCTGATATGTGTGGATTATATTCCCCCTCAGCCTGACTGTTTTATTCCACTTCACTGAGGTTGCCCATGATCATTAGCAATCTTTCCACTCATGTCTCACATAATGAAGTGAATGAAGTGTCATTTTCAATCAACTGCTATGTTGATCCAACTTAATTAGTACTTTAGAGGATACAAAACAAGATTAGGTAACTCACGGTACTCGATTGCCAGAGCTGTTTGTTTTGGCTTTGAATTAACCTGCAGTTCTGCTGTTGCACATACTTTATTTTTGCTTTAGTATTCTTCTTGGAGTTCTCCAGTGTGTGAGATCTGTGGCAGTATGCCTTCAAACAAATATGCAAAGTGCATCAAAAGTAAAAAAAAAAACAAGTAATACATTTATAAGACATCACTGAGCATCGTGCAATGACCTACAATTATTGAAATATCAAATCAACTGTCTCAGAACTTTTTTACAATTGAGCTACTCGGTGTCAAACTCTGAGATGTTGCAGAACTTTAACACTAAGCTTATGAAGAGTACAACTATTCTCTGTGTCACTGATTAACAAAGGTAGGTTGAGCTGAAATAATTAATTTTAATTTTCAACAAATTGTCAGTGTCAAAAAAGAAACGGTGAAGTCATTTTATACAGGATATATTTCACCGCAGCTCTTCTTCTAGAAAGGTATGTTATTATTTTCCATTAAAGACCGTGGAAAGTCAAATTAAATTTATGTTTTGAGTTTATCACACAACAGAAATATGTGTTATTAATCACCCATGTAAATCCGACTGATTAAAAACATTGTTTACCTTATAAAATTAAGTCTCAAAAATAAAGCAAAAACATCAT